>OV816027.1:139062526-139657526 GCA_929113105.1 Agrypnus murinus | reverse complement strand
TAATTTGTTTGTTAGGTCAGATATTCGATCATGATTAGTTTTGTAAAGTCCAATACCCCCGTATGTTGACCCTAGGTAATCGAAAAGGTCATTGGGTCCTATCTGTTTAATTAGTGTCCCGTTGATTTGAAACCGAGGAGTCGTGGCGAAGAAAAGTTTCTTTTTCTTTGGGGCGACACTAGCTGAAATGGCTATGCTTTTACCAGGATTTATCGAAAGCCCCCGTCTTTCGAAGAAATGTTGGCATCTATTTAGTAGTGCTTGCGTTTCGCCTATGGTATTTCCAAACAAAAGAAGATCGTCTGCGTAAGCCAAAGCCGGAACTTTGGCCTCCGAGTCGTTATTAATAGTTAGGCCGGCGTCTAAATTAGCTAAGCTATCTAAAAGTTCATCCAAAACCATGTTGAAAAGCAGGGGCGAAAGGGGGTCCCCTTGTTTGACCCCTCTTTGGATTTCGATGGGGTTAGTGGCTGCCCCTTTTGCCCCCGCGCATTTGAAGGTTGTAAAGGTGTTTTTATAAGAGTCCATGATGTAATTAGAGAGGGAAGGGTGAATTTTGAATCTATCTAGGGCTCTTTTAATAGATGACTGATTAACTGAGTCGAATGCTTTACTCAGGTCAATAGAAATAATGTGATAGGGCTTGATTTCAGCTCGGTGTCGTTTTATAGTGCCTTGTAGAATAATATTATTCGCCAAACATCCGTCGATTTTAACAAAGCCACTTTGAAGCTTATTTAGAGGAAGGGATTGAAAACGTTTGGCCAATATCTTATGGAAACATCTGAGGATTTGGGACATAATCGTGATTGGTCTCCAATTGGAGACCTCTTTTAAATTCCCTTTCTTAGGTAATAAGATTGTTCGACAAAGGCGTAGGCTTTCTGGACACACTCCCAGGAAGAGGCAGGCATTAAATAATAAAGTGAGTTTAGCCTGTGAAATAGCTCTGAGAGCAGCCAGGGAGACGCCGTCGGGACCTTTGGACTTGGATTTGTTTCCTTGTAGAGATATTGACACTTCCTCGGTGGAAATTGGAAAGTATATACTCGGGCTATTTTCGTCACAATCTCCTTTAGGGATGAATGGATGATTGTCTTCTTCTATAGGAGGTTTTAAGAGGTTACTATAGAAGTCTTGGATTTCCTCTAATGAGGGCATTTCGTCATCGCTGTCGGTTGGGTCGAAAATTTTATTTGCCAGTCTCGCTTTATCCATTTTATATAGGATTTGGGCGTTCTTGAATGCCAAGGCTCTTTGGGCTGTTTTGTTGTTGTATTTTCTACCCTTTTTGGTGTTATTTGTCTTTATTGTGTTTTGTTGCAATTGCGATGGATCATGTTTATTATTCTCATTGGGCTTGTTGGTTATGTCTTCTGCCAGGAGTTGGAGGTGGTTAATTGCGCTATTTTTATTTTCTTGGAGTAGAAAATTTATGAGTCGAATTTCCAAGTTGGTTAGCCCTTCCGTCCGAAGTAGGTCTCTGAACCATCTTTTAAAAGGAGAATCTTGGGGTGGATCGAGCGTGGGTGGGGGGGATGGTTGAGATGGAGAGGGTTGAGGAGGGGGTGTTGTTGTAGGAGGGGGTGGAGTTTGGTTAGGTGATAATGAAGGACTAGTTTGAAATATTACCGGGGAGGAACCAATTCGAGTACCAGGGGGGGGGGATGGTTCTCTTGAGGGACCAGGTTGGGGAGTTTGAGGGGAATCAGGTAGTTCAATAATTTCTTCTTCTTCTTCTAGATCATCCTTCAGCTTGGCCAGAGTTCTTTGATATGTTGTTTTCTTTCTTTGGCTCTTAACGCTGTCGATTGATCTTCCAAACTTTATACCTAGATCTTTATTTATGTAACGTCCTGTGTAATCTATTTCGGCCTTTGCGAGATCAAGTATTTCGAGATTACTCCACGGTTTATTCTTGATGGTGGATGCATTTTCTACTTCTAAATTATATTCTGCATGATGAGATTGGCGTTCATGCAGTCTTTGGCCGGGGAATGAGGTAAAAGATTGGGGACAATGGGAGCAATGGAAATTCTTTTCGACGCAATTATTAGTCCTTTGGTGATTTAGGAGACCACTTCTAGTTCGATAAGTCGCCCCACATGGACAAATATGCTCTTGAGGCATAGTGGGCGGAGTATGAATGAGATGATGGATATAAGATGATGGTTTTGCGCTTAATGCGAAAAAATTGAAAAAAAAAGTTAGAAGTTAAGAGGTTAAGAGGGGTATGAGAAAAAGTGTTGCGGGACCGAATATTATTTCTGGTCCGCTTTGCAAAGAAAAAGGTAAAACACTTTTTATAAAAGTTTGTGGTTAAAAAATTTAGCCACAGGGAGGACTCTCTTGGTAAAACACAGTGGGTAGCAGATGAGTCATAGTTACGAGTCATAGTTAAGAGAGTCATAGTTACTCCCGCCGTTTACCCGCGCTTGCTTGAATTTCTTCACGTTGACATTCAGAGCACTGGGCAGAAATCACATTGCGTCAACACCCGCAGGGGCCATCGCAATGCTTTGTTTTAATTAGACAGTCGAATTCCCCCGGTCCGTGCCAGTTCTGAGTCGACCGTTGAATGACGGCCGAAGAGGGCACCCGGGATCGGCGCGAACCGATCGCCGGGGCCTCGCAGCAAGGAAGTTCCGCGGGAGGTCAAGGCACGGGACCGAGCTCGGATCCGGCGTGCGGAGCCACGCACGGCGCCGGCTCACGCCGACGACGAACGCGGACGCGCGCCATCACCTCGCCCAGGCCCGGCACGTGAGCCGTGACCCGCTTCCCGACCAAGCCCGACGCGCCCCGATCCTCAGAGCCAATCCTTATCCCGAAGTTACGGATCCAATTTGCCGACTTCCCTTACCTACATTATTCTATCGACTAGAGGCTATTCACCTTGGAGACCTGCTGCGGATATGGGTACGAGCCGGCGCGACACCTCCACGTGGCCCTCTCCCGGATTTTCAAGGTCCGAGGGGAAGATCCGGACACCGCCGCAACTGCGGTGCTCTTCGCGTTCCAAACCATATCTCCCTGCTAGAGGATTCCATGGAACTCGAACGCTCATGCAGAAAAGAAAACTCTTCCCGGATCTCCCGACGGCGTCTCCGGGTCATCTTGGGTTACCCCGACGAACTCTCTTGCGAGGGCCCGACTTACTAACGGTTCCGCTGCCGGGTTCCGGAATAGGAACCGGATTCCCTTTCGCCCGTCGGACGCGATACGACATAAGTAAGCGCGTCTTCATCGACATCGGCTTTCGCCTAGGGCTTAGGATCGACTGACTCGTGTGCAACGGCTGTTCACACGAAACCCTTCTCCACGTCAGTCCTCCAGGGCCTCGCTGGAGTATTTGCTACTACCACCAAGATCTGCACCGACGGCGGCTCCAGACGGGCTCGCGCCCAGTCCTTCTGCGCTCACCGCCGCGACCCTCCTACTCGTCAGAGCTTCATGGCGGCCCCGCGTTAACGGGGCGACCTCGCATGCCGCTGACGGCAGAGTATAAGCACGACGCTTCAGCGCCATCCATTTTCAGGGCTAGTAACTTCGGCAGGTGAGTTGATACACACTCCTTGGCGGATTCCGACTTCCATGGCCACCGTCCTGCTGTCTTTTTTTTTTTTTTTTTTTTTTTTTTTTTTTTTTTTTTTTTTCGACTTTCGCTCGAGCGGTCGAGCAGTACGGACGTGTTTTTACTGCGCTGCGCTAAAGTGAAAGTTTGCAAAAAGTTTAGTTTGTTTGTTCAACGGTTATTTTAATAACCAAGATGGCGAAGGAGAGAAAACTTTCCACGGAGAGCGACGTCATCAGCACCCAGGGTGAGAGTGTTTTGAGTATTAAATGTGATACTGTAGAAGACGAATTATGTAGCCAGGTTAGGGAAATGAGTAGGCTTATTTTGAAGCATGTACCGTCGAAAGCGGATACAATCAAAGTGGACGCGCGTAGGCATATTAGAGAAGCTGCGGAAGCTATTAGGGATTTAGCTGTACAGATGGTAGGGCAAATTAAGCAGTTGAAAAGCGAAGTTAAAGAGAAAGAGGAAGAAATTAGGGCTATAAAGGGAAAAGCAGCAAATCCAGGGAAATCGTGGGCAGAAGTAGCGAGTTGTAGCAGTTTAGGGCGTTGTCCACCTGACGCGAGGGGTAAACAAGATGGCCGCCAGGGTGTGGCACCACGTGTGTTTAGCTACGCGGCGGTTGCAAGCAAGCATGCAATAAAAATTACAGGGAAAGATGCGGAACAGGGAAACGTAAGCGAGATTTTAAAGAAAGAGATCAATCCAACCACGGCGAAAATTAACATAGCGACGGTTAAAAATACGAAATCTGGAGCGGTTATTGTGGAATGCGCAAGCAAGGAGGATTCGCGGAAGTTAAAAATGGCAGTTGATTTGAGTAGCAAATTACAAGGGAAAGAAATTAAAAAGGGAAATCCTAGAATTATATTAAGAGGGATAGATAAGCATATTTCAAAGGAGGTATTGATAGAGAAATTCGCGGAAAACAATCAAAGCATAGTTGACGAACTCGAGGGCTTGGAGAATTTCAAGGACGAGGTCAGAGAACGTTTTAGGTACGGCGGAAAAACCCCGAAGAGTAGGACGGTTGCGGTAGTGTTAGAGGTGTCCGCTAGGGCAAGGCGCGCGTTTTTAAAAGATAGGGTTAGCTTGGGGTGGCAAAGTTTATACGCCGAAGACCATTTTACGGTAGAGCAATGTTTTAAATGTTACGGATACGGACATAGGGCGGCTAATTGTTCAGAGAAAAGCCAACATTGTGGCAAATGCGGTAGCGTAGAACACATTTTTAAAGATTGTAAGAGCGATACCGAGAAATGCATCGCGTGCGTCAGACACAATCAAAGCAAGCGCGGACCAGCGGTAGATACGAAACACGACGCGAAAAATCCAAACTGCCCCTCTTTAATAAGAGCTAAAAACTTACTTTTGAACACTATTAATTATGAATAATAGGACTAGAATAGTTAATGCGACAGGGGGGATAATTAGATTCGGACAGATTAATTTAGGAAAGGGCAAAGGGGCAACTAGTGATTTTATTAAGACTTGCGCGGAAAGGAAACTTGATGTTTTATTGATTCAGGAACCGAACGTTTTGAGGAACAAAGTATTAGGATTTTCATCGGGATTTAGAGTAATTAACAAAACGGTGGAACGTCTTAGGTCGTGCATTGTACTAAACAATGCAAACATAATGGCTGGGTTATTAGAGGAAATTTCGTGCGAATTAATTACGGTCGCGGAAATAATCACGCAGGAAGGTAGCATTTTCGTAGTATCGGTATACTTCCCGCCGGTAACGAGATGTCCTTATAGGGAAGACGATCTTTTCGAGAGGTTAGGGGAAGTATTAAGAAATCTTAAGGATGCAAGGGAGGTCGATAGAATTATCATAGGGGGAGATTTTAACGCGAAATGCACCACGTGGGGAGGCGACACGGAGGACCGCAGAGGAATTAGGCTAGCGGAATTATTCGAAACCTACGACTTGACGGTGTTAAACGACGGAAGTGGACCGACTTTTGTGGGACCAAGGGGAAATAGCTATATAGACGTGACGGCGGCGGACTTTACGGCTTACAGGGAAATAGAACGATGGGAGGTCGACGTAGACGGCGTTTTAACAGAGCACAAGCTAGTAACGTGGGTGGTTAAAGCGGATAGGGCGAACAACGAACAAGCAAATGTCGCGGACAGGGCGGTTAGGTTTTGTAATAGAAAGGCGGATTGGGGTAAATTCAGGGACAAATACGAGGAGCTAATACCGGAACTAGAAGCAACGATGGGCGATAGGGACATAGACGCGGACACAAAAGCGCAAAGGCTAAACGACGCGATTCAGGAAGCATGCAGGGCATCCATGCCAGTTCAAAAGAAATTTCAGAGAAGCGTACCGTGGTGGACGCCGGAACTGACGGCAAAAAGGGCGGAAACGCGAAGGGCGAGACGACAAGCGCAGAGAGCGCGGGGTGACGCACGGGAAGACTTACAGGGGCGATATAGAATTTTGGCAAGGGAATATAAAGATCTTATAGAGAAAACTCGTACGGATAAATGGAAAACCTTCTGCACGCGAAATTCGGAAAAGGATCCGTGGGGAACGGCGTACAAAGTAGTCAGGGGAAACAGGAAAAACAACGATGTTATCTAGTGCGTGAAAACGAGAGGGGGGCGCTACACTAAAGACTCGCGCGAGACAGTAGAGTATATGCTAGCAGAATTTTTTCCGGGAGACCCGCAGATAGGCGATAACGCGGCGCATAGGAACCTAAGACAGACGGCAGCAGACGCAAGGGGTAGCGAGATAAGGGACAAACACATTACCGCGAACGAAATTAGAAGGGCTCTAAGAGGGATGAATCCTAAAAAGGCGCCGGGTCACGACGGGATAACCGCCGATGCGGTATTACACGCTTTCGAGGCTAGGGAACAGATATTTGTTAGGCTTTTTAACGATTGTTTAGAGGCAGGCGCGTTTCCAAGGGTATGGAAAACACAATCGGTACGATTTATACCGAAGCCAGGGAAGACAGAAAGGACGGACGTTCGTAGTTTTAGGCCGATTAGTTTACTTCCGGTGACGGGTAAGGTGTTAGATAAAGTTATGACGTGGAGGGTACAGAATCTGATCGATCAAGGGGGCGGGTTTAATAATAATCAGTACGGATTTCGCGCAGGGAGAACAACTACGGACGCGATCGAGGAAATGTTAGGTAGGGTAAACGATGCACGAGACCGGGGAAATTACTGTGCGATCATAGCATTGGATATCGCGGGGGCCTTTGATAATGCGTGGTGGCCGAGAATTATAGCGGAACTAGAGAGCAGGGAATGTCCGGGGAATTTAATGGGGCTGATCAGGAGTTATTTTGACGGGCGAACGGCAAGGGTGGAACTCCCGGGCGACAGCGTCTCCAGAGGCGTGGAAAGGGGCTGCCCCCAGGGGTCATGCTCCGGACCTACCTTCTGGAACCTGGCGTACGAGAGCGTATACAGGGTAGAGCTACCGGAGGGATGCGACATAATTAGCTTCGCGGACGACACGGCGTTGATAGTTAGGGCGGCGCAGTTTAAGAGACTCAAGGAAAAGGGGACGGAGGCATTGGCTAGCCTGCTAGACTGGACAAGGGACGAAAAGCTAGAGTTTAATGTAGCTAAGACGGAAGCGTTGTTTTTTGGGAAGAGGCCGGGTCAGGAAAGGCCCACGTTTAGAATGGGCGAGGGGCGCGTGTACTGCAAGGACCAAATTAAATATCTGGGCGTCATGATAGACGATAGGTTGAGCTGGAATCAGCACGTAGAATATGCGAGCAGGAAGGGCAGGGAACTGTCTCATAAGATAGGAGCGGCGGCGAGACTGACGTGGGGATTTAGAGGGGAAAGCGTAGCTAGAATCTACGAGGGCGCGATACAGCCAGCGATAGCGTACGGGGCGGCAATTTGGGCGCGGGATTTAAAAGTTAGGCAAGTTAGGAAACTCAAAAGCGCGCAAAGAATATTAGCGGTTAGAGCGGCTAGGGCGTACAAGACGATATCTACGGAAGCGGCACTTTGTCTGAGCCGGTTACTGCCGATAGACATCATGCTAGGGGAAGAGGTTAAGAAGCGGGTAATCTTTGCACGGCACGGGCAACAACCCCCGGGAATAATCGCAGAGATCAATTTGGAGGGCAGACCGATAGAAGAAATCGCGTTACCAAGAGAGCTAGGGCATCCGGCAGACGTGGGGGGATTTAGATTCGACGAGGCAGACGAGGACGCGATTAATATTAGGGAGGGAATTGCGATATATACGGACGGGTCGAGAATGCAGGACGGGCGATCGGGGGCGGCGTTTGTGGTATATAACGAGGAAAGGGAGGTGCACACCGCGAAATACAAGCTGGGGGAATGGAGTTCCATCTTCCAATGCGAACTTTTAGCCCTACGGGAGGCGCTAACTTATATCCGCGACCATATTTACGCCTTTCGAGAGTGCACGATTTATAGCGACAGCAAATCAGCTTTGAGTTCGCTTCAGACGCTAACTAGACCGACGAGGTTACAGGTAGAGGTGTGGCTTCTCCACCAACACATAAGCAGGGAAGTAGACGTAAGATTCGCTTGGGTTAGGTCTCACATCGGGATAATGGGGAACGAGCGCGCGGACGAGCTGGCCAAAGAGGCCGCAGAGTTAGACGTAGAACCCGTGTACAACAGCGCACCGAGGAATTTAGTTAAGAAACGCATACGAGCGCACTCCAGACGGCTCTGGAACGAGGGGTGGGCAACGGCAAGCACGGGGCGGTTAACAGCGCAATTTATACCGACAATAGAAAGCAGGCAGAAATTAGGAACCTTGAGCAAGGAGGTGGTACAGCTTATTACTGGCCACGGGAATTTCAGAGCTTATCTAGCGCGTATAGGGAAACTGGCGGCAGACGAAACGAGATGCGAATGTGGGGAAACGGAAGATGCGGAACACGTTGTTTTTGCTTGCCGTCTGGAAGAGCGACATCGAGCGCGGGCCGACCGCAACCTAGCGCGGGAAGGGTACCGCTGGCCAAGGAACGCGGAAGAAGCGACGGCGATGGCAGAAGTAGCGGAATGGTGGCGGGAATTAAGCGAATTCGCGAGTAGGGTCGAGCGGCTGAAACTAACGCGCGATTAGGAAGCCAGGGGAACTGTAAGAAAGGGGGATGCTTGGGGCCAAGACACACACGCACACTATTTTACACTTTCACAACTCACACAACCTTCAATTCCCTGCGACCTGACCACACTGCTCATGCTCGTACAGCTAGGGGGGACCCTGAATGGGAGGTAGTCGGGCTCAGATGGGAGCCCAACTTCCTTTCCACCTCCGGGGTGATCTGCCGCTTCACGGTATGGTGAGATTCACGGGTTGCCAGTGCCCTGAGGTGATTGGTCAGGCGCAGGGAGCTGGAGAAGGCATAGGCGACACCACCTCATCACACTGACAGGCTACATACCGGACCCGGGCTCTCGATTTCAGTCCTTGGGCTGGGATCGGGAAGCCCGGCTCGGACTTGGCCCCCTGCGGACCCCTCGATTACCACGCACCCTTCGTGGCGTCGAGAACGTAGTATAAATTATTAGATAAGTAGGCGGAATGCGTCAGATTAGCGACCACACCCTGGAAACCGGCACATGGGAGGGTTGGGTTGGGTTGGGTAGTTGGGAGGGGGGTCTTCTTAACTTCTAAATTCTTTTATTTCAGGCGACGAGTGTGGAGGCTAACACATACACGCACCCTCAATTATACCCTTTACAAACAACACACCCTTCAATTCTCTGCGACCTGGTCACGCTGCTCATGCTCGTATGGCTAGGGGGGACCCTAAATGGGGGGTAGTCGGGCTCAGATGGGAGTCCAACCTCCTCCCCACCTCCGGGGTGATCTGCCGCTTCACGGTATGGTGAGATTCACGGGTTGCCAGTGCCCTGAGGCGATTGACCAGGCGCAGAGAGCTGGAGAAGATGACACCACCTCACAAACACATACACTACACACCCGGTGCCGGTTTACAAACTCAGTCCTCTGGGCTGGGAGCGGGAACACGGCCCGGACTTAGTCCTCTGCACGATTCACCGTAACTTGCTTTGTTTCACCTTATTTCACCCTGTTTCAACCACTTCGTCTTTTCTATAACCTATTTTCTTGCATTTTCAACAACTATTTTATTTCATATCACTTATTAATCATTCCTTCAGTTTATTTCAGTTTATTTCAAAATTATTTCATTTTGTTTCAGCTTATTTCAGTTCATTTCAGTTATTTCAGTTATTTAAATTTATTTTCAGTATATTTTTCAGCTTCGTTGCTTTTATTTCAGTTTCATTTAACTCACACTTTACTCTTTTTACTCCCCGCCTACTCCCCTGCTCTATCTTAGTTTTTATTTTAACTTTCCATCACTTTGCTTATTTCAAATTATTCCATTTTGTTTCAGTTTGTTTCAGCATATTTCAGTTTATTTAATTTTGTTTTATTTTATTTCAGCTTATTTCAGTTTATCTAATTTTGTTTAATTTTATTTTCTGTTTATTTTTCAGCCTCTTCTTCGCTGTTATTTTAAGTGCCAATTGGATTTTAATACATTTTCAGTTTTTCTTTCAGTTGTATTCAGTTTACTTTCAGCTTCTTTTGGCACATGGGTTGGAAGCCTAGTCGGACCATCTGGTGGGTGGGGGGCTTTGGGGGTGGGTCCGGGGTTTCCTTCAGGACGGCGACGGTACGTTCGGTGGGGAATGCTTGGAGGCGGAGGGGCCGGGACGACCGCGTTCCTGTTTCGGAACTTGGGATGGGGACATCTGCGTCTTCTTGGATGCGTTTTGTGCGCCGCGCGGGCGGAGCGGGGCGACGGGTGGGCCTGCGGCGGGCGGATTGTCGCGGTGGGGTGAATGACGCTCGAGCTGGAGCTAATGGATCGACGAGCGAGATATTATGAAAGGGCGAAAGTCAACTTTTTCATTTCATTCATTCATTTTCATTTATTCATTTTTATAACGAGATCAGATTCGAGCACGATTAAAAGCGCGAACTTTTAACGAACGAGACAGCGGAGATGTAGTACCATTGGTGGAGCATCTCCGCACGTGTATCCGATCGACGATCGATCGAACCCACAAATTGTATTGTCTTTTTTTTCATTTCATTCACTCATTTTCATTACGAGAACAGATTCGAGCATGATTAATAACGCGAGTTTTTCTAACGAACGAGACAGCGGAGATGTAGTACCATTGGTGGAGCATCTCCGCACGTGTGACCGATCGAAGATCGATCGAATTTTCAAATTGTATTGTCTTAAGTTACGGACTTTCGCTCGAGCGGTCGAGCAGTACGGACGTGTCTTTACTGCGCTGTGCATAAGTGAAAGTTTGCGGTGAAAGTTTTTTGTTTTCAACGGTTATTTTAATAACCAAGATGGCGAGTGAGAGGAAACTTTCCACGGAGAGCGACATCATTAGCACCCAGGGTGAGAGTGTTTTGATTATTAAGAGTGATTCTGTAGAGGATGATTTATGTAATCAAGTTAGGGAATTAAGTAGATTAATATTGAAGCGTGTACCGACGAAAGCGGATACAATTAAAGTGGACGAGCGTAAAAATATTAGGGAAGCCGCGGAGGTTATTAGAGATTTAGCTGTTCAGATGGTAGGGCAGATTAAGCAGCTAAAAAGCGAAGTAAAAGATAAAGAGGAAGAAATTAGGGCTTTAAAGGGAAAAGTACTAGTTAATCCAGCAGGGAAATCGTGGGCAGAAGTAGCTAGTTGTAGCGGTTTAGGGCGTTGTCCACCTGACGCGAGGATTAAACAAGATGGCCGCCAGGGTGTGGCACCACGGGTTTTTAGCTACGCGGCTGTTACGAGTAAGCACGCTATAAAAATCACAGGGAAAGATGCAGAACAGGGAAATGTAAGCGAGATTTTAAGGAAAGAAATTAATCCGACAACGGCAAAAATTAGCATAGCGACGGTTAAAAATACGAAATCGGGTGCGGTTATTGTGGAATGCGCAAGCAAGGAGGATTCGCGGAAGTTAAAAATGGCAGTTGATTTGAGTAGCAAATTACAGGGAAAGGAAATCAAGAAGGGAAATCCTAGAATAATTTTAAGAGGAATAGATAAACATATTTCCAAGGAGGTGTTGATAGAGAAATTCGCGAAAAATAATCAAAGCATAGTTGACGAACTCGAGGGCTTGGAGAATTTCAAAGACGAGGTCAGGAAACGCTTTAGGTACGGCGGAAAAACCCCGAAGAGTAGGACGGTTGCGGTAGTTTTAGAGGTGTCCGCTAGGGCAAGGCGCGCGTTTTTAAAAGATAGAGTTAGCTTGGGGTGGCAAAGTTTATACGCCGAAGACCATTTTACAGTAGAGCAGTGTTTTAAATGTTACGGATACGGACATAGGGCGGCTAATTGTTCAGAGAAAAGCCAACATTGTGGCAAATGCGGCAGCGTAGAGCATATTTTTAAGAATTGTAACAGCGATACCGAGAAATGCATTGCGTGCGTCAGATACAATCAGAGCAAGCGCGGACCAGCGGTAGATACGAAACACGATGCGAAAAATCCCAACTGCCCCTCTTTGATAAGAGCTAAAAATTTGCTTTTAAACACTATTAATTATGAATAATAGTGCTAGAATAATTAATGCGACAGGGGAGATAATTAAATTCGGGCAGATTAATTTAGGAAAGGGCAAAGGGGCAACTAGCGATTTTATTAAGACTTGCGCGGAAAGGAAACTTGATGTTTTATTAATTCAGGAACCGAACGTTTTGAGGAACAAAGTATTAGGATTTTCATCGGGATTTAGGGTAATTAACAAAACGATAGAACGTCTTAGGTCGTGCATTGTACTAAACAATGCAAACATAATGGCTGGGTTATTAGAGGAATTTTCGTGCGAATTAATTACGGCCGCGGAAATAATCTCGCAGGGGGGTAGCATTTTCGTAGTATCGGTATACTTCCCGCCGGTAACGAGATGTCCTTACAGGGAAGACGATCTTTTCGAGAGGTTAGGGGAAGTATTAAGAAATCTTAAGGATGTAAGGGAGGTAGATAGAATTATTATAGGGGGAGATTTTAACGCGAAATGCACCACGTGGGGAGGTGACACGGAGGACCGCAGAGGAATTAGGCTAGCGGAATTATTCGAAACCTACGACTTGACGGTGTTAAACGACGGAAGCGGACCGACTTTTGTGGGACCACGGAGAAATAGTAGCTATATAGACGTGACGGCGGCAGACTTTAGGGCTTACAGGGAAATAGAACGATGGGAGGTCGACGTAGACGGGGACTTAACAGAGCACAAGCTAATTACGTGGGTAGTTAAAACGGACAGGGCGAACAACGAACAAGCAAATGGCGCGGACAGGGCGGTTAGGTTTTGTAACAGGAAAGCGGATTGGGGTAAATTCAGGGACAAATACGAGGAGCTAATACCGGAACTAGAAGCAACAATAGGCGATAGGGACACAGACGCGGATACAAAAGCGCAAAGGTTCAACGACGCGATTCAAGAAGCATGCAGGGCATCCATGCCAGTTCAAAAGAAATTTCAGAGGAGCGTTCCGTGGTGGACGCCGGAACTGACGGCAAAAAGGGCGGAAACGCGAAGGGTGAGACGACAAGCGCAGAGGGCGTGGGGTGACGCACGGGAAGACTTACAGGGGCGATATAGAATCTTGGCAAGGGAATATAAAGATCTTATAGAGAAAACACGTACGGATAAGTGGAAAACCTTCTGCACGCGTAATTCGGAAAAAGATCCGTGGGGAACGGCGTACAAGGTAGTCAGGGGAAGCAGGAAAAACAACGATGTTATCTCGTGCGTGAAAACGAGAGGGGGGCGTTACACTAAAGACTCGCGAGAGACAGTAGATTATATGCTAGCAGAATTTTTTCCGGGAGACCCGCAGATAGGCGATAACGCAGCGCATAGGAATTTAAGACAGGCAGCAGCTGACGCAAGGGGTTGCGAGATAAGGGACAAATACATTACCGCGAACGAAATTAGAAGGGCTCTAAGAGGGATGAATCCTAAAAAGGCGCCGGGTCACGACGGGATAACCGCCGATGCGGTATTACACGCTTTCGAGGCTAGGGAACAGATATTTGTTAGGCATTTCAACGAATGTTTAGAGGCAGGCGCGTTTCCAAAGGTATGGAAAACACAATCAGTACGATTTATACCGAAGCCAGGGAAGACAGAAAGGACAGACGTTCGTAGCTTTAGGCCGATTAGTTTACTTCCGGTGACGGGTAAGGTGTTAGATAAAGTTATGACGTGGAGGATACAGAATTTGATCGATCAAGGGGGCGGGTTTAATAATAATCAGTACGGATTTCGCGCAGGGAGAACAACTACGGATGCGATCGAGGAAATGTTAGATAGGGTAAACGATGCACGCGATCGGGGAAATTACTGTGCGGTTATAGCATTGGATATCGCGGGGGCCTTCGATAATGCGTGGTGGCCGAGAATTATAGCGGAACTAGAGAGCAGGGAATGTCCGGGGAATTTAATGGGGCTGGTCAGGAGTTATTTCGGCGGGCGAACGGCAAGGGTGGAACTCCCGGGCGACAGCGTCTCCAGAGGCGTGGAAAGGGGCTGCCCCCAGGGGTCATGCTCCGGACCTACCTTCTGGAACCTGGCGTACGAGAGCGTATACAGGGTAGAGCTACCGGAGGGATGCGACATAATTAGCTTCGCGGACGACACGGCATTGATAGTCAGGGCGGCGCAGTTTAAGCGACTTAAGGAAAAGGGGACGGAGGCGTTGGCTAGCCTGCTAGACTGGGCAAGGGACGAAAAGCTAGAGTTTAATGTAGCTAAGACTGAAGCGTTGTTTTTCGGGAAGAGGCCGGGTCAGGAAAGGCCCACGTTTAGAATGGGCGAGGGGCGCGTGTACTGCAAGGACCAAATTAAATATCTAGGCGTCATGATAGACGACAGGTTAAGCTGGAATCAGCACGTAGAATATGCGAGCAGGAAGGGCAGGGAACTGTCTCATAAGATAGGAGCGGCGGCGAGACTGACGTGGGGATTTAGAGGGGAAAGCGTAGCCAAAATTTACGAGGGCGCGATACAGCCAGCGATAGCGTACGGGGCGGCAATTTGGGCGAGGGAGTTAAAAGTGAGGCAAGTTAGAAAACTCAAGAGCGCGCAGAGAATATTAGCGGTTAGAGCGGCTAGGGCGTACAAGACGATATCTACGGAAGCGGCACTATGCCTGAGCCGGTTACTGCCGATAGACATCATGCTAGGGGAAGAGGTCAAGAAGCGGTTAATCTTCGCACGGCGCGGGCAACAACCCCCGGGAATAATCGCAGAGATCAATTTGGAGGGCAGACCGATAGAAGAAATCGCGCTACCAAGGGAGCTAGGGCATCCGGCAGACGTGGGGGGATTTAGATTCGACGAGGCAGACGAGGACGCGATTAATATCGGCAAATCGGCTTTGAGTTCGCTTCAGACGCTGACTAGACCGACGAGATTACAGGCAGAGGTGTGGCTTCTCCACCAACACCTAAGCAGGGAAGTAGGCATAAGATTCGCTTGGGTTAGGTCTCATATAGGGATAATGGGAAACGAGCGCGCGGACGAGCTGGCCAAAGAGGCCGCAGAGTTAGACGTAGAACCCGCGTACAATAGCGCACCGAGGAACTTAGTTAAGAAACGCATACGAGCGCACTCCAGACGACTCTGGGACGAGGGGTGGGCAACGGCAAGCACGGGGCGGTTAACAGCGCAATTTATACCGACAATAGAAAGCAGGCAGAAATTAGGGACCTTGAGTAAGGAGGTGGTACAGCTCATTACTGGCCACGGGAATTTCAGAGCTTATCTAGCGCGCATAGGGAAACTGGCGGCAGACGAGACGAGATGCGAATGTGGGGAGACGGAAGATGCGGAACACGTTGTTTTTGCTTGCCGTCTGGAAGAACGACATCGAGCGCGGGCCGACCGCAACCTAGCGCGGGAAGGGTACCGCTGGCCAAGGAACGCGGAAGAAGCGACGGCGATGGCAGAAGTAGCGGAATGGTGGCGGGAATTAAGCGAATTCGCGAGTAGGGTCGAGCGACTGAAATTAGGAATGGATTAACGCGCGATTAGGAAGCCAGGGGTGATGTAAGAAGGGGGGATGCTTGGGGCCAAGACACACACGCACACTATTTTTACACATTCACAACTCACACAACCTTCAATTCCCTGCGACCTGACCACACTGCTCATGCTCGTATAGCTAGGGGGGACCCTGAATGGGAGGTAGTCGGGCTCAGATGGGAGTCCAACTTCCTTTCCACCTCCGGGGTGATCTGCCGCTTCACGGTATGGTGAGATTCACGGGTTGCCAGTGCCCTGAGGTGATTGGTCAGGCGCAGGGTGCTGGAGAAGGCATAGGCGACACCACCTCATCACACTTACAGACTACATACCGGGTCCGGGCTCTCGATTTCAGTCTTGGGCTGGATCGGGAAGCCCGGCTCGGACTTGGCCCTCTGCGGACCCCTCGATTACCACGAACCCTTCGTGGCGTCGAGAACGTAATATAAATTATTAGATAAGTAGGCGGAATGCGTCAGATTAGCGACCACACCCTGGAAACCGGCACATGGGAGGGTTGGGTTGGGTTGGGCGGTTGGGAGGGGGGAGGGGGGTCTTCTTAGCTTCTAAATTCTTTTATTTCAGGCGACGAGTGTGGAGGCTAACACATACACGCACCCTCAATTATACCCTTTACAAACAACACACCCTTCAATTCTCTGCGACCTGGTCACGCTGCTCATGCTCGTATGGCTAGGGGGGACCCTGAATGGGGGGTAGTCGGTCTCAGATGGGAGTCCAACTTCCTCCCCACCTCCGGGGTGATCTGCCGCTTCACGGTATGGTGAGATTCACGGGTTGCCAGTGCCCTGAGGCGATTGACCAG
This sequence comes from Agrypnus murinus, assembly GCA_929113105.1. Classification (NCBI taxonomy): domain Eukaryota; kingdom Metazoa; phylum Arthropoda; class Insecta; order Coleoptera; family Elateridae; genus Agrypnus; species Agrypnus murinus. Next base: position 139,641,050 of record OV816027.1, on the reverse strand, counting down.
GCGCAGAGAGCTGGAGAAAACGACACCACCTCACAAACACATACACTACACACCCGGGGCCGGTTTACAAACTCAGTCCTCTGGGCTGGGAGCGGGAACACGGCCCGGACTTAGACCTCTGCACGATTCACCGTAACTTGCTTTGTTTCACCTTATTTCACTCTGTTTCCAATTACTTCGTTATTATCTTTAGCCTATTTATTCTTATTCTTACTTCCCGCCTACTTCCCTTACTCTATCTTAGTGTTAATTTTTACCTTTCAGCACTTTAATTTATTTTCAAGTTATTTCATTTTGTTTCAGATTTATCTCAGCTTACTTCAGTTTATTAAATTTTGTTTAATTTATTAATTTATTTTCAGCCTCGCTTTGCTTTTATTTTAAGTGCCAATTACATTTTAATATGATTTCAGATTTTTCAGATTTTTCTCTCAGTTGCCTTCAGCTTATTTCAGTTTACTTGGCACATGGGCTGTACGCCTAATCGAACCGTCTGGTGGGTGGGGGGCTTTGGGGGTGGGTCCGGGGTTTCCTTCAGGACAGCGACGGTGCGTTCGGAGGGGAATGCTTGGCGACGGAGGGGCCGGGACGACCGCGTCCCTGTTTCGGGACTTTTGATGGGGGGGTCTGCGGCTTCTTGGGTGCGTTTTTTGCGCCACGCGGGCGGAGTGGGGTGACGGGGGGGCCTGCGGCGGGCGGATTGGCGCGGCGGGGTAAATAGGACTCGGGCTGGAGCTAATAGATCGACGAGCGAGATAACATGAAAGGGCGAAAGTCAACTTTTTCATTTTCACTTTTTTTTCATTTCATTCACTCATTTTCATTACGAGAACAGATTCGAGCATGATTAATAACGCGATTTTTTCTAACGAACGAGACAGCGGAGATGTAGTACCATTGGTGGAGCATCTCCGCACGTGTAACCGATCGAAGATCGATCGAATTTTCAAATTGTATTGTCTTAAGTTACGGACTTTCGCTCGAGCGGTCGAGCAGTACGGTCGTGTCTTTACTGCGCTGTGCATAAGTGAAAGTTTGCGGTGAAAGTTTTTTTGTTTTCAACGGTTATTTTAATAACCAAGATGGCGAGTGAGAGGAAACTTTCCACGGAGAGCGACATCATCAGCACCCAGGGAGAGTGTTTTGATTATTAAGAGTGATTCTGTAGAGGATGATTTATGTAATCAAGTTAGGGAATTAAGTAGATTAATATTGAAGGGTGTACCGACGAAAGCGGATACAATTAAAGTGGACGCGCGTAGAAATATTAGGGAAGCCGCGGAGGTTATTAGAGATTTAGCTGTTCAGATGGTAGGGCAGATTAAGCAGCTAAAAAGCGAAGTTAAAGAAAAAGAGGAAGAAATTAGGGCTTTAAAGGGAAAAGTACTAGTTAATCCAGCAGGGAAATCGTGGGCAGAAGTAGCTAGTTGTAGCGGTTTAGGGCGTTGTCCACCTGACGCGAGGATTAAACAAGATGGCCGCCAGGGTGTGGCACCACGGGTTTTTAGCTACGCGGCTGTTACGAGTAAGCACGCTATAAAAATCACAGGGAAAGATGCAGAACAGGGAAATGTAAGCGAGATTTTAAGGAAAGAAATTAATCCGACAACGGCAAAAATTAGCATAGCGACGGTTAAAAATACGAAATCGGGTGCGGCTATTGTGGAATGCGCAAGCAAGGAGGATTCGCGGAAGTTAAAAATGGCAGTTGATTTGAGTAGCAAATTACAGGGAAAGGAAATCAAGAAGGGAAATCCTAGAATAATTTTAAGAGGAATAGATAAACATATTTCCAAGGAGGTGTTGATAGAGAAATTCGCGGAAAATAATCAAAGCATAGTTGACGAACTCGAGGGCTTGGAGAATTTCAAAGACGAGGTCAGGGAACGCTTTAGGTACGGCGGAAAAACCCCGAAGAGTAGGACGGTTGCGGTAGTTTTAGAGGTGTCCGCTAGGGCAAGGCGCGCGTTTTTAAAAGATAGAGTTAGCTTGGGGTGGCAAAGTTTATACGCCGAAGACCATTTTACAGTAGAGCAGTGTTTTAAATGTTACGGATACGGACATAGGGCGGCTAATTGTTCAGAGAAAAGCCAACATTGTGGCAAATGCGGCAGCGTAGAGCATATTTTTAAGAATTGTAACAGCGATACCGAGAAATGCATTGCGTGCGTCAGATACAATCAGAGCAAGCGCGGACCAGCGGTAGATACGAAACACGATGCGAAAAATCCCAACTGCCCCTCTTTGATAAGAGCTAAAAATTTGCTTTTAAACACTATTAATTATGAATAATAGTGCTAGAATAATTAATGCGACAGGGGAGATAATTAAATTCGGGCAGATTAATTTAGGAAAGGGCAAAGGGGCAACTAGTGATTTTATTAAGACTTGCGCGGAAAGGAAACTTGATGTTTTATTAATTCAGGAACCGAACGTTTTGAGGAACCAAGTATTAGGATTTTCATCGGGATTTAGGGTAATTAACAAAACGATAGAACGTCTTAGGTCGTGCATTGTACTAAACAATGCAAACATAATGGCTGGGCTATTAGAGGAAATTTCGTGCGAATTAATTACGGTCGCGGAAATAATCTCGCAGGGGGGTAGCATTTTCGTAGTATCGGTATACTTCCCGCCGGTAACGAGATGTCCTTACAGGGAAGACGATCTTTTCGAGAGGTTAGGGGAAGTATTAAGAAATCTTAAGGATGTAAGGGAGGTAGATAGAATTATTATAGGGGGAGATTTTAACGCGAAATGCACCACGTGGGGAGGTGAGACGGAGGACCGCAGAGGAATTAGGCTAGCGGAATTATTCGAAACCTACGACTTGACGGTGTTAAACGACGGAAGCGGACCGACTTTTGTGGGACCACGGGGAAATAGCTATATAGACGTGACGGCGGCAGACTTTAGGGCTTACAGGGAAATAGAACGATGGGAGGTCGACGTAGACGGGGTCTTAACAGAGCACAAGCTAATTACGTGGGTAGTTAAAACGGACAGGGCGAACAACGAACAAGCAAATGGCGCGGACAGGGCGGTTAGGTTTTGTAACAGGAAAGCGGATTGGGGTAAATTCAGGGACAAATACGAGGAGCTAATACCGGAACTAGAAGCAACAATAGGCGATAGGGACATAGACACGGATACAAAAGCGCAAAGGTTAAACGACGCGATTCAAGAAGCATGCAGGGCATCCATGCCAGTTCAAAAGAAATTTCAGAGGAGCGTTCCGTGGTGGACTGACGGCAAAAAGGGCGGAAACGCGAAGGGTGAGACGACAAGCGCAGAGGGCGCGGGGTGACGCACGGGAAGACTTACAGGGGCGATATAGAATCTTGGCAAGGGAATATAAAGATCTTATAGAGAAAACACGTACGGATAAGTGGAAAACCTTCTGCACGCGTAATTCGGAAAAAGATCCGTGGGGAACGGCGTACAAGGTAGTCAGGGGAAGCAGGAAAAACAACGATGTTATCTCGTGCAGAATTTTTTCCGGGAGACCCGCAGATAGGCGATAACGCAGCGCATAGGAATCTAAGACAGGCAGCAGCTGACGCAAGGGGTAGCGAGATAAGGGACAAATACATTACCGCGAACGAAATTAGAAGGGCTCTAAGAGGGATGAATCCTAAAAAGGCGCCGGGTCACGACGGGATAACCGCCGATGCGGTATTACACGCTTTCGAGGCTAGGGAACAGATATTTGTTAGGCTTTTCAACGAATGTTTAGAGGCAGGCGCGTTTCCAAAGGTATGGAAAACACAATCAGTACGATTTATACCGAAGCCAGGGAAGACAGAAAGGACAGACGTTCGTAGCTTTAGGCCGATTAGTTTACTTCCGGTGACGGGTAAGGTGTTAGATAAAGTTATGACGTGGAGGATACAGAATTTGATCGATCAAGGGGGCGGGTTTAATAATAAAATTCGAACTGTGGAAGTGAGAACACGCTTTGTAAACTGCTTAGATTATTATTAATTGTAATATTTTATTCAAAATGACTATATTGTGCAAAATTTGTCAACAGAAGTGTGGAAGAAGTGACGATTTAATTGATTGTGATAAATGCTGTGAAAGTTATCATCTTAAGTGTACTGATATACAACAAGAAGATTTTGAAAATATTAAAAGAATGAAATGGATATGTAAGGATTGTAAATGCATAAATACACCATCCTTATCAATCAATACTATTAGTAGTGAAATAATTTTATTTCTAAAAAGCAGAGAATTTGAAAATATATTGAAGGGTATAGTAAAACAGGAAACGGAATATCTTCAATGTGAGTTACGTAAGTTGCGCGAAGAAATTGATACCATGAAGTCTACGAATATTGATATGATAAAACTGCTTAGTAATACACCTAAATCTGTAAATAGTAATCAGAAACTGTCTGATGATGTAGCTACCAAATCCTATTACAGAGAAAAGATTACTACTAAAATTCCAAATAGCCCCAAAAAACTCGTATCGCAAGCCGTAAAAGGAATTTCTGGCGATAAACAAATCCCAACATTTAAAGAAAACAGTTTATTTCAAAAGCAATCTTCTATAAATAAATTAATAATAGGTACTGGGAGTACTAATGCTGCTTCAAAGAAAAATGATGATGATTTTATAGCAGCTAAAAAACGAATTAGGTGCTCGAATTTACATCTTACGAGAGTTGCTACTAGAGTAAATCAGCAAAAAGTTTCTGATTATGTAACTGCTAATTTAAAGGATCACTCCGATGACATAGAATTAAAGGTTGTTTCTTTAAATTCCCGTTATCCTGATTGCTATAGTTCATTTAAAATTACAATCAACACTAAGAACGTACCTGTGTTGATGGATTCAGCATTCTGGCCTGAAGGTGTTGCTATAAGAAAATATTTTGAGAATAAGAAATCTACATCTACCAAGGTAAAAAATACAAATTTTCACAATTCTCAACAAATGTTGGATCGACGTTAACTGTAATTTATCAGAATGTTCGTGGTATTAAAACAAAGCTTAGAGAAATACATTCCAGTATCTTAAGTGAAAATTACATGGTAATAGGCTTGACAGAAACATGGTTATCTAATGGGATCTTCAATAGTGAATTTATAGACAATAGATATGTTGTTTTTAGAAAAGACCGTTCACCAGAAATGAGTGGGAAATCAAAAGGCGGGGGTGTCTTATTAGCTGTTTTGGATTGTGTAAAGTCTCACTCCATTAACTGTGATACTGAAGACAGAGAAGAAATATGGATAAGAATAGAAGTTGGTGCTAGGAGTATTATTATAGGTATAGTCTACTTTACTCCTAACTCCCCTTTACAAGAGTATATTGACCATACATTATTAGTTGATAAAATAATTAACTTATATCCTTCTGATATAATCTATATTATGGGTGACTATAATTTGCCAAATATTGATTGGATTTGTGATACTTCTATCTGTGATAAGTTAATGGCATCTAATGTTACATCTTTAGCCGAACAAACAGTATGTGATAATTTTTCTTACTTAGGTTTATCTCAATTTAATTTTATTCATAATTTTAATAATGTCACTCTAGATTTAGTCTTCTGTTCTGAAACAATTCATTTAGAAAAATGCTTGCCTTTAGTACCTGAAGATTCACATCATCCTGCATTTAATGCTGTTATTACTATCATATCAGATATATCTATACTCCCAGTAGAAGAATATTACTATTATGATTTTAAAAATGCTTGCTATGATGATATTGTTAATTATTTATCAAATATCAATTGGGAATTTCTTCAAAGCATAAACTGCTTGGAGGAATATGTAAATAGGTTTTATAAGATTCTTCATCAAGTAATAAATATTTATGTCCCTAAGAAATATGTTCGCAACCGGTCTCCTAATAACAATTTTCCAAAATGGTTTGACAATGAAACAAAAATATTGATTAAAAATAAAAAAATCGCCCATAAAGATTTTAAGAGTTCTAAATCTGTTGATGATTATGCTAATTTTAGTAATTTAAGAAGAATGTGTAAAGACTCCATTGATAAGAGCAGACGATCATACATTAGAGATATTGAAAGTAATATTTTAAATGATTCCAAACATTTTTGGAAATTTGTTAATGACCAGAAAACTAATCAAGGGCTTCCAAATACCATATTTAATGACAACAATAAGGCCGACACCCCATTAAGCATTGCAAACTTATTTGCAACTACCTTTGAAACAGTTTTCTGCAATAACAATAATAATAGTTATAAGAGTCATGTATGGGATAAATATTTAAATGAAGTAATTGACTTAAACTCCTTTAACGTGACAGTTGATGATGTTATTAAAAAAATCTATGAGATTAATCCCAAATGTAACTCTGGTCCTGATGGTGTGTCAGCGTATTTCTTGAGATGTTGTGGTAATGTTCTCGCTGAACCATTACAGTTAATATTTAATAAATCCTTACAATCATCAAACTTTGTTGAAATCTGGAAAGAATCTTACGTTATACCTGTATACAAAAGTGGTGACCGTACACTTGCAAAAAATTATAGAGCCATTAGTATTTCTTCTGCTATTCCAAAGGTATTTGATGCTATTATCTCAGATAAGCTGTTTGCTTCCGTTCAGAGAATTATTATTGACCAACAGCACGGTTTTTGCAGTGGTAGATCTACAACGACTAATTTATTTCTGTTTAACTGTTATGTATTAAAAAATATAGAACTTGGACATAATGTTGATTGTATTTACACAGATTTCAGCAAAGCCTTTGATAAGGTTAACATTAAACGCCTTATATACAAATTAAGTAAAATTGGTATTAGTGATCCATTATTATCTTGGCTACAATCTTACCTTACTGATAGAAAGCAGCAAGTTCTTGTTAATAATAGTACATCGAGATGGATCAAGGTAAATTCTGGTGTTCCCCAAGGATCACACTTGGGCCCTATTCTTTTTTTGTTATATGTAAACGATGTAAAACATGTATTTACACATTGTAATTTTCTGCTGTATGCCGACGATTTAAAATTTTTCAAATGTAATACAAATAACTTTTCTGATTGTCTGCTACAATCTGAACTTAATTTACTTAATGATTGGTGTAAACATAATGATATACAACTTAATATAGGAAAATGTAAATCTATTCGATTCTCTAGAAGGAATAGTAGAGGTATTTGTCATTATTATGTGGACAAAGAATTATTAGAAAATGTACATTACATTAAAGATCTAGGTGTTATTGTTGATAACCAATTGCTATATTCTTTACATACAAATGATCTCATAAACAGGGCTAACAAAGTGTTAGGATTTGTTTTAAGGCAATCGGATGAATTCCATCACTTGCGAGTTTTAATAATTCTCTTTTGTTCACTTGTTCGATCAATGATGGAATACTGTTCAATGATTTGGTCGCCATATTTTTCTACTTATATTAACAGACTCGAAAACATACAGAAAAGATTTATAAAACGTTTATGTTTTAAGTTTAATGTACTTTATAACAGAGAAAATTATGTCAATCTAATTAAGTACTTTGGTTTGTGTTCTCTGCAAGTTAGACGTACATTTCATGATTTATACTTTCTTTTTAAAGTTGTTAATGGCATAATTTATTGTCCTGATATTGTTAATATGTTTTCTTTTCACATTCCTGGATATACCACAAGGAATTCCTCCCTTTTGCATATTGATTATCACCGTACGTCTTATGGTTACAATTCACCTATTTCAAGAATTTCGCGATATGCTTATGAGTACAAGGAATTGGACTTTTGTGGTATATCGGTAAATCGTTTTAGGAATAGTTTGCGCCAAATATTACACATGTAATTACTACTATTATTGTTCACTCTGTTTTATTGTTACTAATAATATTATCATTTATTACCAGCATGTTACTAATGTTTGTAAAGGTATATTTACCGTAAAATAAATATTATTATTATTATAATAATCAGTACGGATTTCGCGCAGGGAGAACAACTACGGATGCGATCGAGGAAATGTTAGATAGGGTAAACGATGCACGCGATCGGGGAAATTACTGTGCGGTTATAGCATTGGATATCGCGGGGGCCTTCGATAATGCGTGGTGGCCGAGAATTATAGCGGAACTAGAGAGCAGGGAATGTCCGGGGAATTTAATGGGGCTGGTCAGGAGTTATTTCGGCGGGCGAACGGCAAGGGTGGAACTCCCGGGCGACAGCGTCTCCAGAGGCGTGGAAAGGGGCTGCCCCCAGGGGTCATGCTCCGGACCTACCTTCTGGAACCTGGCGTACGAGAGCGTATACAGGGTAGAGCTACCGGAGGGATGCGACATAATTAGCTTCGCGGACGACACGGCATTGATAGTCAGGGCGGCGCAGTTTAAGCGACTTAAGGAAAAGGGGACGGAGGCGTTGGCTAGCCTGCTAGACTGGGCAAGGGACGAAAAGCTAGAGTTTAATGTAGCTAAGACTGAAGCGTTGTTTTTCGGGAAGAGGCCGGGTCAGGAAAGGCCCACGTTTAGAATGGGCGAGGGGCGCGTGTACTGCAAGGACCAAATTAAATATCTAGGCGTCATGATAGACGACAGGTTAAGCTGGAATCAGCACGTAGAATATGCGAGCAGGAAGGGCAGGGAACTGTCTCATAAGATAGGAGCGGCGGCGAGACTGACGTGGGGATTTAGAGGGGAAAGCGTAGCCAAAATTTACTCAAGAGCGCGCAGAGAATATTAGCGGTTAGAGCGGCTAGGGCGTACAAGACGATATCTACGGAAGCGGCACTTTGTCTGAGCCGGTTACTGCCGATAGACATCATGCTAGGGGAAGAGGTCAAGAAGCGGTTAATCTTCGCACGGCGCGGGCAACAACCCCCGGGAATAATCGCAGAGATCAATTTGGAGGGCAGACCGATAGAAGAAATCGCGCTACCAAGGGAGCTAGGGCATCCGGCAGACGTGGGGGGATTTAGATTCGACGAGGCAGACGAGGACGCGATTAATATGAGAGAGGGAATTTCGATATATACGGACGGGTCGAAAATGCAGGACGGGCGATCGGGGGCGGCGTTTGTAGTATATAACGAGGAAAGGGAGGTGCACACCGCGAAATACAAGCTGGGCGAATGGAGTTCCATCTTCCAATGCGAACTTTTAGCCCTACGGGAGGCGCTAAGTTATATCCGCGATCATATCTACGCTTTTCGAGAGTGCACGATTTATAGCGACAGCAAATCGGCTTTGAGTTCGCTTCAGACGCTGACTAGACCGACGAGATTACAGGCAGAGGTGTGGCTTCTCCACCAACACCTAAGCAGGGAAGTAGGCATAAGATTCGCTTGGGTTAGGTCTCATATAGGGATAATGGGAAACGAGCGCGCGGACGAGCTGGCCAAAGAGGCCGCAGAGTTAGACGTAGAACCCGCGTACAATAGCGCACCGAGGAACTTAGTTAAGAAACGCATACGAGCGCACTCCAGACGACTCTGGGACGAGGGGTGGGCAACGGCAAGCACGGGGCGGTTAACAGCGCAATTTATACCGACAATAGAAAGCAGGCAGAAATTAGGGACCTTGAGTAAGGAGGTGGTGCAGCTCATTACTGGCCACGGGAATTTCAGAGCTTATCTAGCGCGCATAGGGAAACTGGCGGCAGACGAGACGAGATGCGAATGTGGGGAGACGGAAGATGCGGAACACGTTGTTTTTGCTTGCCGTCTGGAAGAACGACATCGAGCGCGGGCCGACCGCAACCTAGCGCGGGAAGGTTACCGCTGGCCAAGGAACGCGGAAGAAGCGACGGCGATGGCAGATGTAGCGGAATGGTGGCGGGAATTAAGCGAATTCGCGAGTAGGGTCGAGCGACTGAAATTAACGCGCGATTAGGAAGCCAGGGGTGATGTAAGAAGGGGGGATGCTTGGGGCCAAGACACACACGCACACTATTTTTACACATTCACAACTCACACAACCTTCAATTCCCTGCGACCTGACCACACTGCTCATGCTCGTATAGCTAGGGGGGACCCTGAATGGGAGGTAGTCGGGCTCACATGGGAGTCCAACTTCCTTTCCACTTCCGGGGTGATCTGCCGCTTCACGGTATGGTGAGATTCACGGGTTGCCAGTGCCCTGAGGTGATTGGTCAGGCGCAGGGTGCTGGAGAAGGCATAGGCGACACCACCTCATCACACTTACAGACTACATACCGGGTCCGGGCTCTCGATTTCAGTCTTGGGCTGGATCGGGAAGCCCGGCTCGGACTTGGCCCTCTGCGGACCCCTCGACTACCACGCACCCTTCGTGGCGTCGAGAACGTAATATAAACTATTAGATAAGTAGGCGGAATGCGTCAGATTAGCGACCACACCCTGGAAACCGGCACATGGGAGGGTTGGGTTGGGTTGGGCTGTTGGGAGGGGGGAGGGGGGTCTTCTTCTTAGCTTCTAAATTCTTTTATTTCCGACGACGAGTGTGGAGGCTAACACATACACGCACCCTCAATTATACCCTTTACAAACAACACACCCTTCAATTCTCTGCGACCTGGTCACGCTGCTCATGCTCGTATGGCTAGGGGGGACCCTGAATGGGGGGTAGTCGGGCTCAGATGGGAGTCCAACTTCCCCCCCACCTCCGGGGTGATCTGCCGCTTGACGGGTTGCCAGTGCCCTGAGGCGATTGACCAGGCGCAGAGAGCTGGAGAAGATGACACCACCTCACAAACACATACACTACACACCCGGGGCCGGTTTACAAACTCAGTCCTCTGGGCTGGGAGCGGGAACACGGCCCGGACTTAGACCTCTGCACGATTCACCGTAACTTGCTTTGTTTCACCTTATTTCACTCTGTTTCCAATTACTTCGTTATTTTCTTTAGCCTATTTATTCTTATTCTTACTTCCCGCCTACTTCCCTTACTCTATCTTAGTGTTAATTTTTACCTTTCAGCACTTTAATTTATTTTCAAATTATTTCATTTTGTTTCAGATTTATCTCAGCTTACTTCAGTTTATTTAATTTTGTTTAATTTATTAATTTATTTTCAGCCTCGCTTTGCTTTTATTTTAAGTGCCAATTACATTTTAATATGTTTTCAGATTTTTCAGATTCTTCTTCAGTTGCCTTCAGCTTATTTCATTTCATTTAAATTTGTTTAATTTTATTTTCAGTTTATCTTTTCAGTCGCGTTTATGCTTTTATCTTAAGTGCCAATTACATTTTAATATATATTCAGAATTTTCAGATTTTTCTCTCAGTTGCCTTCAGCTTATTTCAGTTTACTTGGCACATGGGCTGTACGCCTAATCGAACCGTCTGGTGGGTGGGGGGCGTTGGGGGTGGGTCCGGGGTTTCCTTCAGGACAGCGACGGTGCGTTCGGAGGGGAATGCTTGGCGACGGAGGGGTCGGGACGACCGCGTCCCTGTTTCGGGACTTTTGATGGGGGGGGGTCTGCGCCTTCTTGGGTGCGTTTTTTGCGCCGCGCGGGCGGAGTGGGGTGACGGGGGGGCCTGCGGCGGACGGATTGGCGCGGCGGGGTGAATAGGACTCGGGCTGGAGCTAATAGATCGACGAGCGAGATAACATGAAAGGGCGAAAGTCAACTTTTTCATTTTCACTTTTTTTTCATTGCATTCACTCATTTTCATTACGAGAACAGATTCGAGCATGATTAATAACGCGAGTTTTTCTAACGAACGAGACAGCGGAGATGTAGTACCATTGGTGGAGCATCTCCGCACGTGTAACCGATCGAAGATCGATCGAATTTTCAAATTGTATTGTCTTAAGTTACGATGGCGAGTGAGAGGAAACTTTCCACGGAGAGCGACATCATTAGCACCCAGGGTGAGAGTGTTTCGATTATTAAGAGTGATTCTGTAGAGGATGATTTATGTAATCAAGTTAGGGAATTAAGTAGATTAATATTGAAGCATGTACCGACGAAAGCGGATACAATTAAAGTGGACGCGCGTAAAAATATTAGGGAAGCCGCGGAGGTTATTAGAGATTTAGCTGTTCAAATGGTAGGGCAGATTAAGCAGCTAAAAAGCGAAGTTAAAGAAAAAGAGGAAGAAATTAGGGCTTTAAAGGGAAAAGTACTAGTTAATCCAGCAGGGAAATCGTGGGCAGAAGTAGCTAGTTGTAGCGGTTTAGGGCGTTGTCCACCTGACGCGAGGATTAAACAAGATGGCCGCCAGGGTGTGGCACCACGGGTTTTTAGCTACGCGGCTGTTACGAGTAAGCACGCTATAAAAATCACAGGGAAAGATGCAGAACAGGGAAATGTAAGCGAGATTTTAAGGAAAGAAATTAATCCAACAACGGCAAAAATTAGCATAGCGACGGTTAAAAATACGAAATCGGGTGCGGTTATTGTGGAATGCGCAAGCAAGGAGGATTCGCGGAAGTTAAAAATGGCAGTTGATTTGAGTAGCAAATTACAGGGAAAAGAAATTAGGAAAGGAAATCCAAGAATTATATTAAGAGGGATATACAAGCATATTTCTAAGGAGGTATTGATAGAGAAGTTCGCGGAAAACAATCAAAGCATAGTTGACGAACTCGAGGGCTTGGAGAATTTCAAGGACGAGGTCAGGGAACGCTTTAGGTACGGCGGAAAAACCCCGAAGAGCAGGACGGTCGCGGTAGTTTTAGAGGTGTCCGCTAGGGCAAGGCGCGCGTTTTTAAAAGATAGAGTTAGCTTGGGGTGGCAAAGTTTATACGCCGAAGACCATTTTACAGTAGAGCAATGTTTTAAATGCTACGGATACGGACATAGGGCGGCTAATTGTTCAGAGAAAAGCTAACATTGTGGCAAATGCGGCAGCGTAGAGCATATTTTTAAGAATTGTAACAGCGATACCGAGAAATGCATTGCGTGCGTCAGATACAATCAGATCAAGCGCGGACCAGCGGTAGATACGAAACACGACGCGAAAAATCCCAACTGCCCCTCTTTGATAAGAGCTAAAAATTTGCTTTTAAACACTATTAATTATGAATAATAGTACTAGAATAATTAATGCGACAGGGGAGATAATTAAATTCGGGCAGATTAATTTAGGAAAGGGCAAAGGGGCAACTAGCGATTTTATTAAGACTTGCGCGGAAAGGAAACTTGATGTTTTATTAATTCAGGAACCGAACGTTTTGAGGAACAAAGTATTAGGATTTTCATCGGGATTTAGGGTAATTAACAAAACGGCGGAACGTCTTAGGTCGTGCATTGTATTAAACAATGCAAGCATAATGGCTGGGTTATTAGAGGAAATTTCGTGCGAATTAATTACGGTCGCGGAAATAATCTCGCAGGGGGGTAGCATTTTCGTAGTATCGGTATACTTCCCGCCGGTAACGAGATGTCCTTACAGGGAAGACGATCTTTTCGAGAGATTAGGGGAGGCATTAAGGAATCTTAAGGATGTAAGGGAGGCAAATAAAATTATAATAGGGGGAGATTTTAATGCGAAATGCACCACGTGGGGAGGTGACACGGAGGACCGCAGAGGAATTAGGCTAGCGGAATTATTCGAAAACTACGACTTGACGGTGTTAAACGACGGAAGCGGCCCGACTTTTGTGGGACCACGGGGAAATAGCTATATAGACGTGACGGCGGCAGACTTTACGGCTTACAGGGAAATAGAGCAATGGGAGGTCGACGTAGACGGGGTTATAACAGAACACAAGCTAATAACGTGGGTGGTTAAAGCGGACAGGGCGAACAACGAACAAGCAAATAGCACGGGTAGGGCGGCTAGGTTTTGTAACAAGAAAGCGGATTGGGGTAAATTCAGGGAAAAGTACGAGGAACTAATACCGGAATTAGCAGCAACAATAGATGATAGGGACATAGACACGGACACAAAAGCGCAAAGGTTAAACGACGCGATACAAGAAGCGTGCAGGGCATCGATGCCAGTTAGGAAAACATTTCGGAAAAGCGTACCGTGGTGGACACCGGAACTATCAACCAAGAGAGCGGAAACACATAGGGCTAGAAGACAGGCGCAGAGAGGGCGGGGAGACGCGCGAGAAGAATTACAGAGGCAGTATAGGGTCTTGGCGAGGGAGTATAAAGAACTATTAGAAAAAACCCGCACGGACAAGTGGAAAGCTTTTTGCACGCGAAACTCTGAAAAGAATCCATGGGGAACGGCATATAAGGTACTTCGGGGAAACAGGAAAAACGACGATACAATCGCATGCGTAAAAACGAAATCAGGGAGCTACACGAAGGATATACGCGAAACGGTCGAATACATGTTAGCGGAATTTTTCCCCGGAGACTCGCGAGCGAACGAAGACGCGGTACAAAGGGTTATTAGACAAGCGGCCGAAATCGCGGAAGGTAGCAACGACAAGGATAGGGACATAACCGGGAACGAAATAAGACGAGCGCTTAAGGGAATGAACCCCAATAAGGCACCGGGCCACGACGGGATAACAGCCGATGCGGTAATGAGGGCTTTCGAGATAGGGGGCGATATCTTCCTAAAAATCTTCAACGAATGTTTGGAAAAGGGCGTTTTTCCAACCGTGTGGAAAACACAAACCGTGCGATTCATACCGAAACGCTTCGCTTCAGACGCTGACTAGACCGACGAGATTACAGGCAGAGGTGTGGCTTCTCCACCAACACCTAAGCAGGGAAGTAGGCATAAGATTCGCTTGGGTTAGGTCTCATATCGGGATAATGGGGAACGAGCGCGCGGACGAGCTGGCCAAAGAGGCCGCAGAGTTAGACGTAGAACCCGCGTACAACAGCGCACCGAGGAACTTAGTTAAGAAACGCATACGAGCGCAGTCCAGACGGCTCTGGAACGAGGGGTGGGCAACGGCAAGCACGGGGCGCTTAACAGCGCAATTTATACCGACAGTAGAAAGCAGGCAGAAGTTAGGAACCTTGAGCAAGGAGGTGGTACAGCTCATTACTGGCCACGGGAATTTCAGAGCTTATCTAGCGCGTATAGGGAAACTGGCGGCAGACGAGACGAGATGCGAATGTGGGGAAACGGAAGATGCGGAACACGTTGTTTTTGCTTGCCGTCTGGAAGAGCAACACCTAGCGCGGGCCGACCGCAACCTAGCGCGGGAAGGGTACCGCTGGCCAAGGAACGCGGAAGAAGCGACGGCGATGGCAGAAGTAACGGAATGGTGGCGGGAATTAAGCGAATTCGCGAGTAGGGTCGAGCGGCTGAAACTAACGCGCGATTAGGATGACAGGGGAACTGTAAGAAAGGGGGATGCTTGGGGTCAAGACGCACACTATTTTACCTGACTTGACCACACTGCTCATGCTCGTATAGCTAGGGGGGACCCTGAATGGGAGGTAGTCGGGCTCAGATGGGAGCCCAACTTCCTTTCCACCTCCAGGGTGATCTGCCGCTTCACGGTATGGTGAGATTCACGGGTTGCCAGTGCCCTGAGGTGATTGGTCAGGCGCAGGGGCTGGAGAAGGCATAGGCGACACCACCTCATTACACGGACAAGCTACATACCGGACCCGGGCTCTCGATTTCAGTCCTTGGGCTGGGATCGGGAAGCCCGGCTCGGACTTGGCCCTCTGCGGACCTCTCGATTGCCACGCACCCTTCGCGGCGTCGATAACGTAATATCAACTAACTAATAAGTAGGCGGAATGCGTCAGATTAGCGACCACACCCTGGAAATCGGCACATGGGAGGGTTCGGTTGGGTTGGGAGGGGGGTCTTCTTAGCTTTTAAATTCTTTTATTTCAGGCGACGAGTGTGGAGGCTAACACATACACGCACCCTCAATTACACCCCTCACAAACAACACAACCTTCAATTATCTGCGACCTGGTCACGCTGCTCATGCTCGTATGGCTAGGGGGGACCCTGAATGGGGGGTAGTCGGGCTCAGATGGGAGCCCAACTTCCTCTCCACCTCCGGGGTGATCTGCCGCTTCACGGTATGGTGAGATTCACGGGTTGCCAGTGCCCTGAGGCGATTGGCCAGGCGCAGAGAGCTGGAGAGCATCACCACTTCAAGCCAGTTTCGAAAACCCACATGCAGATTTGGAAGTACTCGTCGGCTGCAACCTCCTCCATTGTGCGCCTTATCTTCCAGGATGAAATGGAACCAACTCCTGTCGTTGAGCGTAAAGTCGGCTATTATGTTGCATTTTCTGTGGCTGGATCGTGGAACCTTGGTCTCATCACAAAAGACGAGTCGAAGGAGGAAGGAGAAGTGGAGATTCAGTTTATGAGGACGACGCAGAAGGAATTCACGTTCATGTGGTCCAATCCTTTAAAAGAGGAGTACGTTCCCGTTGACGACATTTTTCATGCTGCTACTGTCCTATCCACACAAAATGGAAGAATTTACAGTCTCCCAGAAGCAGAGTACAAATTAATTTGTGCTACTTTTGCCAAACTTAAATAATCTAAGCTTTTTTTAGTGAATTTTGATAAACTTAAATGAATTTTACAGAATCTTCATGAATTTTAATGAATTTAAATGTAACTGAAATGAACTAAAGGTAATAAAAGTTCAATCAAAATTAAATTTATTTGCTATTAAACTCGGAGTGGAGGACTCGAGTTCATTGAGTCTACATCATTGGACTTAAATCACGTTTTTATATTGTTAATTGTTGAGTCCCATGAGCCCTATAACGTGTAATGAATGACGGAAACTTACACTGAATGACAATTGATTACCTCCGATGCAGAATATTAGTTTTCCACGTCTTAAACAGTTAATTTTGAGATATAAACGGTATGTGTAATTCGCGTTGGTTGACCCCGGATGACCCCTTAATTGGGTCAAAGGTCAAATCCCTTAAAAAGCCATCTAGACGATGCAAAAAGGGTTCGAATGGTGTAAACCCCATTCAAATTGGTTATTCCGTCACTGAATAAAGTGTGTACCAAGTTATTCAAAATGGCGACTTTGAATGCTGCTTTAGGCGAGAAAGATTTTTTTTTTTTTAAACGAAACATGGTCCTCGGCTGCCTTTCACATGCCCAATTAAGGGATGCATTAAAGTTTTTCAACTTTGATTGTTTATGCTGGCATTAGGACAAAATTTTCCAGCTTATGAAAATACCTTCTCATTACTATGGCCGTGCCAGAGATGTCGCTATTAATGATTGAAATTTGACATTAAAAAATACACAGAGAGTTACCAATCTATAAAATATATATAATCTTTGGTTCAGCATTGCGTGTTCAAACGTCGATGCGTATACGTGCTGCGCGATCCGATTCAAGGATACTACCAGATAGGCAGTTTGACTGGGATGGTACATCTGCCAAAAAGTTATTGGAATAAAATATTTTTTCCTTAAAACTAGACCATTGATTCATGATGAAATATATTTTCATTAGAAAAACGGTATTTAAGTCGATGCGCGCGAATACCACGCCCAACTGTGCGAAAGTGTCGGACGCGATGAAAAGACGTTTTGACAAACGCAGAATTCGTGTTCCTGAGTTTAAGGTTAGTAATTTGCTCATAATGGAGCAAAGGCTGCTGATCAAGGAGCTGACTAGCGGAAAACTTGTACGAAAACAAGAAGATATAAGAACGGGGTGGCAGCTAACTGGAAATTTAGTGTGATTGGTTGAACTGAATTGAGTCCGCACACATGCTGGTACAGAAGCAGCAACCAAGGACCACAGAACAGCTGTTCGAGCTGTTGAGGAAGACACAGCAGTCCAGTACGTGTCCAGCTGCTCTACACCAAGTAGTAGTTGTATGTGACGATTTTGGGAACGTTCTTAACTTGCACGACATGTACAGAGAAACCTGTTCAAAAATCATATATTCCAGATCAGTCCGTTTTACCTTGCTGCTTGAGATTTCTTCTTCAAAATTACTGTATCGTCACATAAATGCTATGAAAATTCTAATATATCAC
Organism: Agrypnus murinus; assembly: GCA_929113105.1. Taxonomy (NCBI): domain Eukaryota; kingdom Metazoa; phylum Arthropoda; class Insecta; order Coleoptera; family Elateridae; genus Agrypnus; species Agrypnus murinus. The sequence goes on along the minus strand of OV816027.1, from coordinate 139,623,191 downwards.
AAGTTTCCAGACAAAATAAACTGGTTGAATCTATGAAAGTTGACCGACGATTGGGGAAAGGGGTTTTTCCTAATATGAGACCAGATAGCAGAACTTTAGCTGTAAAGAAAAGAACTATTAATATGTGAATTTGATTCACGATACTTGAAAATGCATCAAGAAAAACATTTTATTACTGTAACTTCACGAAAGTTGAGAGAGCTTGAAAGACTGTTGATCAAATTTAAGAAAAGGACACTCTAAATACAAAATCTGTTCCAAGCCCTGCAATCATAATACTTCGACCTCATTGTTGATGCTACCAAATCGTTAATCAACTATGAATCATGATCATTTTGAAATTTTACAATGAATATTGCAATATTTTTAACGCAATGCTGGGATTTTGTTACCACATATGCAATCAGAAGGGAAGGTAACTTTAGAATAGTTACCGCCTCCCAAGCTGAAGCAACACATCATTCCGGACATCTGTACATTTGAACTTTTTTTCTTATTTTTACCCAAGAAATAAGTCCTTGAGCTTTTGCGCAATATTAAACAATCATTCGTATATAAAGATGGTAGATTTTTGTTTGATATAGATAAATGGAAAACTAAACAGAAAAGGCCTGCAATTTATGCAGATGCTGAAGAATTATTATCGTCATTGAGGTAAGAGACATTGCAGGTAATGTGCAGATTAAGGTTGTAGCAGATGACGGGCAATTAATGGTTCTTTAAGATCTGCCTGTCTATTTTTCCAGAACATTATTCTCCAGACTTAAATCAATGTCTCGAAACAGAAGAATTAGAGGATGAAATTGAAGATATATACCTTGCAGTAAAAGAAAAAAATCTACTTGTACTAAAAAAAGGGGGGAAATTTACAGGTGAGCAACGAATTATAGTACTGTGTATAGTGCCTAATATAGTGGCCCTGACTGGTCAGGATTGCATCGCTGGGTTCCGAATGATGAATGTCGCTGATCGCGGTCCCGCCTGATCAGCATCGCGTTGTGCGGTCCCGGGTGATCAGCATTGCATGGCCTAACGCCGATGCGTATATGGTCCTGCGCTATCCGATTCGAGACCACTACCAGATAGGCAGTTTGACTGGAGTGGTATATCTGTCAAAGATATATTTAAATAAGATATCCTCTACTTAAAACTGTACCATTGATCCATGATGAATAGTTTCTTTATAAAAGCTTGCAAAGTGTCAACATAGTTTCGCTACTCATATTTTGTTAACGTTATTCGATGGACATCGCAAACAGATCCAATAGTTCGTAGCGGTGTCAGTATCTGAAAATACAAACTGTAACACGCAATGGTTAAAAATCATCGTTTTGAAGTACTGTGGCAATATTATGTTGAAACATTCTATTTTTCCATATACTACTCATACTAGTCGTCTAGATTATCAGGAATGTAGTAAATCACTACAGTAACCTAATTTGTTCTATAAACTTGTGTTTTGTGATTTAAGATTTTTATAATATACAGTCTACTTATTTCGAAACGTAAAATTCAGTCTGTAAAAACAGAAAACTAGTCCTGATATTGAAATAGATAACGTAAGATTTTTGCTGACATCGCAATCGTTAAAGCTAAACTTACCGCAGCTTGTTTCACATGAGTTATGCACTTATCCAACATCTCTATTTGATCAACATGGATTAATGAGAACTAGCAACAAAGAAATCTTCATTGTGAAATATGTTGGCAAAGCTGCTAAAAACAGTAACTCGAGCTACAATGGCAGGAAAAACATATCGAACGTGGAGCTCTTTTTCAACGTATTCCGTACGGATGAGCATCAAGAAATAGACGGACGGGAACTTGTTCGAGAAATTATAAATAGCATAACATAACTACAAATTTTTGTGAAATAGGTAACGGGCAAAAGAAATAATCCATCACAGTGTTATGCAACTATCCAGCAAATGGTTTAGCTGTAATTTAGGCATAGAGAAATTCTTTAGAGTTACGGGCGCGGGTCATTTCGTGTTGGCAAGCTATGAAAGAATCAATAGTAAATTGCTTGGAATGATTGCAGACACTAATTAAGTAATTACAAGATCAGAATGTATATTGATAGAAAGAAGTTATCCGAAAATAGTAAATTAACGGTTTCGCAGTAACATCATTATCATTACTATCGAATTGGTCGAATTCGTGCATAATATTGAAAGAACTTCTGTAATCAAGATTTACAGAGTTGTCCATGCCTCAGATCATTTTATCTAAAATTATTTCAGCAAATTAACTTCTGCGGATTTCGAAGATCTCTTTAAAAAAATCTGTAATCGTTTTCAAACGGAGTACAGTGGTACCTACTACATTCCAAGCGTTGCTGGTGTAGGCTCAATAAAAAAAGCTATCAATGCCAAAGGTAAACTAGTTAACAAATATAAAAATTCAAAAAGATTGTGTAAGAAGTCAACCAGTGATGGCAAACACATACAGCATCAGTGAAGAAAGTAAATCATTAGATACAATCAATTTTATCTAATGATAAAGATTATCTTACAAATAAATAACATAAAGCGTATTTACAACATCTTAAGTGAAATGGAAGTTATGTAGTGTTACATTGGACGGAACCCATAGACACTGTGCAAATGCTCTGGAAGCACACATTTCCAAGAGACGCAGAAGTAATGTGCAGAGTGTAAACAATGTTCAATTCTAAAGAATCAAATTTACCCAATTTTGGCACCCTAAAAACCCATGTTAAATAATCAATAATTGATATAACATTTTAGTTCTAGATAGAAGAAGTCTTCAATGGTATATTGAATGAATGTGGCTGATGATACCACATCAGCCACATACTGAAAAGTGGGAAAAATTAATTACTAAACGTGTAACTCGCATGCAAGATTATCGAATCGACCTCTTCTACGATACGTGATTGTGGTGGGAACTGATCTAACGACTGTGATAGATGTATGCCTTATTAGAGCCAATAACATTTACCAAGCTCAATATGTGCTGCAGTATGTCGACTTATTGTTTAAATCGCTCCATGTCCTGTGCCCAGAGTATCCAGTAGATTAAAAACTCACGACCCAGAAGGTAATATCCGTTGCGGTATTATATAAATAACAATGCAATGGAATAAACAAATTTCTTACGCATTATAAGTCTTAAATAGTTTGATAGATTAGGCCTAACTTTAAGTTTGTTATTCTCAATTAGTGGTTCCTTTTCCATGTCAAATTCATTTTTTGAACTAATAATGTTCAGTTTACAACTTCTGAAAAATGTTTATGCGTATCGACCCTGTATCTACATTAGATTTCGTGGACCTTAGTCAATATGACAAATTAGACACAAATATGGTATTAGCTTTGCTTGGATTAACCAGTTGTTTTATTGGTAGACTTTTGACTCCCGAAAATAGCTACGTCTGGCTTGATAGAAGACGTACAGCATTCGCCCAAGCATGTGGGACTAACCCCGACGACCCGGCATATCAGACTCTTATTCCTACCATGTCTTACGCATCAAGCATGTATGGAGGTATAGCCAATAAGACACCTCTAAGGCGTTTTATTTCCCACACAATACAGAGTATAGCAACTCAACCCAATCATCAATTCCACAAGACATTTAAGACTACGATGGTCTATCTATTTGGGGTGGAACTAACTAACTATTTATTTATTCACCGATACATTTGATAGAGAACCCCATATTACTTGCATGGAACGAGTTGGGAAAACACATTGTCAAGCTATACTCCGCCTACAATAAATGGCTATCTCTTGGAGATCATGCTCCTTATTGTAAGATGTTATTCGAGGCTGAGAGTCTCCAAGAGTTCAATAGGAGTAACTTATGGTTATTTTCTACGATCGCAAGGGCGATAGCAGATAGGGACGGACAGACTTCCGCACAAAACTATAAAGGATTTGTCCAGAACGAGGCTACTACGAAAATTGTGCAACAAGCCTTAAATATCGTAGATTATTACGGTGGAGCATTAACATATGCAACAAACGCCATCAGCAATGCCATTTTGGTTTCGAACGATAATGAAGAAATGAAGAAGGAGTTAAGAAGGGCCATTAATATCAATAATGCAGAAGCCAATGACCCTGTAACCAATCAACCCTTAACAGAAAGTCTTTGCTTGTAAGGAGAGATTGCTTAAAGGTGATATAAATATCTACTTACAAAACTATATTTAAAAAAAAAATTACATTGAAAGCCGAAAGTAATTACAATTTTCTCACTTTCTTATTTCTTTTTCTGTTTTTTGATTGGAATCATCATCCACAGGATGATTATAAAGGATTTTTAGTGCTAAGCAGTATCGTTTTGGGTGGTGTTAACAGTCAAGATGTGAAATTTAAAGCTCCTGGTGCTTGTCACCATGCAAGATGGCTCTCAAAAGCTCTTTATTGTTTGAAAATATATTTATTTCGTAAGCAGTTCAAAGTATCAGCAACGGTTCTGGATATTCTACGTAAAATATGTGTTTTTATTGTATTATTTTACGTCAAAATATGGTTCAGTGCTCCAAACGCGATAAAAGCACCAAATTCAGATTTACAATTAATAAAAGATCTCATTGAGCATCGAAGAATTCATCCAGAAATTGCCAATGCAGCACTTGAGAAACTATCTAGACATTTATGGTATTTGCACGAACAGCTAGCTTGCTTGGCTCTCTTCGATGATACGGTGTTACCGGAAGAAAAATTAAAAATTGTTGAAAAAATGAATAGTAACGTAGCTTTCAAGAAATCAAATAACCATTATTCAGTGCCTTATACGATAATTTCTTCACTTGCTGATAAGAACATCAGTGATTTTGTGACTCCAAATTCATCGTTCAATTTTAATAGTTATTTATGTATTAAGGGCATAAAGAAGCTTTTATGGCCAGAAGCGTTAGGGCTAGGAAAAGGCTGTAGGGCCATAAAAGCAAGTTATGCCCGAAATGCATACACTATTTTATGCACAGATTGTTTTTATCTCAAATTATTATTGAAAATGTTGTAAAGCATAATACCCCGCCCACTATTAGCGAAACTTTTAAACAAGATATTTATCTTGCTCTTACGTTTAGTATGGTTAATAACCTTTTTGGCCTCCTGTATTTTAAAACGTTTGTTTCAGTTTTGTTTACGTCAACTGTAGCTTCATATTTACGCATGATGTCGTAAAATGACAAGCGAATGTGGTAAAAATACTAAAAAACACTGGGCAATTAGAGATATTTAAGAAACCAACTATTCTTGTAATAATTAAGTTTATGTAATAAAATACATGTTACCTAAGTTATTATTAAAAATATTTCGGGCTTTAATAGAAAAAATTAAAATTTAATTAATTTAAATCGTCGCAGCGCCATCTATTGTACGTTTGGAAACTACAAATATCATCCAAGAGCACACTATTATGTGCATGTTTTGAATTATTTTTTTTTATTTTCTATAAAACTTGTCGGCCAAAAAATCTTATACAAATCTCATGCGTCAAGTCATTTTACAGGGCTCCAACTAATAAGGCACTCGCCCTACGGGCTCGTGCCTTAAACAAAGTTGTCGCCCTGTAAAGTTCGACTTACCGCATTCGAGTGTAAATAGCTATTACTAAGAAATACAGACAGAAACGTGATACCTTAGATAAGGAAATGACGCGTTTTTAAACGGGCTTCAGCAAAACAAATCACGAATATAAACTAAAAATATGCTAGGCAGTGTTGCCGCGAATTCGGAGGCAAAAACATCCTTTGAATGCTTTTATACATGCGGAGGTAAACACAACCGCGTCGCGTATACATGTATATCTCGCAGCGACTCTGCGGCAATCGCTGGAACTAAAATGTATATAAGTATACGTAAATAGGTCCCGTTTGACTCCGGCTGAAAATAGGTGGAAAGCGACCGGCCGTCTAAGAGACGTTCGTCTCTCAAATCGAGGAGGCCGTGGTTAATATACAGTTATTTCATTCAAAATGTCAGTAGATGGCGCACTTGCTAATATGTATCTGGTGGAGTTTGTGTGTCATGTCAGTCTTGATGTTGTGTAAAGGTGGTGTGCATGTATTTTAATTTAATTACAACACTGTGTCAACTTAGTGCAAAAAATCAAGTTTGGTCGTGCTAAAATTATCACTTTTGTTAAGAACAATAAGCAGGTAAGAAAATTGTTTATTAATTTCGTTACTACTTGCTGATATTTCACTAGGCTTCAAATTTATCCTTAAGGTTTGAAATGTGGTAGCCATTTTATATTTTACCAGCTAACTCAAATATTTAACCGAAATTCTCACTTTCGTTAATCTCACTTACGTTACTTATTTTATTAACGCAAGTGAGAAAAATTAACAAAAGTGAAACATTTGTATGTTAACCCTGTTAAACTGCTTTTTTCTTCTTACAGTACCATGACAAAAACAAAAAAAGGTATAGAATCTGAAGTACAATCAAAAAGAAAACAGAATGAAAAATCAAGGGATTGCATGCGGAGGTTGAGAGAAAAAATAAAAAACGATCCCGTTTTGCATGAGGAAGAAAAGAGAAAAGCAAGGGAAAGATACAGAGCTAGAAAAGAGGCAGGGAAGGTTAAATTAGTAACTGAGCTGGGTGAAAGAGATAAAAGAACTATACGGAAGCAATGGAGAGAAAGAAGTAAGCGTGCATATAATAAAAAGAAAGCTAAACGAGAAATGGCTAGACATGTAGAAGAAAACACACCACCTGCAAGTCCAGTACCTGCACAAATCGGAATTGATAATAATTTGCCTGGTCCATCCAGGCAATCTATTAAAGGAAAAGAAACTGTAAGAAAAAATAGGAGATTATTAAGAAGAGAAATAGAATTACTGAGAGAGCAATTGAAAAAAGCCAAAAAGAAAAATGAAAAATATCGTCAGAAGATACACAGAATAAAAAAAAGGGCCCCGAATACTCCAAATAAAAGAGTTAGTGATATGATTAGAGGGCAAACTGTGACGTCCGAAGTGAAAAAAAATTTGCTGTTTGGTGAAGTTTTGAAAGATCAAATTAAACATAATTTTCAGAAACACAAACAAACACAGGATAAAAGAAACTATGTTGAGTCTATTACCGGAAAAATTGTAAAAAGATATAAAATGAACCATATAATTAGTACTGTTAGTTCTCGTCACCTGGTTGCAAAGAAAACTCCTATTTCAAACGCAAGAAAACAAATGCTTAGTCATATAAAAAATGTTGTTCAGTCTTTTTTTGAAAGAGATGAAATTAGCAGGCTGTGTCCCGGAAAAAAAGACACTGTGACATTTAGAAAAATCAAAAAGCAGAAGAGATACCTTAATGATACCATAGAAAACATTCACCAAAAATTTGTCGTAGCACACCCAAGAATTAAGATTCACTACACAACTTTTTGCAGACTGAGGCCGTTTTGGGTTCTCATACCAAATGCAAAATTTAGGGAAACGTGTTTATGTATGCAACACGACAATATGCTACTCTTGGTCAAGAAATTAAAATCTGAAAATATCATAATTTCCAATAGTCCAGAGGAGTTAATAAAAGAGATAACATGTGACGGACATAATACAGAAGAGTGTCTAAGCAGAAAATGCCAAAACTGCTTAAACAAAGAAACAAAGTTTTTGGAATACGACGGAGAAGAGTTGACAGAATACAATAAATGGGTCATTGATAAAGTGGAAGTAATAATCAAAGGAAAAGCTAAAATGTGCCAAAGAACTATAAAGAAAACTATTCAGTGCAATAAAAGCGAACTTATCAGGCAGTTACAAACAACTTCCCCAACATTTCTAATTCATACAAGAAATATAAACCACCAATACAAATGTACCACTCAAGTTAAACAAAACCTTTCACCTTCTGATGTCTTCGTACATATGGACTTCAGTGAAAACTACAACTGTAAATATGCAACAGAAATCCAGTCGGCTCATTTTGGGGGATCGAAGCCCCAAATTTCACTTCATACAGTTGTAGTTTACTACAGTGATATTGTGCATTCAAAAACTGTAAACAACTCATTTTGCACCATCTCCGAAAACCTGAGGCATGATCCAGCTGCAATATGCGCACATCTGGATCCAATAGCTGATGAAGTACATAAACTAATTCCAAACTTAGAAACAGTTCATTTTCTCAGTGATGGCCCGACCACTCAGTACAAAAACAGGAAGATGTTTTTTCTAATGGTAACATATCTAACAAAAAGGTTTGGAGTGAAAGAACTGAGGTGGCACTACAGCGAGTCTGGACATGGAAAGGGGGCTCCTGATGGTGTTGGGGCAACCATTAAACGGGCGCTTGACAACAAAGTGGCCTATGGCAAAGATATATCTGACTTTAGAACACTGTTAGCAGAGCTGGATCAAAGCAAATTGAAAGTGCAATGGTTCCCAATATCTCGCTTACAGATTGAAGATATGGATAAACTGGTACCAAGCACCATTAAACCTTTTACTGGAACAATGAGAATTCGGGAACTTGTTTGGACAAAATCACAGGACCACGTTCTTCAGGCACGAAGCTTGACATGCCTTGATTGTGGAACTGCCGCCTGTGATCATTATGGAATCGGAAACATGGACTTCGCTTATCTTCTTGAAGACCTTGAAGTCTCCGAAAATGATTATCCAAGTATCCTTTTTATTTTAGATAAAAAAATAGCTTATGGAAGATCAGTTTCTAAGCTTTGCGTGTTAATTATTATTGCTATCACTATTGTCCTTAATTTACAAATTAGCTTCGAAAGCCTCACGCCTTTGCAAAAAAAAGCGACTACAATATTCTGAAGTTTATTCAGACGGAGATTCTGAAGATAATTATTCTTCAAGAACGGATGAATCTTTCAATGAGAAGAAAAGATCATCTACGCCAGACATAAATATGACATCAAGTAATGGAAGTAACAGTTTTATTTTGGTGAAACCCAATGACTATGTTATTGTTAGACTACAAGGGAAAAAGACTTTTAAACATTTTATAGCTTTTATTCTAGACAGGAATGAGAACGAAATATCTGTTAAATTTATGAAAAAATGTTCCCAAAATAAATACATTTTTCCTGAAATTGATGATACTTCGATTGTAAATCTAAATGAAATATTTTCAGTTTTAGATGAGCCTGAGTTAAATAACAGGCAGCAATATTCATTTAGATCTTTACCTTGTCTAAAAGACTTATAAAACTACATTATTATGACTATTTACTAGAGTGTTGTTTGTTTATTTTCGTTATTGGAAGTTTGCAGTTTAATTTTAAAAATAAATTATCCATTTTGAGTCTATTATTTTACTGTTTCCGACTTTTTTACAGATTTTTATTATGTGCGAAATATGTCCTTAGCAATAGAAAACATATTTAAAGATTATTATTTGTTTTAATAAATAGAAGTTAATGTTTAATGCTATTAGCATCACTTAAGTTAATCTCATCTCACTTTCGTTAAGACCATTTCTCTAGTTTTTGAGTTTTTGCAAAAAATATGAAATACTGAGCTTGGACTTTCATTAAACTAAACACAGTAAATAACATAAAATATGTACAGGCACAAAAAATTAATATAAACTGAATCCTTTTTTTTTCAATATTTGATCATGAAAATGCAGAGTCTCCTGAGAATGACCCAAATAATGTTACAGAATTAACCATTCTTATGCGTTACGTAGATGAAAATAAACTCATCAAAGAAATGTTTTTGTGTTTAGTTGAATTAAAGAATACCGATGCAAGCACAATTACTGAAACCATCGTCAATGAACTATCAAAGAGAAATATCAATTTAAATAACATAGTTGCTTGTGCGTTTGATGGAGCAGCAACATTTTCTGGTAATATTTCCGGAGTAAGACAACGTCTTTCGGAAAAAGTACAACGGGAAATTCCGTATGTCCACTGTAGGGCTCACATTTTGGCATTAGCGTTAACTAGCGCACGTAATAAATATCCCCAGATTAAGCGCGTTTTACATGTAATAAAAGACATTTATAAATTATTTCATAAATCATCAAAACGCGAAAGAGTACTGCATGACGTCCAAGCAGTGTTAGAAGAACCCATTTTGAAGATTCCAGAATCAATTGATGTGCGTTGGCTTAGCAATTATAGATCTGTGCATGCTGTAAAAATTTCTTATGCTGCTATAATGATGACCTGTGAACATATACACAAAGATGGAGCGGACCTTGCATCATTGGCCGGAGGAATTCTGTTAGAAATGGAAAAATCTAGTTTTCTCCTTACCCTGTGTGTTTTAGATGAAGCTCTATTTACAGTTTGCAACCTAAGCAAACTTCTGCAACAAGAGAATTTAATACTTTCAAGTTTGCCTACATTAATATCAGCAACTTATAACCATCTAGAAAATATTGCTTCACAGTGTGTTGTCTTCAATGAAGACAGTGAATTGTACCAGAATTGTGAAAAAGTAATTGCAAAAGCTTCTACTTCACGAGTAATTATTGAAAATGAGCCCAAAGCCACAACGATGAAGTCGGCTAAAAAGTTTGTCGATACAATGATAGATCAAATGAAAGCTCGATTTAATGATAAGGCAGTTTCCCTGATAAGACTCAGCTCCAAATTTGAGTCGGTGGAAGCATTTAATACTTTGAACAATGATGATGTCAGCAAGTTGTGTTCTTATCTTAATATTAACGACACAGACGGAGTCTGGGCGGATATTCGATCTTTTAAATACGTTTTGAATGTGGCGGAACTCAATAGTTCCAGCCTTATTTCTTACATTCTTGAATCCAATATAGGATATCAAAATCTGAAAGATGTGTGCATTCGATTATGGTGTATCCCGGTTTCTACGGCCAGTGCAGAACGATCATTTAGTACGATGAACCGCATATGTACCAAGCTTCGCAATCGCATCGGCCAAGAAACACTCAACGCATGTATGAAAATTAGCATCGAAGGGCCGGAAGAACTATCCAGCAATCTAATCGAGGAGGTATTGAATTTATACGCAAGACAGAAACAACGCAGAATTAGATTACTCCAATGAAGCACTTACGTATGTTTATGCATGTATTTTGAATTAAAGAATTAACTTCCCCCCTGTAAGTTTTATTTCCCCCCCGGGGTAAAAGGTCTGAATTCAACACTGAATGGAACATCATAAAATGTATATAAATATTTTTCAGGAACATCTAAAACCTAAATTTCTACATTATCCTAAAATGATTGAAAGTATGGGACCTCCAATTTATTTGAGTTCTATGCGATTTGAAGCCAAGCATCAAGAGCTTAAACGTAATGCTGCTATCATAAAATGTAGAAAAAATCTTCCTTATTCATTAAGTATCCGTTTGCAGCTTAAATTTAGTTACAGGTTAATTTCAAAAAAAGGATTAATAGATTCGATTGAATATGGACCTCTGCGAGATTTGTCAAAGACAGATTCTTCTGTCACATTTGATTCAAAGCATTTATATTTCTCTGTACCTTGGTTAACATTCAATGGTATACTATAAGACAAATTGTGTACTTTTAATAAATGATATAGACGATATACCACAGTATGCCCTCATAGAAGACATCCTCATCAATGAATCCAATAATTTTTATTTTTACTGCCGTCTTCTTGTTACAAACCATTTTGACTTGCATTTCAGAGCTTATGCAGTTAATTTTTCTACTAACTATGAAATGTTTAATTTGACTCAGTTATCTTCTTTCACATGTTCCACACTTCATAGAGCTACAAATAGTAACATGTATGTTTATTAATGTTATTTTTATACTTTTTTTAAGTACCTATTATATTATTTCTTTTGTTTGCACTATGTAATAAAGATTTGTATTCTATAATACTATACTTGTTTTTGTCACAAAATGCATTTCCTTATTATAATCTTATTAATGTGAATATTTAAGTTATACAAGAATTACAGTATATCTGTACCCCAGAGGTAAACTGTACTAAGTCCACTTTTTTACAAAATGGAGTTTTCTGTACTAAGTCACATATATTTTGATGCTTTATTAGAAAAAAAATTCTTCACCATTGATATTTGAATCAGTACTGAGTTAGCCGTTTAGAAAAAGTACTAAGTCCCATCTGTATTCAGAGGTAAACTGTACTAAAACTACAAGAAGAATTACCAGTGGACTTAGTACTGTTCTATGTCCGGTGCACATGGACTTAGTACAGTTTATAAAAAAATTACAGGCTTATTCTCTTGTTTCTGTGAAGTAGTTGCATTAGGTATATCTATTATATCGTTCACGTGGCAATGAGTTTAGTTCTTTTGATGTCTGCATCCTGTAAACAAGCATGTCTTCGAGAAGTGCTAAAATTTTCGCTGCCCTCGATAAGCTAAAAGAGAATCAAACGTACGAAGAACAAAATTTATCACAGAATGGTAAGTATTATACCCTTCTTTTTACTTTTATTAGAAGAATACCTCATTTTATTTCTCAGAATTAAAACAATAGGTATTATGTTTTTAAGGTGATTCCAAGAAAACCAAAACCGACCCACTAATTGAGGAGTTGGGTTTAGATAATTCTTGTCTCGTGGGAAGCCCTGAATCGAGTTTGCACCCTGTTGTCAATTTGGAGGAAGGTATGGAAAGCACCGAATAATGTTTTTACAAGCGTCTCTTGCACGTTACTTTGTTTCTGTGTTAGTTTTAACTAAATAATTTTTTTTACGTGGTTGTGTGGTTCAAAAATTTAGTTTCTGTTTCTTAAACTCTGGTGAGCATGGAAGTTTGTTTTTTGGCTAGAGAGCTACTTTTGTGCCTGTGTGAATTCATTAATTTAGTTACCTATATCACTAACCACTTGTATTTATTATAATTGTTACGTTTTCAGATCACGACGGAAAAAATAATAGAGAATCACCCAGGTCTTCTAACTTCATTGAACTTCAACCAGTAAATGAAATTTCAAGTGCTAGTTATCACAATTCTCCTACTGGAAAAGATGGCGACCAAGACAGAAGTTTCCAAAAATTGCAATATTATGAGGATTCGGACGATAGTCTAAAGGATCCGAACTATGAAGAATCAGAAAATGAGAACAGCTCTGATGCAAGTAATGCGGATATTTCAAATAATAATTTACAACAAGAGCTGGTAAATGTAGAGGATAATGACGAAGTTTCCACTCAAGTGAAACAAGGAAGAAAACGCAAGAGGGATCCTGACACGTGGCAATGTAATGTTCGAAAGCAGAAGCGTCTTGCAGGAGAAGAATATTTGTCCAAACAGAACAAGCTGATAGTAGGAAAATCTTTAGGACCACCTTGTTTAGATAAATGCAGGCGTAAATGTACTTATATGATTTCTCAGACAGAACGAGAAAATATTTTTAAACAATTCTGGCTACCATCAAAATCAATAGATCATAAAAGGCAATTCGTTGCTTCATGTGTACAATTAACGTACAATTTTTTTTCACTGTAAATACTGTACAAATTGAGGTATGTCAAACTTTTTTTTTAAACACATTATCGGTTTCTCAAACGTTTGTTTCTACAGCTTTATCTAAAAGGGTAGTGGAGGTTTGGTGGATGTAGATAAGCGTGGAAGAAAAGTTCCACCAAATAAAATTTCACCTGAGATAAAAGATAGCATAAGAACCCATATTTTAAAGTTTCCCACTGTAGAATCACACTATAGTAGAGAGAGATCATCCAAAAGGTACCTTGATAGCAGTTTAAATATTTCCCGAATGTACGAAATGTACAAAGAAGATATGCTAGATCTAGGAACACCTGAAGATGATATCCCTAAACTATGGCTATATACTGACATATTTAATACGGAATTTAATTATTCTTTTAAGGTTCCTTCTAATGACACATGTGATGAGTGTGATAAGTATCTTTTAAAGTTAAAAGAGTGTGCCACAATTGAAGAAAGACTGGCTATACAAAAACAATATGATGAGCATTTAACCGACGCCAGTAAGAGATATACACTAAAAAAACTAGACAAAGAAACATCATCTGGAAACAACTTAAAACTTAAGGTTATAATGGTTGATTTAGAAAAGTGTTTACCAACTCCTAGTTTGACAAATTCTCAAAGCTTTTACTCTCTAAAATTGTGGACATTCAATTATACAATAAAAGACACTTCACAAAATCAAACAACTTGTTGCATGTGGGACGAAAGTGTAGCTGGTAGGGGAGGGAATGAAATGGGTTCCTGTTTATTAAAATGGGCTTTAGCAACTATTGATGAATCTGTAGAAGAACTAATAATATGGTCGGACAACTGTCCTTCTCAAAATAGAAATATAAACTCTATTTTGGCATACTTCTCTATTTTACATTTTATACCAACATTAAAGGTCATAAATCATAAATATCTTTTGAGGGGCCACACCCATCTTGAAGTGGACAGTGACCACTCTCTAATAGAAAGAGAAAAGAAAAAGATGTCAAAATTTCAGATAATGACGCCATGGGACTGGCAGCAATTAGTCCGAATAGCTAGTAACAAAAATCCATTTTCTGTAATGAACATGGAAACAAGGGATTTCAAAAATTTTAATTCTCTGATTGAAGGTTCTAGTTCACCGTTTTTACACAGAAAAAACTTGAAAATGGAGAAGACTTTAAAATATCACAGGTCGTCCATATTCAAGTTCGTTCTGAAGAAAAAGGTAAGGTTTTTTGCAAAAAAAGTTTTGATCAGATAGAATTTGAAGTACTTGATCTCAATAGAGTATCGCGTAGGTCAATTTTTCCGGAGGAAATTCCTGTTATTAGAAATATACCTAAACCTATAAGTGAAAAAAAATACAAAGATCTTCAGAATTTGTTACAATGGGTACCAAAGATATTCCATGCTTTCTATCAGAACCTTCCTCATTCGGATACAAAAAATGTGGATGATGATTGATGACGTTTAAATTAAAAGAAACTTTTGATTAGTAGTATTATTTTTTGGTCTTTTATGATATATTCTGCCTTTTTGAATAAGTTTTGTTTATTTTGAGAATTTCTGGAAGAGCTTATAATTGTATTGTTTGTACGTGTGTAACCGTTGTTGTGTTGGTTGTGTTGTTGTAAGCAAAATAAAAATTTTAAAAATTGGTATTACAGTTTTTTGTACCCAAAATAGTGTTTAAGCACATTTTTGATACGTATGCTATTTAAAAACCAGTGTCAAATATACTGATTTTGCATCCTATGTCCAACATCTAAAAATTTTTTTTGTGGTGTACTGTACTAAGTCCAGTAAAACAAAAATTTTATGAAATTTGCAAAACATAACTATTTCATAATTAAACTAAACTATTTACATTGCCACCATATAAATTTCAGAATTTAAAAATAAAGCAGTCCCACGCAATGGAGAATTATTCAATATTTTTTCCTTTATTTCGTCCTCCTGTAAAATTGTAATTTTGTGACTTAGTACAGTTTACCTCTGAGGTACAGATATGCTCTTATAGTTTTTAAGGCAGATTTTCTTCTATTTTGTTACACTTTTAGAACACATCTCTCACATTACTTCTCTTAAAGAATCTGATAATATATGTATTGATAAGCATTTACTATGCAGTCTGTAGAGTATATGAACATAAACATATACAGCTTCTTGCACGATTTCTAAAAGAATTGCTATAGAGTTACAATTTGATAAGTAGAATAAATAAAAATTTATTTATTAAAATAATTTATTAGGGATTTTTTGAGTAAGCTTTAACTCCCCTTAAAGAATTAAGAGTGCTGTATCCTGAGATAGTCTCCAAATAAGCGTTCATCTAATTATCATCCAAGTAAGTATTGATATAATTTCGTACAAATAGTAGGAAATAAAGTACATTTGTTTCATTTAAGCATTTGTTATTGATTTATAGTAAAACAACTTTTATTTTGATTCAATGATAAAATGAAATTGCTTCAAAGAAATACACATGTTATAGTTAAATTGAGCTTATGTTTAATTTAAACTAACCATTTGCTTCTAAGTTAACCATCTATACCTTTAGTTTAAAAGAAGTATGTTCAAATTAAACATATTATTTATTCATTTAAAGTTATGGTGATTTTTTAATAATAATTTTTGTCTTGATTTAAAAGGATTGTTTCATAGTATCAACAGGAGTATCTTCTTAACTGAATAATGTTCTGTTTTAATTTAAATGGATTGTTCTCATAGTATCAAGAAACTGTATTCTTTAAATGAAATGAGTAAAGCTTAAATCAATGTAATGTTTTTAAAGCTTTTATATATTCATTGCAAAGAAATTATTTGCTTGTGGATATGGGAAACAATGATTTACTTGGACCAAATACTATTAGTTTAATGCAAATGTTCCTTTTTATGTGTGGAAAGACTTAAAATTTTTAAATATTTCAAAAACAAATAAAGAATCAATTACCACCCTTTTTATCAGATTGTAACAAAATAAATAATCATTTCATAAATAGCATTCCTAAATTGAGATCTATTAATAATAATTTAACAGACTTTTATAAAAATAATGTGAAAGAATCAGTAACCGAAACTTTTCGATTTTCAACTGTAAGTGAAGCAGAGATTATAAAAGCTATAAATTTTATAAAAACAAATGCCATAGGTATTGACGGAATTAACATTAAAACTCTCAAGCTATGTGTCCCCTTCTTACTTCCTGTAATAACCCATATAATAAATTTTTGTCTGAGCAATTCAGTTTTTCCAAAAATGTGGAAGAAAGCTATGGTCAGACCTATTCCAAAATCTGACTCCCTAAAAGATTACAAAGATTTAAGGCCAATAAGTATTCTACCTACATTTTCAAAAATAATAGAAAAAGTTATCGAACAGCAATTAAGAAGTCACATAAACAAATATAACATATTACCAGAAACGCAGTCGGGGTTTAGAAAAGGCTATAGTTGCAATACTGCTCTATTAGCTATTACTGATGAGATAATTCATGGCATGGATAAAGGGCAAGTAACCTTGGCGGTGCTACTGTACTACTCAAAAGCATTTGATACAATTAATCATGAAATTATGATTGCTTTATTACATTACGTTGGTTTAGAAAATAGTGCAATTAAACTTATGGAAAATTATTTAAACGACCGTTACCAAGCAGTGACACTGAATGGACAGACATCAAATTTTATTCAGATTAATTCAGGAGTACCACAGGGTTGCATTATTAGCCCCCAGCTCTATTGTATATATATTTCACAATTTGCTAATGTTCTAAAAAACAGCAAGTCTCACTTTTATGCAGATGATTTACAAATTTACACTAGTCTAAATCCTAAAGATACTATACCAACCTGCAATGCTATAAATGATGATCTAAAAAACATGTAAAATTTCAAATGATCACAGTCTTGCCCTCAATCCGACTAAATGTATTGTGTTACTTTTTGGTAAAGAAAATGATCGACTTAAAGCAATTAACAGCATTGACATAAAAATTAATGGAAAACAAATACCCGTAAGTGAATCAGCAAAAAACCTTGGTTTGACGCTGGATTGCGAACTCCGCTTCAAGCAACATGTATCAAAATGTCTACAAAGCGCCTACTGCAACCTTCGTCTAATATATCATAATCGCCATAGCTTTGATAAAAACCTTAAAACAATCTTGTGCAATAGCCTTATTTTATCAAAACTAGATTATTGCGACGTTGTTTACGGACCTTGCTTAGACTCACAAGATATTCAAAGATTACAAAAAATGTAAAATTCATGTATAAGACTAATTTTTGGAATAAAAAAATATGAGCGCGTATCATATAGGTTACACGAACTCAACTGGTTGAATATGTGTAATAGACGAAAGGTTCATCAATTATGTTTATACCATAAAATTATCACTACGAAGACACCTCCCTATTTATATAACAAGATCACCTTCCGCACGGATGTACATCATTTAAATCTCAGATTCAGGGGCAAGCTAAGTGTTCCTACTTTTAATTTAGAAATGTTCAGAAAATCTTTTTCATACTGTATTGCCCATCATTATAATCTATAGCTTAAACGGCCGGCCGGGCGCTGAAGCGCCCTTGCACGAGTATGCTTCACAACATAACAAGAACCTCCTACCCCCACCCCATCCCTCTCTATAATAACGACGTCGAAAAAATTCGCAGTGCACATTCCTAGATGCAGCGAGGCAAAAATAAAATTCATATTCACAGCGCTCAGCATCGCTGCATCTAGGAATGTGCACTGCGAATTTTTTCGACGTCGTTATTATAGAGAGGGATGGGGTGGGGGTAGGAGGTTCTTGTTATGTTGTGAAGCATACTCGTGCAAGGGCGCTTCAGCGCCCGGCCGGCCGTTTAAGCTAGTCTCACCCTTTTCCCGACCCCACAATAAAAGCGCACAAACGAATCGCACACCGACTCAGCGCGTTTAAAAATTAAACCTTTAATTTTAATTGTTCGCAGTGTTTAAAAAAAAATTAAAGTAGCCAGTGAACACCGCCTGGTCACGGGCAACACAACGGTGAAAACCGTTTTTAAAAATATTAAGCCGTTTAGGAGGAGATGAGTCCCAAGCAACCAAGCACTTAATTAATTATTTTAGTGACACGCTCCTTATAAGAAAGCTTGATTATCCGACGATTTCAAAACATTAACTATACATAGGTTTCGAAAAAAATTATTTAATCATTTACTAAGCAAACAGTAACGTCTTTTTCTTTTTTTTTTCTCTCATTTTAATCTACTAACATAAGTCAATATTATTAATAAACAATAATGCTTATAATTTAAAATACTTTATCAAAACATTATTACTATCTCATTTAACAAAATTGTTAAACTATAAAACTCATATTATTTAACTTTAAATTATTTAAGAAATACCAGAGATTTGTAATTTAAGTTGGGTTAAGTGGTAGAACAGCAAAAGCTGAACTTCGCCCAAGAACAAGTTTTCTTTTTGTAAATGTAATAAAAATTATATATGTATGTACAAATAAAGGCTATTATTATATATCGCCAAACACTCAGAGGGACTTTGTATTTCACCTTTGAACTAGCACCCTACCCAATTCCACTGTTCTCGAAGAAGGGATGAAAAAGGGAACTAAATCTGCTTTATGCAGCACTTTTGTCCCATTACAAAACCAGGATTCACTCGAGAAGACTCAAAATACTTCCTACCCTGACATGCCAAAAGTTTCTTACTTGAAAAACACTATGGAACAAAAGTTGCATGACAACAAAAAAAACAATGAGAATCATTTAAGTACAACAAGCAGAAGCGGATGCCGACATTTTAGTAGTGACCGTTGCTATCTCAGTCACAGGAATTCGTCCGCGTAGCAATTGTCGGAGAAGACATAGATCGGCTTGTTCCGATGACGGGCTTGGACAATCTCGTAAAAACATACTTTTCTGCAAACCTGGGAGAGGAAGTGCAGTATGTATATAAGTTGTTCTCAAATACATAATTCAAGCATCACGCTAGAAATATTCTTATCAGCCATGCCTTTACTGGGTGCGATACAACTTCCTCCGTTCCCTTCCTTAGTTTGGCTTAGGAAAGATGAAATGTTGCACTGCTTTGAAAAAGCTTTCCTTAATAAAGGAAGTTGTTGCAGTGTTTAACAAGCCAGATGCCACCAGTGAAGAAATAGCCACTGCAGGAGAAAGGTTTCTTTTGGCATTGTACAATAGTGATATGAGCACTGATCAACCGCTCGACACACTGAAGTACGAGTTATTTACAGTCTGCAACAGAGAGTAAATCCAATCTCTCAAACACAAGATGCTCCACACCAACATTCACTATGGTGTTATCACCAAATATAAACTTGGTTAAGAAATGTAAAAGCCCCAGAAGAGTGGGGGTACGCATGCCGGGCTCATGGTCTGGAGCCTGCTGGAATGACCAGAAATTCAGCACCCGAGTCGCTACTCGGTTCTTTCTTGTTCCTGCAAAAAATTTACACTGGTGCATGTACCTGCCGAAAAACAGGGTTGAAGTGTTCCAACATTTGTAAGCGCTGCAGCGGCCGCGCATGTGCAAATGTGGTTGAACTGATTCACGAGTTAAGAGGATGAAGACGAAATGATGGCAATGATCGAACAAATCGATGCAGAATTGGACAACATCACAGCTCCTCTGATACAAGAGAAATTCTGATTTTGGTTCAATCTGAAGATCTCACGGTTCAGCTAGAAATCACTGAAATGTAGTGTCCTGAAAAAGTATGCTTCAGTTGTTTCACCAACAATTATGTATAACACCTTTTTGAAATAAAGTATTCAGCTGAAAATTGCTTTTTTGGTTCATACTCCTTAGCTCTTGGATTCCTTAACCCTCAACCGCTACTCAAGGGTCAGGTTGACCCGAGCATTTTTTAAAAACATTGTAATTTTTTAATGCCGAAATGCAAATTCTGGTACCATCTAGTATTCTCTAGTTATACTATCATCCCTTACAGGATTCTAATAATGTAGCACTTATAGAGTTACCTGTTTTGCCTGCAGAGGGTAAAGTGGGTCATGACGACCCGTGAGTAGCAATTGCGCGACAATTTCCGAGCAGTTAAAGGTTAGGATTGTTATGAATCGCCATTATAATTTTGTTGCTGTTTTAATCGATATTGTGTTCGTTATTTGGTATGTAGACAAACTAATACATGTATGTAATATAAATAGTACCGTGAAGTGGGGTGAGATTGATTTCCTAGGGTGAAATTGATCACTTCATCGTTTTTGAAATATTTGTCTAGCAAAGCCATATAGACAACCAAACATACACTTTGACGTTAAAGTGGCATTGTGGACTATCTAGACTTTCATATGCTTGCACGTCCAGTTTGAAATCAACGGTCGTAGCGACGTAGCACGCGTGGTTTCAAAAGTGTTAAAATATTGCCTTTTCTGAAGACGAGAAATCTTCGAGTGCCCACTACGCATTTATAGAGGTAAGCTACTTTTGATGATGCATTCGTTTAGCTTCACGTTTGGTCGCTCCTGGTCCTAAGTTTTGTGAAAATAAGATCACAATTCTTTTTAAGGTTATAAGAAAAGTTACGTGGGGCGAGATTGATCACGTAGCTAAAAGGTGATCAATCTCACCCCATGCAAATTTATTCTTACGGCATAATTTTGTTTTTGATTTCTTCATTTTACAATTTGCACTTTCTGATTAAAATTCATTTTGTTATTACAGAGCATTCAAAATGGACAGAATTTACAAAAAATTACCAGGAAGCAGACCTTACGGAAACTTTTCAGAAGCCCAGGTAGAGAAGGCATTAAAAGATGTTATTGGCAAAAGTGTCTCTCTACGCACCGCTGCGAAAAAGCATAAACTATCCTATGGTACTTTGCATAATAAGTACCATGGGAGGAGAATAAGAAAGACAGGAGGGCAAACGATTTTCACTCATGCAGAGGAAAAGGCAATAATTGATGGTATTCTAAAGTGTGCTGACTGGGGGTTTCCCCTGACTGCCCTAGATTTAAGAATGTTTGTAAAAAGTTTTCTTGATAAACTTGGCCGCATACAACCAAGGTTTAAGCAAAACCTTCCTGGCAAGGACTGGGTGAGAGGCTTGTTGAAGCGTCATAAAAATAGTGCAGGACAAAGATTAGCATCCAATATTTCGGCTGCGCGAGCTGCTGTTTCTCCCGCAATCGTCAAAAAGTATTTTGATAATTAATAAATCTATTTAACTATGACGAGTCAAACGTTAGTGATAACCCTGGGAAGAAGCTTTGTATATACAGAAGGGGAACCAAGTATCCAGAGAAAGTATGTAATCACTCCAAATCAGCAATCACCATAATGATGTGTGGTTCCGCGTCAGGGGTATTGCTCCCTCCTTACGTAATATATAGATCTGGAAATTTGTACCATACCTGGACAGAGAATGCTTTAAAGGGATCCCCTTGTTGTGATAAAATTTGTTGTTCCTTGGGGACTAGATTCAATAGGACAACACATGGATGGCTTGATATGGCTACATTTATTGACTGGTTTCAAAGTACATTTTTACCACATGCAAAACATTTACCTGGTACAAAAGTACTTTTAGGTGACAATTTGGCCACACATTTTAATCCAGATGTTATAAAGCTATGTGAGGAAAATGATATTGCCTTCATTTGCCTACCTCCAAATTCTACGAATATTTGTCAACCTTTGGACGTTGCCTTTTTCAGACCGTTCAAAGAAGCATGGCGTAAGACACTTTTACACTTCAAAGCGCAAAATAAAAATAATAGTGGATTGCCAAAGGCTGTTTTTCCTAAACTTCTGCGTGATACTCTGGTAACTATGGACCAAGCACCACCTAAGAAAACTAGCCAAGAAATTAGTGCAATAAAAAGAAATCTTTTGTCTGGATTCGAGTCATGTGGAATCGTTCCTTTCAATCCCAATCGTGTTTTAAGTAAGTTTCCAGAAAACGACAAACCAAACCTAACGGAAGAAGTAAATAACTCCTTAACGGAATTTTTAAGAAATCAACGATTTGGGAACCCATCGAGAATCAATAGAAGGAGAAAGAAGATAAATGTGGAACCAGGGCGTAGCGTTACAAGTTCACATATGCAAGAAAGTGAGAATGAGGAAGATGAAGTAGAAATAGGAGACGATAGCGATGAGACTGATGGAGAGGAAGACAGGCAAGAAACAGAAGAGGAAGTTCCTGAATATACAGAGCCAACTCCTGAAAACGTTTTCTGTTGGAATGTTTGTTTTGGCTCGCTTTCTAGCTGGATCAAGGAAGAAAACAGAATTCAAGTTTGTTTGCAAAATATTATAAATTTTAGAACAAGATGAAGTGAAAGTGCAGGGCACCAGAAAGGTAGATGTGGACAGAAAAATTTTTAGAGAAGTAGTGGATGATGTATCCACAATATCGCTGAAAGATATTATAGCAGTTTTGCCTCCTCCAACAATTGAAGGCAGCAGACAACGTATAAAAGTTATTTTCAAGCACAATATCGATGTTAAAGAACATTAAATTTTCTTTTTTCTGTAAATGTTCTGTTTTTATTGTTTTGTTAATACATTACAGAGAAAGTATTTTTTGAATATTTTATTTTGTATGGGTTAGAAAATAAAATACTTATTGAAAACCTACCAATATAATGCTGATCAAACTCACCCCATCTGATCAATCTCACCCACCATACCCATAACATGAAAACCGCAGAAACAAATAAGATGAGGTTGAGATTGATCATTTGCCACGTTCTCCTATGCACTTTTATGCTATAAAAATTAGGTGATCAATCTGACCCCACTTCGGTTTTGAGATTGATCACATATATTTTCTTTTTTTAATGTTTAAGCATATATAATTAAAAATCTATCAGACATCCATACGATAGCATGGAAGGTATATTTTGTGATTATAAAAAAAAATTCAAAATATTGAATAGTTTTTCCAATATGCGAAAAGATGTGTTGAGAATGATCAATTTCACCCCACTTCACGGTAACTATGGGTATTTACCCTTAGAATTTATAATAATGACGTCGAATTTGACTGATGCCCAATTGATCGATTTAATTGAAGATGATGATTTTTGGGCTGATTTTGAACAAGAAAATAATGTGGAAGCTGAATCCGAACAAGATTCTGAACCCGAAGATAATGCACTAATTTCTCAACACCAAGACGAAATTGATAGTAACAACTTAGGCCGGCTACTTGAAAAGGCCGATGAGAGTGACCCAGAAGAGATTGACGATTTGCTGGTGAGTGACCATGAAACGGATAGCGAAATATCGGAGGAGTCTGAAGAAGATGAATCATCTTCTAGTTCGTCATCTAACCCCTTTAATACATCATCATATGTTTATGGAAAGATGGAACAAAATGGGCTAAAACATGCCTTGCACGTGCAAAGGTTCGTGGCCACAACATCATAAGAACCTCAAGAGGTTTGGCTGGTCCAGCTAAAATCAACCCACCAACATCTGAACTGGAAGCTTGGGAGTACATAATGACTGAAGATATTTTACAGGAAATACTTACACCAACCAACGAATTGTACAAATGAAAGCCAAATATAAAACATAATAAAGGGAAGAAGTCGAATGTTACCCAAACTTTTATACAACCGCTGGATATGGACCAATGGAAAGCTTTTATTGGACTTTTATATCTACAGGGTTTATTTAAATCAGGACATGAAGATCTTCGTTCCCTATGGGCCACTGATGGTACAGGAAGAGATATATTCAGAGCTACAATGAGTCTCCCACGGTGTTTGTTTGTGTTGAATGCGCTACGATTTGATGATGCACTTACAAGAAAAGAAAGACTGAAAACAGATAAACTGGCTGCTATTTCTAATGTTTTTAATAAATTTGTAAACAATTCATGTATAAACTATTGCCCAGGTAATAACGTAACCATTGATGAAATGTTGGTGGCCTTTAGAGGTCGTTGTGCATTTAAAATGTATATACCAAGCAAACCTGCGAAGTATGGTATAAAAGTCCAAATCATGGCAGATTCTGAAACTCATTATATGCTAAATGCAGAAATATATTATGGCGCAGATCCTAAGGAAAAAAACAAAGACAAACCTAAACATGAACAACAAAAGGCACCCAAGCTATCCAAACCCACGGAAGTTGTTTTACGTTTGACAGCGCCAATAACTGGAACTAACAGAAATATTACCGCCGATAATTGGTATTCGTCAATGGAGGTTGTTGAAGAAATGAAAAATATAAAGTTGACATATGTTGGAACCCTGAAAAAAAAGGAAGAGTATCGGCGTCCGCAAATTGCGTACCCCAGTGGCGGCTCGTCAGGGGTGGCAGGGTGGGC
Source organism: Agrypnus murinus (assembly GCA_929113105.1). Taxonomy (NCBI): domain Eukaryota; kingdom Metazoa; phylum Arthropoda; class Insecta; order Coleoptera; family Elateridae; genus Agrypnus; species Agrypnus murinus. Next base: position 139,598,468 of record OV816027.1, on the reverse strand, counting down.
AGTGCCCACCCAATTTAAAAAGAAAGAAAAAATTTTTTACCTGTTGATTATACTCAAGGAAAGTGATTAATTTTTATTATAGAAACAATAATTTATCAGTTTGTGTATGTTCTAAATGCAGTCACATACACACACCACAAAAGTACGACAAAATTTGAATTAATGCAGTTCAAGGTGGGCAGACAACCCCTGAAGGGGCTCGGATGGGTAAGCTATGTTAAATGTTCGAACGTGTCTTCCTTCTCTTTCCCGTACGTTGGAGAGAGACACAATGAGTTGCGAACCAGTACACTTGTCTTGTGCAGGGGTATTCTGCCAGCCCTGACTTGAGTTGAGAGTGTTGCGACGCGACCAGCATTTCACGCCTTCACTCGCACCGAAGGTTTTTATACATAATATTATTGTTCTTTAAAAACAATACTTAACTGGAAAATTTAAAAGATCATTCCCAGTAGTTAATAAATTTAAAATTTAAAAATAAATGACTATTTTGTACCTATATAAATTATACTGAGACATAACGCTTGAATTGAAGTTATTAAAAATCGAAGAAGGAAAATCTCATAAACCTTTAATGGGTACAAAGAAATAATTAATAATAAACAAAAAGCAGTTAGTGAATAATTTCAGTTTGTTGGTTTGCACTTTGCCGTATGGCTTCTTTCCCAATTGTCATTTTGATTGCGGTAGGGTGGGCAGCCCACTCCTACTCGTACCTACACGATGCTGGATGCTCGGCCGAAATCGTAGTGGCAAAATCGGAGTTTCGTGAATTCATTTGTTCCTTCGTCCGTTAAGATTTAAATTTTTATATTCATTTATACACGATTAAGGTGGAAGGTGGCGGTAGTCGGGAACGGGTAGACGGCGTTTTGGTGGTTGGTGGCATGTAAAAGTAAGTTTTAGTATTTAGTATAGGTACTCAATTACTCATATAGTTTTGTTTTAATTGGTAGTTGAGAGAATTGTTTGAATATGGCAAATGTGCGAGAACTTGTAATTAAGGGCGGAGACATTGTGGCATTTTTATTAGAACACGATTTTGATAAACTGAGTTATGAATACAAACTTTTTATTAAGAATTTAGATCGGCCTTGTCCCGAAATGCCAAATTTGATAAATACAAATACAAATTCGTCAAATCGCAAGTTTAATCCCGATTGGTTTAAGAAATGTGTATGGTTAACCGGCAGTTTGGAAAAAAATAAACTTTATTGTTGGCCATGTCTGCTTTTTAGTAAAAATTCAAGAAGTCCATGGAATTCTACAGGGTTTGACAATTTGAAAACTCTTTATAAAACGACCGAAAAACACTGTATATCTAAAGAACATACCTACTCGGCGTTAAAGCTAAAATTAATCAGCAAACAAAATATTCAAACTGCACTAGACTCTGCGTATCAAATTAATATTATTAAACACAATGAGAAGGTTAAAGAAAATAGAGAAATTTTAAAACGATTAATAGATATGACAATTTACTTAGGGATACAAGAACTGTCATTTCGAGGGCACGATGAAACATCTTCATCACAAAATAAAGGAAATTATAAAGAGCTTGCCGAATTTCTTAGTACATATGACCAAAAATTAAAAGAATTTTTAAAAGAATCCTCCGTTTTCTCAGGCTTATCAAAAACTATACAGAATGAATTGATAAATTCAATCAATTTCGTGATTCGGAAACGTATTGATGATGAGTTAAGAAATTGTGTATGTTTTTCGTGGCAAGTAGATGAGACTACAGACATTTCTTGCTTTGCGCAGCTTTCGGTAATTTTCAGATACATTTATGACGGTAAAATAGTAGAAAGATTTATGGGTTTTTACAATGTTAGCGGAGGCCGGACAGCAAATGATCTATTTGACTTATTAAAAAATTTGTTTGAAAAATACAATTTAAAAGAGAAATTAGTTGGCCAAACTTATGACGGCGCGGCAGTAATGGCAGGGGAATTAAGCGGTTTACAAGTTAAAATTAAAGAAATTGCACCTTTGGCTATTTTCACGCATTGTTACGCACATCGCTTGAATCTAATTTTACAAGATGCTACCGGAACCATACAAGAAAGTAAAATTTTTTTGCAACTCTATCTGGATTTTCGACTTTTTTTTCAAAATCAACAAAACGTATGAATGTACTTGACAGAATTGCAAGAAGTAGGTTACCATCAACTTCTCAAACAAGATGGAATTTTAAATCAAGATACAGTTTTAAAAAACAGAGACATTTTGATAGAAGTATTTAATGTTATTACAAACGATCCAGAATTTTCAAGAGATAAGGTCACTATGCGGGAAGCAGTGGGTTTTAATGACTTTTTAGACAATTTCAATAATGTATTCTTACTTAAAGTTTTCAATTTAATTTTTGAACAAACCGATTTAATTTACAATATTATTCAAAACAGATTAACAGATATTTCTTACTGTTCTGCACGAATTAAAAGTATGGTAGACACGTTTAGAAAATACAGAACAGATGAGTCGTTTTTTCAAAACATTTATGATGAAGTCGTTGAGTTGTTAGGATTACCACCAAAACGCAGACTAAGTGTTCAAAATCCACATTTGCAGTTCAAAAGATTATACTATGAAATTTTAGATTCAGTTATTACACAAATTGAAGTCAGATTCGCAGATTTTGAAAAATTGAAGTTTTTAAATCTGTTAGATAAAACCAAATTTTCCCTATTCGAGAAAAAATTTCCCGTTGATTCTTTCAATTCTTTAGTAAATAATTACAATAACTTTTTTGTGAGAGATAAATTAGAAAATGAATTGCGAGTTTTATATTCGGATCCTTCAATTTTAGGTACATACGAAGGTTTATCGGACATGATAAAATTTATTGTAGAAAATTCACTAAAAGATGACATTCCAGAACTTTATAAATTATTATCCGTCATTTTATGTCTACCAGCAACGTCAGCTTCAGTTGAACGGTCGTTTTCCGCGTTAAAAAGGATAAAAACATATGCCAGAAATACAATGTCTCAAGAAAGATTAACAAATTTATCATTAATTTGTATTGAAAAAGAATTAGTTAAGTCTTTAAAACGGAACAACTTATTTTTTGATTCCGTAATAGATCATTTTGCTTCCACCAAAGAAAGGCGCATAGATTTAATATATAAATAAGAATTCTGTTTTGTTAATATTTTTAATATCAGAATTTGTTTTTTTTTTAATTTTTTGGATTACCTTTTTTATTTTCTTAAATTGTTTTTTAGAATTAGCTTTTTGTTTTGACTTTTTTCAAGAATGCAATATATTTTATTTTCATGTTATTTTTAGAAGATTTATTTTTGTTATTGATTACCATATTTTATTTTCCAATGTTTTAATTATTCTATACCCCATTATCCCATTTTCCTTTCTCCTTCCTTGGCAAGAGATACCCTAGACCTCCACGTGGTTCTTGCTGGACTGTATTGTTTATTGTTGCTGTTTTGTAATAAAATTAAGTTTTTTTACAACATAAATTGTAAACTTATAATACCTACCTATATACAAGACAACATTAACTAATACAGACAAACATAGGGCTTATATTCAAAAAGATGACAGTAAATAAAAAATATGTCTATTTCACCCCAATGATTAATCTTATTATTATTATATTGCCCACCCATCAAAAAATCCCAGGAGCCGCCACTGGCGTACCCGTATGTTTTGCACTAGAGGTCCGCAAATGTAAATTACATAGGGAATTTGCGGACCTTTATTTTGAACACTATAGATCCGCAACTTGCGGATCTGTATTTTTTTATTCTTGGGGTCCGAAAATTGCGGATCGTGACTTTATTTTTATAAAGATCCGTAAGAATTTCGATAACAATGACAGTATAACCTCACTAGTCACTATTCGAGTCGAATTAAGCAAGTGCCACAGCAAGTACTTATTGTCGTACTGAAAAATGGATAAATTAGACCTAAACTCAACATTTTCTTCATTTGAAGACCTAGAATTCAAAATAAAACAATATGAAAGCGAGCATTACATTGAGTTATATAAACGTGATTCAAAGTTATTAAAATCTTTAACCAAGAAGTGTCCTCGCAAATTGGCAACTGTTAATGATAATTTAAAATATTATAGAATTGTATATGCTTGTGCAAAAGGAGGGAAAAAGTTTGTCTCGAGAGGATTAGGTAAAAGAACAGTCAGGTATGTCAATAAGTAATATATAGTTTGGTAGCAGTATGTTTTTTTATAGTAGAATTTCATTTTAGTACTTGCCGGGAAGGATGTCCTTTCCAAATGTGTTTTACCTTAACAAGTGACTCACAGAGTCTAGTTTTGTCAAAAATTGTTAGAGACCATAGTCATGAAATTCAAAAGGAAGTTTTCAAATGTCTTCCAAAGCAACGAAGGTTAAATTCTGAAGAAACACAAAACGTTAAAAATCTCCTTGACTTGAGATGCAATCGGGTACTGTTGAAAGACTACATTCATAGAAAAACTGGGAAGAATCTCTCACTCCATGATATTTCTAACCTTCGAATCAGAGAAAAATCAAAAGAAGATCTTCAGTTGCAGGGTGTGGTGGATATTTTGAAAAAAGACTTAGGAGCGGTGGTGACAATACTCGCTGATGAAAATGAAACTCTGACTGGTATCTATTTTCAAAGCAGTGCAATGTTAGCATCCTTTAAGAACTATCCTGAAATGTTCTTGTTGGATGCCACATATAAACTTAATAACCTGAGAATGCCTTTGTACATAATTATGGTAATTAATGGAAATGGAGAAGGAGAGGTAGCCGCAACTTTTCTCCTAGGTAATGAGACATCTGATAACATATCACATATGATTCAGATCTTCAAAAGTTCCAACCCATCATGGGAAAAAACTTCAGTCATTTTTACAGACAAAGATTTCACTGAAAGAAAAGTTTTAAAGCAAGAATTTCCTAATTCTTCAATACTTTTGTGTTTGTTTCACACCCTCAAATCTTTCCGAACATATATAACGATGGATGCTATGAGTATCAATTCATATCAGAGAGATACAGTTCTTGCTATCCTTCAGGGACTTGCTTTTGCAAAGTCAGAAAATGATTATGACAGTAAATACAAATCTCTGTTAGAATTACAGATTCCTCAAGTAACAAAATATTACAATGCGAACTGGCACATTATAAGGAAGGAATGGGTAGAATGTTTCAAGAGAGGTACGTGCTCATTTAACATTACTACCACTAATCACTTGGAATCTTTTAATCAAAAAATAAAGCAAGTGTGCTCAAAATTTAGTAACTTAAAATTGTTTTATGAAGACTTTTTGGTGTTGTTAGATTCTGTCATGTCAGAAAGGAAACGAAAAGCTTCTATGTTTTATAGAAATAAAATCTTTAAACATGAAACAGGAAGCCCAACAGATTTATATTCAAAATTAGTTACTCCATATGCTTTGAAATTTATTGAGAAACAATTAACGTTGTGTGAAAAAGTTAAAATAGTTTCTGAAGAACAGGACTTCTGTATGGTACCTAAATACATTATCATTAGACATAATAAAAGTATCTGTAGAAGACTGTCCTTGCCCCTTTCGAGTCAACATGAAATTGCCTTGTTCCCACATTTTTGCGGTTCGTAGAAGGAGAAATGAAAGTTTATATTCATCAACCTTAATTGATGAAAGATTCAAAAAGTCATATTACATCAAAAATGTTTTATCTGATTTTCCCACTGATCAATCTATTCCTCCTACTGAACAATGTTATGATAATGAAAATCGTCGCGAAAATGTAAGTGTATGTCATGTAAAAGAAACCACAACAATTTCAACCCAGCAGCAAAAATATAAAAAATGTATGTCAAAATGCCAGGAATTGGCCAGTTATGTCTGAATTTGGGGAGACTGATTTTAAAAAATGTTTTTCTCGACTTGAACTTTTAGTGGAAAATTGGAATAATAGAAAACAAGTCATGATTATACCTGAAGAAGAGATTATTTATGAACCCGAGTGTAGTAACTCCAAGGTAGATAGTGAGATGGTAAAAAGTCAGCATAAAATACCAGCATCTACAACCATTCCTCTAGTGGAACAAAATTTTGAGGAAATGGTGGACAGTCATTCTAAAGATCTTTGCATATTAAACAACAATGAATTTGTGATAAATGACAATGCAAGTTGCAAGGAGACCGAAATGGAAAGACAAAGTGATGTTATTGTAGACCCTACAACACTAGTTACTAACGTTGCATTAAAAAATCCCGAACTACCAAAAATAAAGTTACCATTAAAATTGAAATTAAAAGGTCGTCCAAAGGGAATTACAAAAACAGTTGTTGGCTTAAAGAAAATAAAGAAAAATGATACCTTTTATAAATCAGACATCAACATCAAGACAAAAAAAGATATTCCTTTGCATTTTCAGTGATCAGGATATCGTCAGTAATATTTTATACCACAAATACATTGTCCAGCCTAACGATTTACCCAAACACTGCCAACTTATAAATTGTATGATTTTTGAAGAGGAAGTTGACATCAAAATAATAGAAATATTTTTTGAAAGTTCTGCATTTTTGATGTTGCAGAAGTTAATAACTGAAAGAGAGATCGTTAAGAAATTCTTTTGTACGAGTTGTAAAAAATGCATTGAGAATGAACTCAGTTTGAGGTGTAATTCTTGTTTGATGCGAGTACATCAAATTTGTTCTACAAAATTTAAATTGCCTCGCTCAAATTCAAAATGGTACTGTGTTAATTGTAAATAGGTGTTAGGTATAGTTAACTCTACCTATAAGTAGGTTGTGCTCTCGATGTAACCCCATCTTATTGCGTGTTTAAGAATGTTTATATGTTTATTTTTTATTCAAATAAATCAAAAATACTGTAACAAGAGAGAAAAGCAACGAACCTCTTTTCGAGCGACAGGTGGTGTGTTCTGCCGCCTTCGAGAAAATGACGCATCGCACAAGCATGTAAATCAGACGTGGTTTATTCTGGTGTATTCTAGAAATACATGGTATGTTCGGGCGATTTCTGGAACGTTTATAGGATGGTATAAAGTCGACGTCGCGGAGAAAAGGAGCAGTCAACAGCAAGTCATTAACTGTGTATTACAAAATAAATAGTGGATATAAATGTTGTATTAGAAATTCATAGTCTGTAAATAATAGTTTTTAATAGTTTATAATTATAGCGTTAATTTATAGTGTATTCATTAGTGTATAGAAATAAATATTTGTTTGTGAATAGACGATTTAAACAGCACTTGTATTATTATTTGAAAAAGAACGTTACAGTGGTGTTACAGGTGTGAGGTTTTTAAAATAAATAAAATCGCGTAATAATTAAATAAAGTGCTGTGAGATTAAATTTTTAGTGTTAAAAATAATTTCAACAAACAATTAAGATGGCGATGAAATTGTTGAAAGATCTGAAGGTAATAGACTTAAAACGCGAACTGGAAGAACGGGACTTGGAAACAACGGGCCTTAAAAGCGTGTTAATAAATCGGCTAAGAGAATGGCTTTTGGAACAGAAGGAAGACCCCGAAAATTACCTCTTCGAAATACCTGGACCCGCAATTGATACTAACGTATTGTTAAGTAAAATGGAAGAGAATTCTAGAAAGTCTGAAGAGAATTCTAGAATTTTAAAAGAAGAATTACTTGAAAATACTAAAGCGCTGGAAGAAAAAGTATTGGAAAAACACGAAGAGAATTCTAGAAAGTCCGAAGAAAATGTTAGAATGCTTAAAGAAGAATTACTAGAAAAGGCCGAAGAAACTGTTAGAATGCTAAAGGAAGAAATACTGGAGAATTCCAGAAAATCTGAAGAAAGTTCTAGAAGGCTTAAAGGAGAATTGTTGGAAAATGTCAAAGCGTTGGAAGATAAAGTTTTCGAAGAATTTTTGGAGAATGCCAGCGCGTTAGGACTATTGGAAGGTAGACTGGCGGAACAAGATAGGGTAATAAAGATGGTAGAAGAGAAAATAGCCCAAATGCAATTACCACCAACAACTAAGAAAGACGATATGGCCGAAATGCTGGAAGATAGGATGAGGCAACTACGGTTTCCCTCAACTTCTGAGAGGCCGTTTAATGAAGTAAAGAAACAATTTAAAGAAGAAAAGGATCCTGCCGTAGGGATAAAAGTAAAACCACCCACGTTCGATGGAAAGATACTTTGGTCCACCTACTACAAACAATTTGAGGCGGCCGCTGGGGCCAACGGATGGACACGCAAGGAAAAGGCCGTTTCTCTAACTGTGGCTTTGCGTGGAGACGCGTTGAACGTCCTGCAAACAATCCCAGCAGGACAGGAAAATGATTACCAATTGTTAGTGTCTAGATTGGAAATGAGATATGGAGACGCGCATCTTCAACAAGTGTATCACGCGCAAGTGAAGAATCGTATCCAGAAGAATGGAGAAAGCCTGCAGGAGTTTGAAGCCGATGTTGCGCGGCTTGTCCGATTGGCGTACCCTACGGCACCCGATTCATTTCTGGGACAACTGGCTGTGCAGACCTTCATTGATGGGTTAAGAGACGGAGAAACACAACGATCATTGAGGCTGGCACGACCAAGAACAACTGATGATGCGCTTGCTTACGCGTTAGAATTTGAAGCTGCAAAACAAGCGTCCCGAGGTCACGGACGTGTTCGGACCGTTTTGGAAGAAGATGAAGGTTCTAAAGATCGCCTAGAAGAATTATTAATGAGAGTTCTTCAGAAGGAAGAGAACCGTAAAAAGAATCCTCAAGAAGTTCGAGGGCCCCGTTGCTGGAACTGCGGCGAACAAGGACATGTAGAACGGCGTTGTCCCAAAATAACAAAAGTACAACCGTCGGAAAAGTTAAAAGGGGTTGGCAAGAGAGGGCGAACGTTGACTGTTAGTAAAGATGCCCCAGAGATCATCGTCCATGCCGTAACATCAGGGAATAGTACCAGCAGTTTGTTCATAGATGGGAAAATTGCGAATCGAATTGTTCCACTGCTCATTGATACGGGGGCGACAAAATCCATCATACGCCCTAACGTTCTACGAACAAGTATGAAGTTGTTACCCACAACTACTCAACTCCGTACAGCAACAGGTGAAGTGATACCAACACGCGGAGTGGTGAAGATGAAGATTGGCATTGGAAGTGAAGAACGTGATCATGAGGTGCTGGTAGCCGATATCACTGATGACTTCATCTTGGGAATGGACCTCCTGAGAAAATTTGGTTTTACGTTGGATTTGAAAGAGGGTGTTTTGAAGGTCGGTTGTAGCATTTATATTTTCTTAATTAAATAATAAATTATTGAATAAATTATTGAAAAGGTTTATTCAGAATTAATTACACATATCTCACTAAACATAGTGCATGTTTGGTTGCATATCCTGGTTATCAGTATTATCTATTAGATTAGTTTTGGCGGGTAATAAGAGGATTTTTCGTGTCATTTTGATAAGGGAACCATTTTGTATGTTCCATCTCTGGAAGAAGGTGGTGGTTTCCCATCAACTGTGAGGGTGGCAGTTTTTTTGTTTGGTTGGTTTTCTACCATCATCGAGGCCTCTTTAGCTGGTAATACATAAATTACTTTCTAAATATAAAGATATCCTATTATACTCACCCTTGGTGTTGTTTGCCGACTAGGTGATGGACCGCATGGTCTCTTTGTAGATCCAGACGCAAATTGAGAAGGCGAGGGCACTCATCATCTATTGCTCTTTTTATGATGGTCTCCCATACCTTTGGGGTGTATACTTTTTAAGAAACCTTTCTACGTTGTGATGGAGCAAATATGTGTAAATCAACTTACCTTTCTGAAGAAGTATAGCATTGGTGGCCTCAGGTATACTAGTTGTCGATTCGGGGTAAAGGCAACCCTAATATAAGGTACTGTGTATTGTATCGTTTATAACCAGCTGAACCAGAAATACCCTGGATGATTATGCTCACATAAACCCCAGGAGCTGCAGGTCCAACATCTCCTGCAATTAATAACAATTTATCTGTTCTGATAAACATTGATATAAATACTTACCTTGGTATAATTCAGTTTTCATAATTGTTTTAATGTTAAATTAAATAGAAGCTAACTGTTTACATTTACTCTGTTGACAGTTTGTTTATTGATAAAATGTGTAAATCTTTTTACTTCTTATCTTATACTTCCATTCACGATCACCACACCGGTAAAATAAATATGTAAAGTTGTGAGCGTGATTCGTTGCCGGTCAATTTGATTTGTTTAATGTAAATTTTGTTGCTATTGATTGAACTACAAATATACTACGAACTACGAACACGTAAGCTTACCTCTTCGTAATAATTTTTTTATGTAATTAATCAGGTACTATTAAACTACCAACGAATCTTGCGTTTTTGCTATTATTGTGTGATACTTACATTTTTTATTGTTGTTTATTATTTTTTTGTGTTGTTCGTCTTATACATTACTATTAACTGTTTACTAATCATTTACATTGTTATATATTAATAACCATTACATTATACTATTTACCAGACTGTGTTGTGTTATTATTTCTAACAATAGGTTATACTCTTGTTGGTGTTTTGTTTTTTTTGGAAGTGGTCCAACCAAAAAGATTATCCACAATTACCTTTGGACTTGGCGCCCATAAATTAATATCGAATATTAAATACCCACACCCACGCATAAAGCTGCCGTGGTCACGTCAACTTCTAATAGGAGTTTAACTTTATTCTTTGAAACATAAGTAAAATTGCAATAAGAAATGGAGCCCATGAACGTGGGGCCCGAGTTTTAGTCTAATTAGAAAACAGTTTGGTAGATTGGATAATTTTGTATAGTTGTGGTATCAGTAAAAATCAAAAAAAAAAAAAAAAAAATTTCAAAATGGAACTGAATAATATGAGGCCAATTGATTTACTTAGTGAGGAACTTAATTATGAGTTGCGAATAAGAGGAATTGTAACCGAACGCAAAGATGCTGCAACAAGGCGTAAAATGTTAGCTAGATTATTAGAAAGAGATAGGGCACGTTCTTTTCTAGAGTATGTTGATCCAAGTTATAATTATGATTTAGAAAAGGAGTCAATTAATAAAATCATTGAGTCCATTAAACAATTAATAGATGACTTCGAAGGTCCCGAAACAGATTCGTTATATAAGCGTACCCGTTCACGCATTGTTCATCTTACCAACCGAGCGAAACGTATTAAAATTCCAGATGATGACGATCCCGATGTCATATTATTTAAGAATGAATCCTTGGCTTCAGCTTTGGAATTAGAAGTATTACTGTCAGATAAGGTCAAAGAGGAAACTCCACTTTTGAATTTACAGAGTCCAGTTCTTAGTCCTCATACTCCAATTGTTCACACTCAGGTTAATCAAACTACTGTTAAAGTAGTACCAGTATATAAGTGGGATATAAAATTTTCAGGTAGTAAAGAGTTTGATGTAATTACATTTCTTGAGCGCGTTGATGAATTATGCATTGCTAGGCACGTTGGAAAGACAGAGCTGTTCGACTCAGCTGTAGAATTATTCTCGGGAGAAGCATTGATTTGGTTCAGGTCAATTAAGTCATCGGTAGATAGTTGGGAAGCTTTAGTAGATAGATTGAAGAAAGAGTTTTTACCGCTAGATTATATAGATGATGTTTGGGAACAAATACGTTTAAGGTACCAAAACAAAGGGGAACCCGTGCATATTTTCGTAGCAGCTATGGAGAATTTATTTAATAGAGTAGGACATTTTGTAGCAGAGTGTACCAAGTTGAAGTATATCAAGCGAAATTTACTACCTATTTATGTCACACAGTTAGCTTTAGCTCAAGTAGGCAGTGTCAATGAACTTATTAGTTTATGTAGAAAGATAGATGAGGCTCAGGCCATCAAGGATAAACAACGGCAACATGTTTCGAGTAAAGTACGTGTTAGTGCAGTAGTAGAGCGTTCAAGCCCAACCACTAGTGGGGTTGGTAAGGGTAAGCCAAATTTTAGAAATGCTGCTCACGCAGATAAATATCAGAATAGTGCAAATTGTAGTAGTAGTAGTGGTGGTACTTCAAGTTTTAAGAGTTTTGTGTGCTGGAATTGTAAAGAGCCTAATCATGCTTTTAGGAACTGCTTAGCAAAGCGGAACAAATTTTGCTACAAGTGTGGTAAAGCAAATGTCACCATTAAAGAATGTAGTTGCTCAAAAAACTAGGTAGGGAGGTGATGAGGATAGGCCGGCATCAACCTCGAATTGTTAAAAGAAAGGCCGCTAGCCCTATTAAGGATTTAGAGTGGAAGAGATGGTTAGAGGTGGTAGGTAAATTTTGTAAACCCACTGTAGAGAGGTCTGAGGGAGAAATCTCTCCAGTCTTTATCAGTAAACCATGCGATAATAGACCATTTATCGAAATAAGTATATATAATACGAGGGTAATCGCTTTGTTAGATTCGGGAGCTAATAAGTCGATTATTGGGAATCAGGCTCACCATTTTATTAGGAAATTTAATTTAAAACCTAGAGTCCCTTTAGTTAAACAGGTAACCACTGCTGATGGAAAAGCACAAAGAGTTGCTGGTATGGTTGACGTCCCCATTCAGATTGGAGATGCTTGTTCAGTAATTTCATTTCTAATTGTTCCTTCTTTACATCATACAATTATCTTAGGAAGCGATTTCTGTAAAGAGTTCTCGGTAATAATTAATTTTAGAAATGCAACTTGGGAAGTCCAAAGCCAGTTGAATGAAATCAAGGTGATATCTTCAGAGAGTGCTCCTAGTGATAATGATTTTCGAACCCAGTACACTATAGAACAACAACAAATAATTAAAGATGTTATTAGGTCATTTAATGCGGTTAGTAGTGAGAAAACCTTAGGGCGCACGGATAAGATTGTACACACTATAGATACCGGTGATCATAAGCCGTTTAAACAACGTCAGTACCCCATGTCGCCTTATTTGCTTGAACAACTTAATTCCGAGTTGGATAAAATGTTAGAGTTGGGAGTAGTTGAACCTTCCCATAGCCCTTATAATTCTCCGGTATTATTAGTAAAGAAGTCTTCCGGCGAATATCGCTTTTGCTTCGATGGACGGTTCTTGAATGCACAAACTAAGTTAGATAGCTACCCACTTCCTAGGGTCGATAGAATTTTGAATATGCTGAAAGAAGCACGATTTATTTCATCGATAGATTTGCGAAGTAGTTTCTGGCAGATTCCTTTAGAAACATCTTCTAAAGAGAAGACCGCTTTCTCCGTACCTGGCCGGGGTTTGTTTCAATTTACAGTTTTGCCTTTTGGGTTATGCAATGCTGCCCAGACCCAGCAACGCCTCATGGACGCCGTTTTTGGCCCTCAATTTGAACCAAACATTTTCGTTTACCTTGATGATATAGTCGTTGTGTCAAAGACCTTAGAGCAACACGTTCAATTGTTGCAAGATGTTCTCCAATGTTTGAAGGATGCTCACTTGACCGTTAATTTAGAAAAATGTCAGTTTTTCAGAAATAAAATCAAGTATTTAGGTTTCGTAATCGATGGAACTGGGGATGGTTTACGAACAGACCCAAGTAAAGTTGCCACTATGGTCAACTTTCCCAGGCCGACCACCTATACAGAAGTTAAACGTTTTTTAGGCATGTGTTCGTGGTATAGGAGATTTATTAGAGATTTTTCGAGTCTAGTTTCACCGTTAAATGCACTCCTTAAGGGAAAGAAAAAACGGCAAAGTATTGGTTGGTCCTCTGACGCCGAAGAAGCTTTCATAAAAATCAAACAAGCATTGGTGTCAGCTCCTATTCTAAGGAGCCCAGACTTTTCGCAAAAGTTTATTATTCAAAGCGATGCCAGTAATACAGGCATAGGTGGGGTTTTGACCCAAAATATAAATGGTGAGGAAGTTGTGATTGCGTATTGTTCTCGAGCTTTATCCCGTGCAGAGCAAAATTATAGCACGACGGAACGTGAACTGTTGGCTCTTATATTTTCAATAGAGAAATTTCGCCCGTACGTAGAAGGTGTCCGATTTACTGCGGTAACAGATCACCATTCGTTATTATGGTTAAACAGACTTAAGGACCCTTCAGGCCGATTAGCGCGTTGGTCAGTTAAGTTAGCTCAATATCCTTTTGACTTAATACATCGTAAGGGTAAATTTAATGTCGTAGCAGATGCACTTTCTAGGCAGCCTTGTTTAGAGGTAGATGTCGTTGACGTTGCTCCAGAGCATCTAGATCCATGGTATGTTAATATGAGTACACGAATTTTAGATAACCAAGGGAAATTTCCTCATTTTCAAGTCAAAGATAATTTGATTTACAAGCATGTCTCACCTAACATTACCTTTAGGTCTAATGTGAATGAGTGGAAACTATTAGTTCCCAAGGCACTAAGGAAACAGGTTATCAGTTTATATCACGATCCTCCTACGGCGTCACATTTCGGGTTCGCGAAAACTTTATGTCGTATCCAAGAGGAATATTATTGGCCGAAGATGAGGCATGATATTAGTAGATATATTAACAATTGCACTGTATGTGGGGAACAGAAAGCGTCAAATGCTGGTCGTATCGGTCTATTGGGTGCTCAAAAGAATGTGAGATTTCCGTGGCAGATAATTGCTGTAGATATTATGGGTCCTTTGCCCAGGTCCAGAAAGGGAAATTCCTATTTGTTAGTGGTCGTAGATTGGTTCACGAAATATACCTTACTACTACCAATGCGAGATGCTAAAGCTGGTAATATAGTTAAATTCATGGAAAACGAAGTATTTCTTGTTTTCGGAGTTCCTCAATTTATAATAAGCGATAACGGTACTCAGTTCGCGGGAAGAGTATTTAAGAATTTAGCTAATACGTATAAAGTGCAAAAAATATGGTATAATGCTAGATACCATCCGCAGGTTAATTTTGTAGAACGTTCTAACAGAACTATTGGTACGGCTATTAGATCATACATAGGCAACAATCATCGCGAGTGGGATAAAAATCTCAGTAAAATTAAATACGCTGTGAATACGGCTGTGCATGAAGTTACAGGGTTTAGCCCAAGTTTTTTGAATTTTGGTAGGAATACTCCTAATAATGGAGAATATTATGGCAAGATTCTATCAACGCAAGATATAGAGCTTCAGGCTATAGATCGAGATAGCTATGTTCAGGATATTAAAGGAATTTCTGGTATTTTTAATGTAGTTCAGGAAAAACTTAATAAAGCGTATCAGCGTAGCGCTAAAAATTATAATATGCGGAAAAGAGATGTTACTTTTAATGTAGGTGAGAAGGTGTGGCGACGAAATAAAATTTTGTCAAATGCCGCTAATTATGTTTCGGGCAAATTAGCTCAGAAGTATGTATTAAATACAGTGGAAAAGAAAATTTCACGTTTAGTGTATTCTTTAAAAAATGTAGATGGTTCCGATGCTGGTATATGGCATGTGAAAGATTTAAAGGTATACCTAGGTTCAAACTCTGATGTATCAGTAGGATGATAATTAGTTGTAATTTTCCTTGATAGTTGTCAAGATTTTTATTAAGTAGGATTAAGTTTAAGGGTACTGATCATTGCATGTTGGTTTAGAGTTAGGATAGTTTTCTAATGTATCTCCCCAAATCTCAAGCTTGAGTTCCCTTGTGATTTCACATCGATTGAGTCCCATGTGATCTCACGTTGATTATAGTATCGTGTACATTTAGGATAGACCTCACAGATTATGACTGATTAATTATGATGATTTTCTCGATTGTGTTTTTTCCTGATTAGTCTCCTTTTGGACGTTTAGTACGCGTAGTTACTAGAATCCTAATTGAACAATTAAAAGTTTTATCACGATACTTATCGTTGTTGTAAATAAGTTCTTATTGCATGAAATAGTATTACTAACCATTAGAGATATTTAGCGGTAAACTCATAACCTATAGTTTTGTATAATTCAATCTGGTTAGATTGATATAAAAAAACAAAAAAGAAAAATTCTAGGTATATAATTTTTTTGTTGGAAAGGGGTAGTGTAGCATTTATATTTTCTTAATTAAATAATAAATTATTGAATAAATTATTGAAAAGGTTTATTCAGAATTAATTACACATATCTCACTAAACATAGTGCATGTTTGGTTGCATATCCTGGTTATCAGTATTATCTATTAGATTAGTTTTGGCGGGTAATAAGAGGATTTTTCGTGTCATTTTGATAAGGGAACCATTTTGTATGTTCCATCTCTGGAAGAAGGTGGTGGTTTCCCATCAACTGTGAGGGTGGCAGTTTTTTTGTTTGGTTGGTTTTCTACCATCATCGAGGCCTCTTTAGCTGGTAATACATAAATTACTTTCTAAATATAAAGATATCCTATTATACTCACCCTTGGTGTTGTTTGCCGACTAGGTGATGGACCGCATGGTCTCTTTGTAGATCCAGACGCAAATTGAGAAGGCGAGGGCACTCATCATCTATTGCTCTTTTTATGATGGTCTCCCATACCTTTGGGGTGTATACTTTTTAAGAAACCTTTCTACGTTGTGATGGAGCAAATATGTGTAAATCAACTTACCTTTCTGAAGAAGTATAGCATTGGTGGCCTCAGGTATACTAGTTGTCGATTCGGGGTAAAGGCAACCCTAATATAAGGTACTGTGTATTGTATCGTTTATAACCAGCTGAACCAGAAATACCCTGGATGATTATGCTCACATAAACCCCAGGAGCTGCAGGTCCAACATCTCCTGCAATTAATAACAATTTATCTGTTCTGATAAACATTGATATAAATACTTACCTTGGTATAATTCAGTTTTCATAATTGTTTTAATGTTAAATTAAATAGAAGCTAACTGTTTACATTTACTCTGTTGACAGTTTGTTTATTGATAAAATGTGTAAATCTTTTTACTTCTTATCTTATACTTCCATTCACGATCACCACACCGGTAAAATAAATATGTAAAGTTGTGAGCGTGATTCGTTGCCGGTCAATTTGATTTGTTTAATGTAAATTTTGTTGCTATTGATTGAACTACAAATATACTACGAACTACGAACACGTAAGCTTACCTCTTCGTAATAATTTTTTTATGTAATTAATCAGGTACTATTAAACTACCAACGAATCTTGCGTTTTTGCTATTATTGTGTGATACTTACATTTTTTATTGTTGTTTATTATTTTTTTGTGTTGTTCGTCTTATACATTACTATTAACTGTTTACTAATCATTTACATTGTTATATATTAATAACCATTACATTATACTATTTACCAGACTGTGTTGTGTTATTATTTCTAACAATAGGTTATACTCTTGTTGGTGTTTTGTTTTTTTTGGAAGTGGTCCAACCAAAAAGATTATCCACAATTACCTTTGGACTTGGCGCCCATAAATTAATATCGAATATTAAATACCCACACCCACGCATAAAGCTGCCGTGGTCACGTCAACTTCTAATAGGAGTTTAACTTTATTCTTTGAAACATAAGTAAAATTGTAATACGGTAACGAAGAACTTCCTTTGCACCCACGAGAAGATCCGGTTGTAAGGGTTTTGCTGACTGAAGATGTGATATTGCCGGGTCAAAGCGAGATGGTTGTCGAGGCGGGTTTGGATGGAGATCTTCGGGTAGGATGTGTGCGAATGATGGAGCCTGTTTGTGATAAGAAGATCCATAGTGGCATACTTGTGGGAAAAGCGCTGATCAAGGTTGGAAAGAGAGTACCGGTGAGAATTATGAACGTTAATGTGGATCCGGTGACATTGAAGAAGAGTACCCTTGTGAGACAGTGTGTGCCAGTATTTCGAGTAGCCAGGTGTATGGCTGATGTTCCAAAACCAGTGCCCAAAGACCATGGTGGAAAATTAGTGGGTATGGTTACTAGTTCGTGCGAAGACCTTAACAGAACGGAAGTGAAAGAGGTACAGGGTTTGGTTCACCGATACCAAGATATCTTCGCTCTTGACGATAGCCAGAAGGGACGAACAAATATAGTAAAACATAAAATCAATACAGGCAACTCTATGCCTGTCCGTCAGCAGCCGAGGCGTCTACCTCTAGCAAGGCGAGCAGAAGCCGAAAAGATTATTACTGATATGGAAGAACAAGGGGTCATCGAGCCATCCAGCAGTCCATGGGCATCACCGGTGGTCCTGGTCAGTAAGAAGGACGGGTCAACGAGATTTTGTGTGGACTATCGGCAGCTTAATGACGTGACCAAGAAAGACAGCTATCCCTTACCACGCATCGACGACACGTTAGATACCCTGTCTGGTTCACGATGGTTTTCGACTTTGGACTTGAAGAGCGGTTATTGGCAAGTTGAAATGGAACCTGAAGACCGGGAGAAGACCGCGTTCACTATTGGTTCCGGACTATGGCAGTTTACGGTTATGCCTTTTGGTCTATGTAACGCTCCGGCCACCTTTGAGCGTCTAATGGAGACCATCCTGAGAGGGCTGTCGTGGAAGACCTGCCTGGTATACCTAGATGATGTGATTGTAGTCGGAAAATCATTCAACGAACATTTGAAAAACCTAGAGGAAGTGTTCCGAAGACTACGTGGAGCCAATCTGAAACTGAGTCCGAAAAAGTGCCACATATTCAGAAGGGAAGTGAAATATCTCGGGCACGTCGTATCACAAAATGGAGTGGCAGCCGACCCCGATAAGATTCGTGCAGTTCAAGAGTGGCCAACACCGAAAGATAAACACCAAGTTCGTAGTTTTCTTGGGTTATGTACCTACTATAGGCGTTTCGTTCCTGGGTTTGCCAATATAGCGAAGCCTTTGACAAGGCTAACTGAAGATGGACGCGAGTATGTTTGGAGCGGAGAGTGTGAAACAGCTTTCCAACAGCTGAAGCGTGCCCTGACAACCGCACCAATATTGAGCTATCCACGGACAGAAGGGAAATTCATACTTGACACAGATGCAAGTAATCTGGCCATTGGGGGTGTACTTTCTCAGATACAGGATGGACAAGAAAAGGTCATCGGCTATTTTAGTAAGGTTTTGTCTAAAGCCGAAAGGAATTATTGTGTGACCAGAAAAGAACTATTGGCCGTCGTGAAGTCCGTTGAGCACTTTTACAAATACTTGTACGGACGGAAGTTTTTATTGAGGACGGACCATGCAGCGTTGAAATGGCTTCTACAATTCCGCAATCCTGAAGGCCAGGTCGCAAGGTGGATCGAACGATTACAAGGATACGACTTTGACACCGAACATCGAGCGGGCACTAGTCATCGAAATGCCGATGCTCTTTCAAGAAGACCCTGTCCAACGGATTGCCGTCATTGCTCTCGTTTGGAGGAGAGGGTTTGCCAAGTATTAAGGACTACCATCGTCAACGACAATTGGTTGCCGGAAGAATTGCAACGACAGCAGGAGGCTGATCCCGAACTAAAAATGGTACTGGAATGGAAGCGCGTGGGAGAAAGGCCTGCCTGGGAGGCCGTCAGCCCTTTCAACAGAACGCTCAAAGCATATTGGGCCCAATGGGAGTCCTTGAAGGTGGAAGACGATCTCCTGAAGCGAGTACTGGAGAGTGAAGATGGCACCACCATTAGGTCTCAGTTCGTGGTTCCAAGAAGCCGAGTGACTACAGTATTGCGACATCTCCATGACGGTGCCTCAGGAGGACACTTCGGTGTGAAAAAGACTTTGGAGAAAGTTAGGGAGCGTTTTTATTGGGTCAACTGTAAAGAAGACGTGAAGGAGTGGTGCCGGAAATGTGAACTATGTGCCACTGGTAACGGACCCTTGGGGAAACGAAGAGCACCTATGAGGCAGTACAATGTGGGTAGTCCTCTGGAAAGAATAGCCATAGATATTGCCGGGCCATTTCCCGAAACCGACGATGGGAATAAATACATATTAGTGGCGGTGGACTATTTTACCAAATGGCCAGAAGCATATGCCCTACCAAACCAGGAAGCTGCGACTGTTGCTGACGTACTAGTCAAAGAGTTTTTCAGTCGCTTCGGAGTGCCCATGGAGCTGCATTCGGATCAAGGCCGCAATTTCGAGTCTGTACTCTTTGGAGAAGTCTGTCGATTGTTGGGCATTCGCAAGACTCGGACCACACCGTTACATCCGCAGTCCGATGGAATGGTAGAACGCATGAATCGAACAATGGGCAAATATTTGGCCAAGGTCGTCTCCGATCATCAACGAGACTGGGACCAATACCTGCATCTGTTCCTGATGGCTTATCGTGCATCGGTCCACGAAACAACCGGTCAGTCACCAGCGTCTGTAATGTTTGGACGCGAGTTACGGTTACCGTGTGATCTGGAATTTGGGTCTCCACCTATAGAGCAGGAGGTAGCTGGGAATGATTATGTCATCAACTTAAAGAAGAAGTTGGAGGATATTCACGACCGAACCCGAAATAATAGTCGAATCGCGAGTGACCGGATGAAGGCTACGTACGATGTGAGAGCCCAAGGAGGGTTTCAACCTAGAGAGCTTGTCTGGTTATACAACCCGCAAAGGCGTCGTGGCTATTCTCCAAAGTTACAGCGAAATTGGGAGGGTCCATACCAGGTGAAGAAACGAATAAATGACTTGATTTATCGCATCCAGAAATTGCCAAGGGGGAAACCAAAGGTGGTACACTCCAATCGTCTGGCGCACTATGAGGGAAATAATGACGCAGTCCCGGATCGGAAAGATGAGGCTGAGGTGACTATTAATACCGTAAGGCCTGAAGATGATCAACCAACCTTTAGAGAATTTATGGCTGCGTTCTCTGGAACTAGAAAAGCGCGATTCGGAGTCACGACTGAGATGCAACAAGATCTCTTCCGGGTCCCTGGTAATTATTCCATTGCCCACTGTGTCTCCGCGGATCTCCGTATGTCCAGGGGGATCGCAGTAGTGTTTAGAAATAAATTTGGACGGCTGAATGAACTTCGAGAACAAAATCCCTCTGTTGGTAAATCCTTACGCTTGCCTGATCATGACCGATCCATTTACTACTTGGTAACCAAGCAGTTTTATTACCAGAAGCCGAGTTACGCCGACTTGTGGAGGGCACTATGGAATTTGAGGATCGAGTTGCTTACCAGGGGAATTAACAAATTGGCAGTTCCCAAACTCGGCTGTGGGCGGGACCAGCTGGATTGGAGAATCGTTAGAAACATGCTGGAAGTTGTCTTTAGAGGTACGGACGTCAAGATCTTCGTCTGCAATTTTGACCCACAACCCGCATTAAGGCCAACGAAGAGTGTAGACTGTTATTTCTACCGTAATGGAACGTGTAGTCGAGGAGAAGACTGTCGATATCGTCATGACCCGTTCTACAGGAACCAGAGCATAAAACCTGTTCTGGGACAGAACAGACTTGAAGAGGGGGGCAGTGTAACAAGAGAGAAAAGGAACGAACCTCTTTTCGAGCGACAGGTGTGTGTTCTGCCGCCTTCGAGAAAATGACGCATCGCACAAGCATGTAAATCAGACGTGGTTTATTCTGGTGTATTCTAGAAATACATGGTATGTTCGGGCGATTTCTGGAACGTTTATAGGATGGTATAAAGTCGACGTCGCGGAGAAAAGGAGCAGTCAACAGCAAGTCATTAACTGTGTATTACAAAATAAATAGTGGATATAAATGTTGTATTAGAAATTCATAGTCTGTAAATAATAGTTTTTAATAGTTTATAATTATAGCGTTAATTTATAGTGTATTCATTAGTGTATAGAAATAAATATTTGTTTGTGAATAGACGATTTAAACAGCACTTGTATTATTATTTGAAAAAGAACGTTACAATACATAAATATACAATCCATGGTTTTTCTAACTCTGTAATCTCTTACATACAACAGCACAAAATAGTTATTTATGATATACCTAAGTGTTAAAAGTAAGATTTTATTTTGTGAGTGGAGATGATTGAAAAACGAGCGTAGCGAGTTTTTCAACTCCACGAACAAAATAGAATCACTTTTAACAAGCATTTCATAAATTATGTATGATATGCTTGTTAAAAGTGATTCTATTTTGTTCGTGGAGTTGAAAAACTCGCTCCACTCGTTTTTCAATCATCTCCACTCGCAAAATAAAATCTTACTTTTAACAAGCATATCATACATAATTTTTTATAAAACTCTACTAACAAAGAAAACAAAAACTTTTACTTTTAACACTAGTGTTAAAAATATTTCTAACACGCTACGTTATAAAATTCAATTTTTAATCATGGTAGCCGGAATTAAAAATGTAATTTTTAACGTCAGTTGTATAAAATAGCTATTTATGTAACAAGTACATAATGTAGGACTTTATAGACACGCCCAGTTTATGGCAGAGCGAGCGAAGCGAGCAAGGCCTATAAAAAGGGCGAGTCTATAAGGTCCGATAATGTAAGAGTTGCATACAAAGCTTTATGTTCGATTCCTAAAATTGACTAACTATCAAAAAAAATCAGTTTATAAATTTGACATATATTCTTGACAGAAGAAAATGTGACAGGTAATAGACAGTTGTCATACTTTATTTTACTACTATATACTTTATTTTACTACTACCACTTTATTTTACGAGTACAATAATAAGCCAGTTCACTGCCTCAGAACAATACAATAAACAGTACTTTATAATGCAATCGGACATAATAGTTATTTATGTATTAAGGGCATAAAGAAGCTTTTATGGCCAGAAGCGTTATTTCTAGCCCGAGGCGTCAGCCGAGGGCTAGGAAAAGGCTGTAGGGCCATAAAAGCAAGTTATGCCCGAAATGCATACACTATTTTATGCACAGACTGTTTTTATCTCAAATCTATTATTGTGTAAAAAATATAATTAAATGAGTAGGGGAGAGCGGGGCACATTTGACAGTGGGGCAGTTTTGACCAACTCAAATTTACCGCTTAAATGTCAATATACGCCATCTATCTTTCTTCACATGTTAGATTACATACCCAACTTCATTTGGTTCGGGTTTGACGGTTATTGAAGGTGTTTTGTGGCCAAGGTTAAATTTAAATGAAAAGCATCACCAAATAATTTAATTTTGGCGTATCTTCTA
This sequence comes from Agrypnus murinus, assembly GCA_929113105.1. Taxonomy (NCBI): domain Eukaryota; kingdom Metazoa; phylum Arthropoda; class Insecta; order Coleoptera; family Elateridae; genus Agrypnus; species Agrypnus murinus. The sequence continues at coordinate 139,575,504 of OV816027.1, read as the reverse complement.
CTGCAGGTAAGTTTTAAAAAATTGCTTCTAAGTTTGTAGATATTATTTTAATGCAGTAACATAACATTTGTTGTGACTATTTTACACACAGAACTCCCAAATATTTTGAGGTTATGATGGCACTTTCAAACATTTGAATTTTATTGTGGTGGGGTACATTTAACACTGCTAAATGGGGTACATTTGTCATGATGTCAAATCTGCCCCATCGGGAGCGCTATCGTATTTTGAAGTTAAATCCGTGTTATTGACATTGCCCTAATTATTTTTTAGGTGACAAAATGGTTCGCAATTATATACCAAAAACTAATCGATGTAATATCAACGAAGCTGATGTCAAAAGGGCTTTAAAAGACATTACTACAGGGAGGTATTCATGTAAACGAGCTGCTACAATTTATAACATAAATAGAACGACTTTGTTGTATCGTCTGAAAAAGTTTAGGGAAAATGATCATCAAGCAGATTCAGGGGCCGAGGAAGAAGGCGAAAAATTTTCTTCAAAGTACACAAGCCGACAAGTTTTTACCATCTCCGAAGAATTGTTGTTAGTTGAATACCTACAAAATTGTTGCAACTTGAATTATGGTCTAAACTACCTACAAGTGAGATCTTTGGCATATGAGTATGCCTTAAAAAACAATAAAAAGATGCCTAAGGAGTGGGGCGATAAAAAGAAAGCAGGACGAGATTGGATGCTGAATTTCATGAAGCGCCACAAAAATAGATTGTCTCTGAGAAAACCAGAGAATACAAGCTTAGCTAGAATAAAAGGTTTTAATAAACAGAGTGTCATGGAGTTTTATCAAAATCTTGAGAAAGTTTTGCTACAATATCATTTTGAACCTTCAAGAATCCTAAACCTCGATGAAACAGGTATAACTAGTTGTATTAATCATGGCACTGTCTACTTCATTTAAATTTTTTTAGGTATAACTACCGTATTGGAACAACCAAAAGTTGTCGCAACATTGGGTCAAAAACAAGTAGGACAAGCAGTGTCTGCTGAAAGAGGATCCCTCATAACATTTGTGGGCATCATCAATGCTTCAGGCAACTTCATACCCCCAGTTTACATTTTTCCAAGGGTGCGTCTTAAAGACAGTTTTATGAGAGGAACTCCGGCAGGAAGCTTGGGGCTAAGCAACAAAAGTGGATGGATTACGGCTGAATTATTCCTAGATGTCTTGAAACACATTAAGAAATATGTTGATCCTAAACCGGAACTTAACAAGCGTCTTCTTTTGCTGATAGACAACCACGATACACATGTAACAGTTAGTGCTGTAGAATTTTGCCGTGAAAATGGGATTGTACTTTTATCCTTTCCCCCTCACACGTCCCATAAAATCCAACCACTGGATGTTGGGGTATACTCTGCATTTAAAGCAGGTCTTAAGCGGGCCTTAAATAACTGGATGATTAATCATCCTGGCCGAACAGTCTCCTTGTACGATATTGGCGAAATAACAGCAGGTCCCTTTCTGGATTCATTTACACCCAAAAATATATTGGCAGGGTTTCGAAATCCTGGCATTTTTCCTTTTAATCCAAACGCATTCAAGAACTCTGATTTTGTGCAGGTGGAAGGGGAAGAGCCTGAAAATGTTTCCACAACAGAAAATGTCGCTGGTCAAGAAATTACCTTTGAAGACCTAACGGAATCTCAAGCGTCACTTGATGCACCTCATGTTGAGAATAAAACAATAGAAGGATTGAAGACAATTCATACAAATACTCCTGAATTGATTGAACAGGAACCGTCCACATCTATGTTGGGCAGCTCTGACACCAGTTTATCAAAAAAAGGAAAGCATCAAACAATCACTCCGGGAATGTTACGGCCAGTACCTACAATGAAAACTACTGCAAATGCAAGAAAAGGAAGAGAAAAACGCAGGTCTACAATTTATACGGACACGCCAGAATTTAAAAAAATACAGGAAAGAAACCGAAAGAAGAGAGAGAAAGAAGCAAAGAAAAAGGGCGTAAAACGGGATGTGTTTAACAAAAAAAACAAAAAACGAAAAAGAGAAGAGTCTTCGGATGAAAGTGATGTTGATTCATTGCTTTCATTCCAATCAGAGAGCTCTTTAGGTAACAATTCACTCATTGAATTATTAACACATGATAGTCTGGAAGCGGGCAATTTTGTGTTAGTCCAGTTTCCAACAAAAACGACAGTTGTTTACTATGTAGGGAGAATTGTCAAGGAAATTGGACTTGGAAATGAAGAATTCAAAATACAGTTTTTAAGAAAAAAATTTAATAAAAACATGTTTTTTTATCCATTAGTTGACGACATTTCGGAAGTTAACCGGCAAGATATCATTTCAATTTTGCCGGATCCGGTTTTAAAAAATAAATATTTTGAGTTTGCTGTGAATTTTGACAGTTACCTTGTAAAATAAGTTCGTTTTTTTTCTGTAATACCTGTCAGTGTCAAAGTGGGTCCCCAAAAAGCGAAATTCAAGGGTAAGCGGCATGCAACTGAGATTCTGACTGGTTGTCGCAATCCCTATATGTTCATTGTAAACCATCAGAATCTCAGATGGGTTCCGCTTACTCTTTAATTTCGCTTTTTGAGAACCCACTTTGACACTGACAGGTATTATAGAAAAAAAACGAACTGTATCGTTTGTTTGAATATATTATAATTTGAAATTACATGTTTTTTTTATTATGCCAAAACTACCCCACTGGTGTGTTAAATCTGCCCCATACGTGGGGCACATTTGTCAATTTTCAACATAACAAGCAAAGTTTTTTTAAACAAAAAGTGTTTGAAATTAATAATTTAATTCTAAATGTTTGGATCAATTACATCACATACCATCTCGCATAATACTTGTTATACAAAAAACAGCAATTTCCGATGTCTAAAACAATAAAAATAAAAAGTATGTCAAAAGTGCCCCGCTCTCCCCTACGTAGGTTACATCAAGCCGCTGTACGTATACTTATGTGCATATATACGAAGTACGTTACTATAGTTACTATCTAAAATACTTAATTTCAGCTTATTTTCATTGGTGATAAGTTTACAAATTATATAAGAACCAATCAAGTTCTACAAATACAGCTCTGACATTTAATTGACGTTTCATTATTGCCCGTCGGATCATAAAGAGGCCCTTGGGGCATAAAGAGACAGTTATGTTTAGATAGATCTATCAATAATAGTCTAATTATAATGCATCTGTGCATAAAGGATATTATTACACTGGTTCGCGGATCTTTAATACTCCTATCAAATATAGGATACGTCATTTTTCCGGCTCTTTAAAAGTCAAACATACAGATCCGCCATTTGCGGACTTTTAATAAATATGCTTTAAGTACCTACGCAATTTGCGGACTCCGAAACGTTAAGACTACGGATCCGACATTTGCGGACTCCTAGTACAGAACATACGGAGACGCAATTTGCGGACGCCGATACTCTTCCGAAAAAAAAAACAAAAGTGCTATACCAAATATATTTTTACCAAAAAAGGAAAGGGCAGCAGGTTCATCATTGTTTGGCTTCCAGTCAGATAAAACAATTGTCCTACTTACCGAAACGAAAGAAAGCTGTAATTCTATTGTCAAGCATGCATCACGATGATAGCACAAACCCAACAACCAAAAAGCCTGAAATAATACATTTTTATAACAACACTAAGGCTGGCGTGGATGCACTGGATGAAAAATGTGCTATAGTACCTCTCGGAGGACCAGACGTTGGCCAATGGTCATTTTTCATGCAATGTTGAATATAGCTATTGTCAATAGTCACGTATTGTACAAAACATCAAAACCTAACAAGATAACACGCGCTACATTCATAAAAAATTTTGCTATAGAATTATGCAGGCCTCTTGTATATAGAAGAATACACTCTACGAAAGTTCCTTGGAAGCTGCGCTCTATAGCAGCTGGAATTTTCAAAATCGATTTACCGATAAGGCAACAACCTTCACAACCCAGAAATGTGTCAAAAAGAAAGCGCTGCGGTATCTGTCCTAGCAATAAGGACCGCAAGACAGATATCTACTGTCAAAGGTGCAATTTACCCATATGCAATAAATGTGCAATTAAAATCTGTCCTACTTGTGATAAGTGATTTGTAATAATTTACCATAATAAACTATATTATTACTTGTTAACCACAATAAAAGTTCAATTTCATTTTTTGACCAATTATTATAAACAAACGAAAATTGGGTCATGATGACCCATCAGTAGCAGTTATGTTATTTTTATTTCTGAGTAGCAGTTGAGGGTTAAATCAAATGTTTACAGTTGAATATTTCAAGAGGAATTAATTGCACTGTTGTATATTACCATAGTTTTTTTTTGCTTTCAAGAGAAGTTCCGATATTTTATACACAAGTACTTGATGAATATTTTTACCAAGTATTTACTTGCATAAAAAGGCAGGTCTTCAATAGATGTAAATGTTAGAACATAGTATCTGAAATAAAAATAAGCTTAAAGATGATTTGATTATCTTGCTTCAGTGATGATTATAGATGGTTGCTGAACTCTTTAGTTAGGGAAGGGATAATAAAACACAAACAAACAAAGCATTTATTTAAAAAAAACTGGTACAACAACTTTTGTACTTTACATCTTACACGAATAAACTGAATGAAAGTAACCATGTCGGAGTATCACCACCAACAAAGATGTTATCTGTAACAAGTAAGAAAAATCAATATTAATTCAATGTCTTAGCCAATTAAATCTTAAAATAAATTATACCAAATATCAGTTAATATTAGGATTGTCTTTAAATTCATTGTAACTCTTAGTAAAAATGACAAAAGAGATATCTATCATCGCCTACTTGTCAAGCTTTACACGTTTTTACAAATCTTAAAATATCTTATCTAGCAAAAAGTTACTATGGTAAGTATGTGATAAATATCTATCTTTCTCAGATGTATTGCTATTCTCTATTTTTCCTTTGCTCGCATATGAAAACTGAAACGAGACCAACTGCTTAACGTACCTATGAGACAGCACAGCACAAGATCAACATTAAGGATGTCATCAGCAAAAACACATGCTGCATGAAGCCATGCTTTAATTATTCTTCGCTATGAAAAATTTCCAACCCGGCCAAGAATGGAATCTGCAAGCTTTTTTGAATTATGATCTAAACGTGCTAACCACTAATCTACCAAAGCTGGTTACTTGGAATTTTTATTGTTTTTGTTATTACATTATGCATCATAAAATTGTAATAAATGATTTGATTACCTTTGTATTCATTTGTAAGTTAAAATGTATAAATAAATTCTTAAAATAGTAATATACCATATTTTCTTTCAAAAATTTCAAACCCGTTAAAAATTGTTGGCAGCAGATGTTTTTAAAATCTCTAACTAAGGTCCGTTTACCGAGACCTGTCGCAAGACCAAAATACACTTGAAGTTAGCACTAAACAAACTATAATGTGTGGAATCCGGGGCAAGTAACTTATCAAAACTAAGTTGAAACGTAATAAGTGAAATGTATAATCGATATCCAGAATATAATCAATATAGTAATTTTAGATTCGAAGTTAAAGTAAAAAAGTTAATCACGAGGAGAGAAGTAGCAGACATTTGCTTTATGTGTAAACTAATAAACAACAGGATAGACTGTCCCCAGTTGCTGCCCTTGGTTCATTTGTACGTGCCAGCATACAGATCGCGACCTCGAAACATTCTGCATATTCCTCAATATAGGACCAACATACGAGGTAATTCTCCTTTGATAAGAATGGCACATATTGTAAATTCAGTTACTGAAAATATGACATTGATATATTCGATACGACCCCTAACGCAATTAAACATATTATTACTTAACAATAAATGCATATATATGTCTCAACTCATCCCTACCTATTAAATAGTAATTTTTTTTAATTGTAATAGATATCTGCTCATTATTATTGTAATAATTGTGTAATAATAATTGTAACTGGACATTGTATTCATAAGAATCCCCATGCACTGTAATTGGGCTATGCCCGTTTTGTTTTGAGTTACTAATAAATAAATAAATAAGCGATGCTATTGGTCGGCGCCCACGTGGTCGCATTAACGCTTAAACTTCTCTTCTTCTTCTTAATTTAGGCCTTAATGCCTGTTATTTCCAGCATTTTATTCTTGAGATGTGGATTGCCAACCCTCCTTCTACCGCTTTAACGTCGTCCCGGTAGTCTTCTTCCTCCGACTTTTCCATCTCTAGCCATTCTTACTATTCTGTTGTTGTCCATTCGGCTTATATGTTCATTCCAATTTCGCCTGCGTTGTCTCGTCCATCTCACGATGTCTTGAACTTTGCATGTTTCTCTAATGGTCTCGTTTCTTATCCTGTCCCGCAGGGTCTTCCCCACTATTGTACGTAACACCTTCATTTCAGTTTTTCGTAACAAATGTTTTGTTTTACTGGTGTCCGCTCTCGTCTCTGCTGCGTAGGTGATAATCGGTCTTATGCATGATTTTAACTATTTTAACTACTTCACATAAATGCGGAAACACGTATAATGCAATCCCTTTCCATTCCATATTACGCTGCAACCGTAAAAGCGCGTTAAGCGCACACGGTACGCAAACGCGCGTCATCGTAAATGAAGCTTCAAGGGTCAGCTAACTTCAAGTATATTTACGTTTTGCGACTGGTCTCGGCGAACGGAGTTTAATTCGAATAATTTTATATTGGTTACCTGAATAAACTAGTGTCACACTTTGCTTGTTTTGACATTGTGTGACGTTTTTGAGGTTATACTTTTGAACATTTATTATAATTGAATAACACTAAAACAGTGAAAAATTTTTGCATGTGAAACTGGGTGCATATATTGTATTTTGGAATGCCGTAATTTTGTTGTAGCACCTTCCGTTTTTGAAATATTTAATTTCTGAAACTTGCGTATGTTTTAAACCACTGTTGTCGGTACTCTTAAAATTATTTATTTAGTTCTCTTTTATTAATCCCATTTTCAGTTATTTTGAAAACATATGACGCAGTGGCGTATATAGGAATATTCTTTGAAGTGGGGGGCTACGCTATAAAAATCCCGAATCAAAATACTTAGATTTTGACATAAATGACATGGACTACTAAAAACATCTTAGGGGCTCCAGCTCGTTAGCCCCCACCCTAGATACGCCACTGATATGATGATTTATAAGTCTTTTATGTCCCTTTACCCCAAATTATTCATTCGCAAAAATATAAACTATGCAAACAGCATTAAAAATCTACAAGATCTATGCTAGTGTTGTCTCACTCTACATTATGCCTAATAGCATTTTTAATTGACTGCTCTGGAGCGCTCTTAGAGTGCTCTGAGAGCAAATTCTGTATTCGATTGGTTCGCTTAACATTCCGGTCATTGAGATTTGTAGGTTCAATTGCATCAAGCGCTCTGTGTAAAAGCACATCAGAAGTGCCCTTAGTTGATCTGTCTCGTGAGACAGATCAATTCAGATCACAAGCACAAGATACACAAGTAAGAATTTTAACAAATCGTGACAGAATGTTTAGACCTAAACAAACTATTTTTGACAGGTGATTATTTCTTAATAAATTGTGTTATGCTAAACCATAGCTACCACGTTTTTTCAAATTAAAAATTTTTAAAGCCCTATAACTTCTTAACAAATAAATACATTCATATGAACATTTCTTCAAGAAATTAAATCTAGACTTCATTGCCAAAACGTTTATACAGAGGTTATTGAATCGCCCTGTATAACAAAATAATAATTTAAATTTGACAGGACAAGGATAGGTAAATTAGAAAAGCAAATGTTTCAATGTTGAAAAAAAGTACCAATCTAATATTTTTATAATATTTTATAATTGATGCATGTAAGATTGTAGCCTTGCATATACTGTAGTGGTAATTCTGATTGAAACACCGGCATTTTAAGAGACGCTCATCAACTGTTGAAGGTCTTTGGAAAATCTTAAATGAGGAGTCGAATGGTATTATAGTTGATACTATTCAAAAACTTTTTAAACCTTGGAAAAGAAGATTGAGAGGTGATTTGAAAGTGAACGCACAACATATTAAACAAACCAAAAAATTTCATAGACGTAAATTATAATTTAAATATGTAAAAATAAAGTTGCCTAACCCTCAGAAAGTAGGAACTTCCTTTTTTGAAAATGAAATAAAAAACTGTACACATTCAAAACCCTTTATGCTTATTTTTCACCTGACACATGACATAGGAGATTTGATTTTACACAGTTTTAAAAAGAATATAAAGCATGCCGACCGGTATATTGGAAATTTTGGCTTGGATGTTGTTCTGTAGGGAGTCTTCCAGGGTCTGTGGATGATCGTTATATATCAGGGATTTGAGATAACCCCACAGGAAATAATTACAGGGGGCTAAATCAGGCGAGCGCGTAGGCCAGTTAGGTTAGGCACAGGAACTCTTCTCCCAAAAAATTCATTTAAATCCTAGCGATGTTGGCTGTGGCCCCATCTTGCTGAAACCAGACATTGTACAGTTCCATTTCTTTGATTGCAGGCAAAAGAAAACTCCTGGATCATTGTCAAATAACGGACCGAATTCACGATTACAGCACGACCGATTTCTTAAGAAATATAAGGGTCAATGATCCCTACTCTTAAAATTAATTGCACACCATACCGTGACACAATTCAAATGAAGGGGCCTTTTATGAAGTTCCCTGGGATTCGTTTCACTCCAGTACTGCATACTCTGTAAGGTGAAAATTTGCCTCGTCAGAGAAGAACACAAGTGCATCGTACGGCAAAAGCGTGCTGCTCCTTCGAGCAAAGCATGTTTGCAACTGAAACGGTTGAGGATAAAAACCTTCGATACAACCATTGAGCCCTTCCCCACTCCTCTTTGACCCTCACTAACTTCACCACGCCCTTTTCAAATAAGTTCCCACGCCCCATCCACAGATTCACTGTTTTTTATATTTGTCAGAAATCATTTAAACATAATACTTGTAAATGTTATTTTTTCACAAAGACTGCCAATAACTTTTTTCCTGTAACATGTCCTTAACAAAAGAAAAATAATAAGTACATAACGATAAGAATGTAAACATCCCATAAAACATGTTTGTTGTATCTAAAAGATAATAGACCTGGAACATAAAAACATTACTGGAAGTAGGAAAAATGGAAGAAGTAAACAAAGAAAGACAAAATTATAAAATAGGCATACTAGCACTGCAAGAAGTGAGATGGAAGGATGAAGGACGAATAGATAAAGAGGAATATTCATTACTATATGCGGGAGAGGAGAAACAAGGAAGTAGGGAACAGCGTTCGTGATAGATAAAAAACTCACGAAATCAAATACTGGAATTCAAGAAAATAACTGTTAGAATTTCATACCTAAGATTAAAAAACCAGATAGCAAATATATCTATAATAAATGCATACGCACCAACCGAAGTAGCAACAACTGAAGAAGAGAATATATTCTATGAAACAATAGAAGAACATGCCAGAAAACCCCAAAACATGACACGTTAATTGTGTTAGGTGATCTGAATTCTATGATAGGAAAAGAAGAATATATAAGAAATATAGCCGGCAAAGAAACACTGCATGAAATAACTAACGACAATGAGACAAGACTATGCAACCTAGCAGAAGATACAAACTTGTTTATAGTAAGGACGAAATACAGACATAGAAAAGTACACAAAATCACATGGATGAAGCCAGGACAAACCGGAGGAAACCAAATAGACCACATCCTTATCAAAAAGAAAAGAGAAAAATAATAGAGGATGTTAGATCCTATAGAGGAACCAGCGTAAACACGGACCACAACCTAATAATAGCAAAAGCAAAATTAAGAATGGTAGGAGATAACAAAACTAGAAGAAGAATTAAAAAATGAAATGTAGAAAGCCTAAATAATGAAGGAAATAAAAGAAAGTTCCAAGAAGAAATCAGTACACAAATAGGAAGGAGAAACTAAAAAGAAAACATAGAAGAGGAATGGAAAAACCTAAAAAATTAAATAATCAATTCATCAGAAAAAAACTATAAAGAGAAAGCAAAGAAGAAGAAGAAAAAGAACTGGTTTTGATGACGAGTGCGACGAAACGATAAAGAAAAAGTGAGAAGCAAAAATAAAATGCAAAGAGGAAGACTACGAAAGGTTCAGGCAAATACGAACAGATGGAATAAAACTGATAAAAAATAAAAAACTGAAATGGATAGAAGCAAGAATAGACGAACTAAAAAAAGATAATAAGAATAATACAAAATTATATAGATAAATAGGGTAACAAGCAAGAAAGAATATAATAGTTAAAATAAATAAAAAGAAATGGCAAGAGTACCTAGAGCAAGCGGAAACAATAGGCGAAGACACTAGCGAGGATGAAGAACCAAATAACACACAAGAGGAAACAATGGAAAGGCGCCAGGTTCACACACTATCCAAAACAAAATGTTAAGAAATGGGGGAAATGAACTAAAAGCAAGAATATACGAGCTACCATCAGCGATATGGGATAAAGAAATAATGCCCGAAGAATGGCGACTAGGAATAATAGTGCCGATACCAAAATATGGATATCTAACAAAGTGTGACAATTATAGAAGAATACTGTTACTAAATATAGTGTACAAAGTATTATCGTCAATAATATTAAAAACACTGAATAAGTACACACAAAGAGAAATAGGAGAATACCAGAATAGATTCAGCCAAGGAAAATCTACAGTTGATGCAATACATACATCAAACCAAGTGATAGAAAAATGCTACGAAAGAGAGATTGAGCTACACATATTATATATAGATTATAAACAAGCATTCGACAGTCTAGAAAGAAAAGCCATAATGGAAGACATATCAACACTAGGAATACCAACAAAAATTAAAAGATTAAGATTAAGAATAACACAAGAAGCACTAACCAACCCAATGCACCCAATGCCCAACAAAAGGAGTAAGACAGGGAGATGGGCTGTCTGCAGCCCTATTTAATATAGCATTAGAAGGTATAATAAGAAATTGTAAAATAACCAGATCTATAATACAAAAGCCAACACAAGCAATAGCGTATGCCGACAACATTGCAGTAGTAGCGAGAGACAAGAAAAGCTTGGAGAAGATAATCAAGGGATGAAGAGGCACGAAAAAGAGGACTAGAAATAAACCAAAAGAAAACCAAATGCATAAAAATTAGCAAAGAACAGAAATCAGATAACAAAACAGAAATATCATTAGGAAGATATAGATTTGAGCAAGTTCAAACCTTTAAATACCTTGGAACAGTGATAAGCAACAGAAACGAGAGAAGCATAGAAATAGCATTAACAATAAAAGCAGGACACGGCGCATACTACAGATTCAAAGAAATTATGAGAAGTAAACAGGTGAGTAAGGAAACCAAAATGAGAATGTACAAAGTAGCAATAAGATCAGCAGTACTATATGCAAGTGAAACAATGTGTATTACAAGATGAAGATAATTAGAAGAATATATGCACCAAAGAAGATAAATGAAGAAACATATATAAGACTAACAAACCAGGAGATAGAAGAAAGACTAAAAAGAGAAAACAGTAAAAGAAATTAAAGCCAGAAGATTACGTTGGTATGGACATATAAACAGAAAAGATGAGAACTCAATTACGAAGAAGATAATGAAATGGAAACCATAAGAAACGAGGACCAAGGGGGAGACCAAAGATAAGATGGGAAGACCAAGTAATAAACGACATAAAAACCATGAAAATTGATAAATGGGGAGAGAAAATAAAAGATAGAAAAAAATGGAGAAAAGTAGCAGAGGAAGCAAAGAAACACAACGACCTATAAAGAATAGTGGAGAGGAGTCACGAACCACCCCACTAATACAGTCAAAGAGCTCTAAAGAGCGGCATTAATTCCACATAGGAATGTATTGTCAGATATACAGGGTTAGTTAAAAGTATGGAAACGGCGATTTATTGTCGTTAATATTCATTTTAGGAAATAATGTTAAATACAAAAGTTTTTTAGGAAATTTTTATCTACATTTGAGAATACTTGAAAAATTTTTTTCTTCAATTGTTTTTGAGTTACGCCTTTCCGCAAAAGCTTTTTAAATGGGAACCTGCTAATTTTATGCTACCATTCGATAGAACATTCTTTTCTCTTTACAACAGTATTAAAAAAAAAATTATTTTATTTTATTTTAACATTTTTTCAAGGAAACGCCGGTTCAAATATTTACGAATAGTATGTGTATCTAAGAATAAACTCGCCATTGCTAATTTTAACAGCAATAAATTGCTTACAATTATTGTATGCAATTTGTTGCTGTTAATATTAGCAATGGCGAGTTTAATTTTATATGCGCCTACTATTCGTGAATACTTGAACCAGTGTTTTCTGGAAAAAATGTTATTAAAATGACATAAAATTAAAAAAAAATTTAATCCTATTGTAAAGAGAAAAAATTTTCTATCGAATGATAGCGTAAAATTAACAGGTTCCCATTTAAAAAGAAAATTCAGAAAAGCATAACTCAAAATTTCCTAAAAAACTTTTGTATTGAACATTATTTCCTAAAATGAATATTAACGACAATAAATCGCCATCTCCATACTTTTAACTAACCCTGTATATATCTAAAAGATAATAATAATTGAATCGTCTCATCTAGCCGACTACCTGCAAGCTGTAACCGTCGTGGAAGGGAGTAATTTTTTTTGTCAACTTGTCAATAATTAAAAAACGTCAAATCACTTTTGTACGCCAATTTTAGTAATAATCATAATAATAATTGCTACAACCCAGTGCACACATACTTGATGTTATAAATGTTTTCATTTGCTTATAAATTGTTGCTAAAGTGAAAGGGGCACAGTTGTTTATTAATTGATACACATGCAATCTTAGATTTCCTAGACTATATATAGTATATCTTAAGCCCTGGTTTCTATTAAGAGATCGTCTCAATGTAGTACAGAAAAGTTCGTTTCGCTATCCTTTCAAAATGCGCTTGTCCGTGCTACACCGACAAAAGCTTTTGTGATAAATCTTCTTGATGATCTCCTAATAGAAACCAGGGGTTTAGGGGGGTGAACACTATACCTTTATCAGGATGCAATGGTTATGACATTTATCTTGTTTAAAATATAAACTACCGTCAAATACAATGCCAGACTGATCAATACTAGTGTTCACCCCTATGGTTTACACACGTTAGAATTTATAGTTGGTTTTTACATCTACAAAATATGTTTAGGTACATTAATTTTCCGTGTACTAACAATAAAGTAAAAACAAGTTTTTAAAGGACCTAGGTACATGATTAAAAAGCTATACATCAATGACAACAAAACAGGGTTGAATTTTTTAAAAAACTTTAAAATTAAAGTGACTTTTAATTGCTTGGAGAAATAAAACCCAGACTCAGGGTTTAATGGATGTACTTTAGTCCTTTGGTACAATAGGAGTTTTTTAAGTCATCTACCTAGCTATGAAAACAATATACTACCGTAACAGCTTTCTTATGTGAAGTTGCTGTATACTATAATGTAACTATACAGGGTGCCCATTATGTATGGAATATAGTATATATCTCGGTAAATATCGATTTTATAAAAAAAAATGTTATATAAAAGTTGTTTAACATTTTATTTTCCATAATAAGATAGCATTCAATTGTTTTTATTTCTGAAAACAACTGAGTAATGAATAACACTTTAATTTTTTTAAATAGCAATGTACCCTTTCATTAGGCTCATTTGATAGAGATTTTTTTTCTCTTTTCGATGACCTAAAATCTTAGTATCCTTATATCAAAAAATTTTTGAAAAAAAACGTAAAAAATGTTTATTAAGTTAATTTCACCAATAACATGAATCTAGATATCCGAGATCTCTTTCATTTGTCTTAACAATTGATTGTAGGCTTTTATTGTGACAGAAGTTTGTTTATTTAATTAAGTTGTTGGTACATGGAAAAATAAAACTGGTTCATTTAACAGAAACTGAACGTATAGAAATTTTAATTATGGTCGGTTATGGGAATCGCAAACGAACACAATTAGAAGTATGTGAAATTTTTAATGAGCGTTATCCACATCGAGAACCAATCACCCAGTCAGTAGTTAGCAAAACCTTGAAACGGTTTAGGGAAACTGGCAATGTTAAAGATCTGGTGAAGACTGGTCTGCAGAGGTCTGCGAAAAATGAACATAAAAAGCTCGATGTTTTAATAGAAATCGAAGAAAATCCAAACATTTCAACTAGTCAGTTAAGTTTAAGCCATGCCGTAAGTAAAGGTTCAATACAGAAAATATTACATTCAGAAAAATTACATCCGTACAAACCGACTTTATTGCAAGAATTATCCGAAGATGACTACGATCGACGTGTTGAATTTTGTGAATTTATGATGGAGCGAATCAACAACAATCCAAATTTTCTTAATAATATTGTTTTTTATGACGAGGCTACGTTTTGTTTAAATGGAAATGTAAATAGGCATAATTGTCGATATTGGGCCGCTGAATATCCCCATTGGATGATCCAAAATCATACCCAAACACCACAAAAATTAAACGTATGGGTGGGAATTTGTGCAGATCACATAATTGGACCTTTCTTTATTCGTGGTACTCTAACTGGTGACCGTTATTTGCAATTATTCAATTAAGCAAATTATTCCAGCTTGCCAAGCCAATCTTGTTGATCTTTGGTTTCAACAAGATGGAGCACCGCCCCACTATCATTTAGATGTACGCCGATATTTAAATGTGGTATTTCCGGCCCGTTGGATAGGCAGAAGAGGGTCTGTGGAGTGGCCTTTCCGATCTCCGGATCTTACACCATACAATTTCTTCTTCTGGGGATATTTAAAATCAAAAATGTATACAAACCGACCCCAGAATCTGGCCGAATTAGAGCAACGAATACAAAATGAAGCTGCAGAAATTTCTCCCAGATCGCTTAGAAATTCTTTTCAAGCTTTTCGTGAAAGGTTGGGCCACTGCCTTGCAGTTAATGGTGAGCATTTTGAACACTTATTGACATGAAAACTATTTTATTGCTAATTTCGTTTTGTCTTCAAGCTTTATAAGAGACGTACATAATTTTCTGTTCATTTGTTTTATTTTGTTTTTTGTTCATTTGTTTCGTTTTGTACATTATTTAGATGCACATCTGTTTATTCTAGGGTAAAATTTCGAGATACTTTACGATCTCGGATATCTAGATTCATGTTATTGGTGAAATTAACTTAATAAACATTTTTTACATTTTTTTCAAAAATTTTCTGATATAAGGGTACTAAGATTTTAGGTCATCAAAAAGAGAAAAAAATCTTTATCAAATGAACCTAATGAAAGGGTACATTGCTATTTAAAAAAATTAAAATGTTATTCATTACTCATTTGTTTTCTGAAATAAAAACAATTGAATACTATCTTATTATAGAGAATAAAATGTTAAACAACTTTTATATAACAATTTTTTTTATAAAGTCGATATTTACCGAGATATATACTATATTCCATACATAATGGGCACCCTGTATATCAGTTTAAAGAAGCAAAAATGAGTGATTTGAAGCTTGAACACAGAAGCGTCATGAAATTTCTAACGAAAGAAGGCAGTAGCCCGAAGAATATCCATGAGAGAATGGTGGCAGTGTATGGAGAAAATAATCCATCCTATTTCCAAATCAAATATTGGCGTAAGCAGTTTAAATGGGGAAGGGAATCCATTCATGATGACCCAAAGTGTGGAAGACCTCTGGAAGCACAAACTGAAGTAATCATCAACAAAGTTGAAGATTTGGTGTTGACTGACCGCCAAGTAAAAGTTTCAATTATTGGTAGAGAAATGGGAATATCAGAAACGAGTGTTTTTAAAATTCTATACGAAGATTTGGGAATGAGCAAAGTGCACGATGGATTCCCAGGCTGCTCAGTCCCAAACAAAAACTGTGTAGACGACAGATTTGTGAGGAGAATTTGACTGCTTTATCCCAAGATGAAGACTTCTTCCATAGAATTATAACCGGGGATGAGACCTGGGTATACCACTGGGACCATCCTACGAAACAAGAGTCCATGCAATGGATTCATAAGGGCTCTTCACCACCCAAGAAGGCGAAGAAGCAATTTTCTGCAGGGGAAATGATGGCCGCAGTTTTCTGGGACACGAAGGGGATTCTCTTAATTGAGTATATGCCAAAACGGACTACAATAACGAGAAATGTCTGTGTTTCTGCACGACAACTGCAGAGTGCATAAAGCACAAATTGTTCAAGAAGTAATCAATGAATGCAGCTTTGAGGAATTACAACATCTCGCCCCCTACGACTATTATCTTTTTCCAAAACTAAAAAAAACACTTGCGAGGCCGTTGCTTTTTATCGAATGATAACTTGGAAAACGCTGTGAAGTTATATTTTGCAGAATTACCAAAAGAGTTTTTTTTTTAAGGCATAGCGTTATTAGAAAAACGCTAGGATAAGTGCATTAGTGTTAATGGTTCTTATGTTGAAAAATAAAATTTTATCTGTTCTTTAACTCGTTGTTTTCGTAGCTAGGTAGATAACTTAAAAAATTCCCCTCGTATATTAATAATAGTATATTATACACCAAGGTGGAGAAGACTGTTATTATTGACTGAGCACCAAGATTATTTCGCGAGGGGCTTTGCCCCGAGCGGAATAAGGTGCGAGGCCTATTAATGTCTTCACCACCGTGGTGTATATACTATTTTTCCACTACTCGCCAAATTTAAGGCAAAAATTAAAAATTAAAATTTTTCCTGTAAAATCAAGTAGCACAGGAATGCAAATTCGCCTTTCCACTAATAAAACAAAAATCAAGTAGTCTGATGCAGATTGACATTTCCACTAATAAAACTTATTTTCAAACGTTTGTAATTATCGTGTTAGGTAATTTCAAGCAGCAAATACGTTAAAGACAATCTCCTGGGTATACAAAATTATGTTGCACAAGTTTTTGTTAAACAACTATCCCTGGATTCTCAAAACATTTGAATTTATCCATTATTAACCTAGGTTAATAATAGAAAAAATTATTAACCACTACTAGAGAAATTCAACTTCTCAGTTGGCTAGGAGATGCAATAATTGTCAACTTCATAGCTAGTAGTGGAAAAACTATTTTTGTACACTTGTTTCCATAGTTCATGGTTTACATGCAAGTAATAGTAGATTACTTACCGAGGTGGGAAGTAGAACATTAAGCGGAGAGCATTGCTCGACGCGTAATGTCTTCCCGCCGAGGTATGTATACTATTTTATTCACAATCGTACATTATTATGTTCTTGCATTGATACCTTATACTTGATATATGTAGGACACAACACCAGCGTTTTTATTCAGGTGGCGATAAAATGACAATTGCAGCAACAATTGTCAAAGTAAATTCGTGTCACTACTAAACCGAAACTGATGTAAGTTTCACACCACCGGAATTGCGAGAAGTTGCTAAAACAGTGACTAACTGTTACCTGCTAAAAGTAAAGATAGATACGAAAACTTCTGCCATCTGTTGAGAATATTTAGAACGAGCTAAAGGTAAGTAATGGATATTACTAACCAAGAGAACTCATTACTAACCAAGAGAACTTATTATTGACTATGGTGTATAATAAACTACTTTCTAACTTTTTAAACGTCAGTAATGAACACATTATGTATCGATTGTGAATAAAAACTATTTTTAGTTATCCATACCTGTTCTTGAAACCAAGCTGCACCCCAGAGGTAAGTAATGCACGATCAGCAAGTATCCTATTGAAACACCCATGCTAAATATTACTTCTTTTATGTCTTGAACTATACTTACATTAAAAAGTTACTTCTAAATATTTCTGGTACCTGAACTCCTCTCCGGAACTCTTGATAAACTCGAATCTCCAATAATATCAACAAAATAATAACGTTCTCCAAGACAATGGTACGGTCATAAATATGGTAGCATTATATCCACTTGCTGCAATAGCGACATTCGAGCACTTTTCAAATGAAAATTTGAAACAGGTATTTTATAATCCTGAAAATAAATATTGTATTATTAGCAAATATTTAAAAATTAATAAATACATTTAAATTGTTATCATTATAAAAGAGATTGAAGTTGAGTTGGGTTTGAAAGAGGATTAAACATAACCTATAAAATGGAAAGATTAGATGTCTCCTTATTATATTTTTATCACATTCAGCCTATAGAAAAGAAGTTACTTTTACAGTTGCAATACAATAATATGAAAATCTCAGTTTAAAGTTTGTAAAATTAATAATTACAAGTTTTATTATTATCGCTGGTCGGTTTTAATTATTTGTCTGGCTAATAATAATAACAGCAAAAAGTCAAGAACACAAAATCTACTCACCATAATATCATTTCCTTTTTGCGGAAGTATCAAAAAGTTCACAAGTAATTTTTTATCCGAGTTGTTACAATTTTCTGCACGTTTCCGGCAAATTTGTATTAATAATTATTTGCCCACGGCAAGGCCAAGAACTTCTGTTCTGTGTCGATCAATTTGAATATTTTGAATGAATTATTATCACTCGAGATGGCGGCGCAGTGTCTTATAGCCGGTTTCACAAAGCTTGATTAAATTCTGATTAACTTTATCGTCATTAAATTCGATATTAAAAAATTTCATTGGCTGAGATTTAACTTATGAGACCTGGAATTTCTTCAATTATAATTTCTATAGACTTCAAATTTAATCACAATTATACCTTGTCTCAAAATTAGAAGAAGCTGAGGCAGACAAGCTGGGTTTACATAACTTAATAAAAAAGTTTTTAGCTGCAAACTTGATCATATTACATACAATACATGTTACATACAGATAGTACAGGTTATATACAGTGGGGATCAGCTACAAATTGACGTCTTATTTAGTTGGATTACGAAACCTTGAATTGATTCAATAATATTACTTAAAGACATAATAAGACCATTCGCAGTGGATTGCAGTGCATGGAGGCAATGCTTCCCTAAAGAATTTATTAAAAATAAAAAACAATGTTGTTGCGTTTATCGAGTGGACTAGGGTTCCTAAATATGAATGGAGCTGTGTGTTATTTAGAGTTAAGTCACGTATGTCAAATTTTCCTAGTGACATTTCATGTTTTGAAATTATTTATTAGAAGGTTGGTGATCATGAAAATTGGTTTAATAAATTAAACTGTCAGTATGACAGTTATATAAATCTGAAATTTGGTACAATTAATACTTTATTAAAAACTGTCGTAAAATTGATATATGTACTATAGTAGTTTTATAAATTCTCTACAAACAATAAATAAATAATAATGTGCACATTAAAGAATTTTACATGCAGAAAAATAAAAATGACAGCATAACCTTAAATTTATAACTGACAACTGCTGAATGTTGTCACTAAAGTAAAAAGAGAGAAAAAAAGTATCTCTGTTTCAGACAGCTTAGTTTTGGCCTAGAAAAAGATAGATTTTGACACCCGTGTCCTAACTAAAATAACACAGTTAAAGTTTTTATTTAGGAACTCTAAAGTGGACTAGGCGTGTGCTGGGTCAATTTTAGGGCCCGGGAAAATATTTCCGTATAGAGGGTAAAATAGAGGGCCCCACCATCCTACTTCGGATATTTTATAAGCATAATTTATTTATATAGATTAATTCCAATGAACAACAAATTTGAGGTCATTAAAATTTTTTAAAAGAAATATAGTGAATGTTGTATACTCTAATATGGAACACTTAAATTTGGAATTAGATTTTGTTTCGCACTCTTGGTTTAAAAAAACAATTATGGAGGTCTCGGTAATCAATCTCCAACAATTGCCAATAATAGTCTGCTAGCATAGATGTTGTAGATCTTTAAAGCTGCTTCTATAGTTATATTTTTACGAACAACAATTTTGGGGTAAAGGAACATGAAAGACTTGTAAATCGCCA
The DNA here is from genome assembly GCA_929113105.1 of Agrypnus murinus. NCBI lineage: Eukaryota > Metazoa > Arthropoda > Insecta > Coleoptera > Elateridae > Agrypnus > Agrypnus murinus. The sequence continues at coordinate 139,555,572 of OV816027.1, read as the reverse complement.
TATCAGTGGCATATTTAAAGGGGGCTAACGAGTTGGAGTCCCCCGAATTTTTTAATAGTCCAGATCATTTATGTCAAAATCTAAGTATTTTGATTCGTAATTTTTATAGAGTAGTCCCCCTAAGAAAATTCCTAAATACGCCACTGCGTCATATACAGGGTGTCCAAAAAGTGTGGAAACGCTTGAATTTCTCGAGAACGACACGATTACAAAAAGAAAAAACAGGTTACTAATGAATCCCATTTAATAGATGATCTAAGCACTGTAAAAAAGTGAGAATTTTTTTATTTGAAAGCGGGTGCATATATTGTATTTTTGAATGCTGTCTTCAGGAGTGCAATTAGCTTTGTTGTAGCAGACTCTGTTTTTAAAATATTCTATTTCTGATACTTGCGTATATTTTAAACAACTGTTGTCGGTAGTACTCTTAAAAGTATTTATTTGGTTCGCTTTTATTCCCATCTTTACCTCCCATTTTCATTTATTTTAAATTTATATGTATAAATTCAAAATAAATGAAAATGGGATCAATAAAAGCGAGCCAAATAAATACTTTTAAGCGTACAGACAACAGTTGTTTAAAATATACGCAAGTATCAGAAATAGAATATTTTAAAAACGGAGTCTGCTACAACAAAACTAATTGCACTTCTGAAGACAGCATTCAAAAATACAATATATGCACCCGCTTTCAAATAAAAAAAATTTCACTTTTGTACAGTGCTTAGATCATCTATTAAATATGATTCATTAGTAACTGTCAGTACAATTTACAACTCTAGTTTTCCCGCACATCAAGAAAACTCTGATAGAGCCGTCAGAATATTGAACCCTTAAATAGCTACAGCACTGTAACCAATTTCAGTTCTTTTTTGACTGCCTAATCTAAATTAATACATCAAGAAAATTTTTAATTAGAAGGTTTAGGAAGTTTCAACTTAGACAAATTCCAGTTACTGATCACTGTCTCAGAAACATTGGGTGGGTGAAGCAGACTACACCACGGCACCTACCCATAAAACTGGCACCGGTATATCCAACCCCAGGAATCTGGGCTACGGGTTGCTTAGGCAAGAATTAAATGTGTGGTAGAGTTATACGAAAGTGTATCTTGACGAATACTTATAAACGTTGACTGACTGAATCTTATGGAAGAGAATTCAAGTGAGGTTTATCCCGGTTAGACGGGGTAAGTTCTGGCCAATGGGAAACTGCATGCCACTAGGTAGTTGTGTTCAGGATGCTATTCGTATCACCATATGACTTAACTGCAGGAAATCCTGTGAACTAAAGAAGCTCTAGAGCCACTACGCTTAAGTGATGATGAAGCAAACACACAGTCTTTCATGCTCAAGATAACTTCACCCTAACGGGTACACACCGGAAGTCTAGAACGTGTAGACTTATAAACGCTGTCAAGGGCATACCAGTCCTATAACTGAGAACCATTAAAAAACCAAGACCTGCCACAATTGAGGTTGGATTAGATCGGGCAGTGGTCACCCTACTATGTTGGGGAACAGTCCAAAAGTTGGACGAAATGCCATTTCCTATAGAGGGCGCCGACGAGTGAGCACGTTTTTAGCTCCGGTACTAGCCTGGAGACCTATTAGAGGATGGACAGTAACCTAGCTCCCACCGAGCGTATCTCAATTCATGTCTTAGGACGGGAAGTGAACACCCGAACGTTCAAACAAATACAAGTATCAAATACCATATCATCAATTAGGGTCTATTTGGGTATCTAGATGATACGCTATGAGGCGGAGAAATGTACACAAACATTCACAGAGCATTGTCTCAGGAACAGGGTCATACGAATCTATTTCGTTTCCATTCGCCATCCATAATTGATGCATCAACCTTTTTGCAAAAAGACTGGGGTTAAAAATCTTAAACGATTCTAAATTTTCGCTACTTCCGATAAGATATTTCTTTTTGTACAAGGGCGATCTATAGGGTGACACAAGTAGAAAAACACATCGGCCATGGGGTTACAATGAAGACCTAAAACCTTAATAAAGATAAGTTCTTCTTTGTCGAATTGAACTACCGTTTGGACATCAGCCGATGGTACAGCCGCAAGAAGTTCCAGACAGTTACTTATCCACTTTTGGAACTCGAATCCACCGGATCGCAGAACCTGTATTAACTCCAATTGAAGTTTCTGGGCAGAACCTACTAAATCATATCCTCAAATTACGTCATCAATATAAATATGGTTATGCAACGCATCCGCAACATTATGATACTTCGGTTCTTCTAAATTAGCGAGTTCTTGAATGGTTCGCAAGGCTAAAAACGGGAAATAAGATTAGATTCAATCGTCGCTATTCGTCAGGTGCGGTCGAGTTGAACAGCGGCGTGGTGTATTGTTTCTACTTTAAATATAATTTAATTGTTGGTAATTTAAATTCAGCCGTGTCGTAGGGCCCTTCGAGGCAATTTTATTCTTAATTTATTATAAGGCACCGGAAACTCTCGGTATCCCAGAGGGCCACCACGCGCCTGATGGTGCGCGTTGTGGTGATAAGGTTGACATCAAAAGGCCAAGTTATTTTTAGTGTGCTCCGTGCTCATATTTATTTACTATAATTTGGTTATTTATTCGATTTAGTGTTTGAGACTGTATTTTGGAATATTTTATTGTTTCAATTTATATGGAATTTTTTAACGAACATATAAGTCTATTTAGTTTGCTCTGTACGCAACATTTAAAATTATTTATATCGAGATGACTGCAAATTCGTTTGGTTCGGTAGAAGGTTTCGGGTATTTCCGATAAATCCGAATCGCGACGATTTTGTTGTTCAGTTAGTAAATTATTAGATAAAGAATTTTCTGTACACAGTTTTGGAGAAAAATTGCAAACTGTTGAAAAAGACAGACCAACCACAGAATTTCTAAATTTAACAACAAAGATTAAAACCTGCACCTGTTACGGACTATTAGTAGTAAAACGGTAAGAACGAGTCGGCCAAGTTGTCTGAATTGATATTTGTATTTCATTATGTCAAAATGAAATCTTGGGCTGCTGGACCCCTTTTTACGGTTTCAACATGGACCTGACAATACAAAAATAGTGTATTTATTATAATTAATAAGACGTCGTTTTAAAGACGTCTAAGTACATCCCATAATATGACGTCTTATGGATATCATTTATTAGTCATATGACGTCACCGACCAATAATCACTTAAAAATAACGTCATTATAACATCAGTGTGCTGGTTGGGATCATCGCAAGCTGTAAGTGCTGCCTCTATTTTAAATGACTTGTAGACTTGCGAGTCGTCTGCATAGAAATGTGAAACACAACAGTGTCTATATTTAGAAAATTTTGAAGTGTATAGAATAAACAGCGAGGTCCCAATATAGAACTTTGGAGGACTCCTGTTTTATGAGGTTTATTTTATATTATTATTGAACAACGTTTTAATGACGTCTTATATTGACGTCCTTGGGCTGTGACATAATGCTGTCAGTTTCGCCGATATAATAATAATACCGACAATTTGACGTCATTTTAATACGTTATTTGACGTCGCTACTACAAAAAAAAAATAACGCATTCAGTTTTATTCCTTTCTGCATAAATTTGTCCTATATTATTATTTGGAAAATGTGATCCGTTGTGGATTTACTTGATCTAAGACCAGCTTGATAGCTACCTATCAAGTTTTCATCCTAATATTAATTAATTGTGCTAAAACCTTATACATTGTGTTCAATAAATATATTGACCTATAATTACTTACTCTCAATAGCAAAAGGATATAATACCCCAAATACCAACTTAAAAACCAAAGTCTGGATTAATCCAAATCAGGGATTAAACTAAGAACAAATCTTACCTCGTTGGAGGGTTTCCTTTACAAAAACTTGCAAAGCATCAATAATGGTTTGACAATAGAACTATACGCATCCCTAAAATATTGAATTGAAAAGGCATTTCCTCCTTAGAATGGTGAAATATATCCTGATCACATGTGACCAAATCCTCCACAAAGGGACGAAAATATTCCAAAAATTGAAAACCAATCAATCTAATTATGATTCAACAGCACAAACAAAATATTTAGCAAAATGACGCTACCACTAAAAATCCGTACTAAGGATGATGAACATCCAGATACAAGTAGGACGTATCACATGAAATGCCTTCAAGGACGTTTTTCCTTTGTGCCTCTTCAAGATCAACTGTTGTGGAAAATGGTGTCAGGAAGTTTTCGGACAGTTATACCGGGTGGGGCAATAGTGTGAGGAAGTCCGATAGCTCATAAACGGTAACAGCTAGAAAAATCGTTCTAATACGGATGTAAACAGTGGATAGAGGCGCATCTAGAGAAATTATTTTCAAATATACAGGGTGTTGCAGAAAAGTGTGGCACGCTTAAGGTAATTTTTTTAATAGAATTCCCCAAATATTTTTGCATATTTAACACCTCTCTTGGCAAGTTTATTTATATCTAAAATCTTAGCGCCATCTAATGACCGGTTTAGAAGTTATAATTTTTTTCAAAAGAATTGAGTTTTACAATATCCCACTTAACAGTTTACCGCTTTTACGGCCGCAACTGTGAAGACGAATCTAAGTAGGGATTTTGTTGCAGGGGCTTGTAGGGTGCTCTTCTTTAAAAGAAAATGGATCCACCATGTACAGGATGTTCAAAATTAATTTTTAAATTTAGAGAACTTCAAAGCTAAAATTCACAACTTTTCAAATGGAACACCATATATATTTTGTACCTTTATGATGCAGAATTAAATAACGAACATTTTTTGTAAGTACGTCCCTATAGCTATCTATAACCACTTTTGATTTATTGAGAAAAAACTGCAGGAAATACACAATTAAAAACAACTATTTATTTAGTTGTCAAGTGTGTTGGTTGTTTTTGTTCAACAAAACATTAAAGCATCTAGCAATTGTTGTAATAACAATAACTGATGGCAATTGCTTATTCAGAGCAGTTTCATATTGTTTGTATGAAACGTAGGAAATTTGCCAACATAATGTTTATGTCATGTTTTTGAAATATGTACTAATAGACGTTTTCAAGAATGTTTTAAACAAGATTGATTTTTGATTTTATTCATATCATTTCGTAAGGTAGAATGTCCGTATGTATGTATGTAGAATAAACTGGCGGGGAGGGATAAGTCAGAGAGGAATATATGTCTGAAGAGAGGAGGGTAAGCTGGGAGAGAGTATTGCTAGGCTTAAGAATTTTCAACTGGTTATGTTTGGTTGCGTTTATTTAAATAATCACTCACGAAAATCCAAAGGATTGTAATCACACATATTCATATTGCACGAACAAATAAAAGAAACTCAATGTACTCTTTGTTTTTTAAAGGCTTTGGCCATTATAATAAATTGCCAAATAAAATTAAGACTAGTTGTTTACTTAAAGTTTTCAAGAAAAACTTAATAAATCATATTAAAAATCAATAATTTGATGACAGGTTGTACTTTTTCTTGTAATTTGTATATTAGCCTTCTTTATTTTTCTTTTCTTTTTTGTAAGTTCAAAATGTTCAGGGTTAGTTTCTTATATATTATTTTATATTTTTTTAATGTTTGTATATTAGGATTACCTTTTTTTTCAATAAAGATTTTTCATAAAAAGTAAAAATATTTTTGATATCTCAATTCAATAAATCTCACAGCACACAGGATGTCCATTCGGCCTTTAAACGTTTGACTATTTGTACCAGGATACTAACACAGTATTAATAAGGTAAGTATAAAATATTCACCTAAATGAGATTATTATATCAATCAATTATTATTATCAACCAGTATAGTTAATAAATACAGCCCTACTGAGAACGTTTACATTTCATTACATATTTGTGTTTTATTTATTTCTATTTATTTATTTTGTTATTTTAATATTTGCTTTCCAGCTTGTAACCTGTAAGTATATGCACCGTACGACTAAAATTATGGAAGTTGTCTATATGTTAGTAAAAGATCTATTTCTTGGTTTATCTAATAAGTTTGAAGCTTTAGTAATGAGAATTGTTTTAAAACGAAGTGGTGCTTGTTTTTCTTATCTTGTATATCTTGTATTACCCCGCCCCTCTCGGACTTGGGGTTAGCCGGCAAAAACTAAAGTAGTGTTATTTAGGTCAAGCTGATACTTCCAGCACAGCTATATTTTGGTAGGTTTGGTATTTATTTATATAAAAGTAGCCTTTGTGATTCGTTTTTACATTTACATAATGTAACGAAGTTATAGAATTTTGGTTCATTGTTTTGGTAGTAAGGTGAATATGTTTATCTTCCCGTGCAATCAGGGACCGTTCGGATAAGCGGCCGACTCAAGCGAGTGCACCCGTCCCTTCCCTAACCGATATTTGGCGTGCGCCGCACCGTTTCACTCCTACCATTTCCTCCACGCTCCGAGAACACCTATATAACGAGGTGTGGTCGCTCGATTTATTCAGTCCGCGTTCAGGACTCCCAGCAGGACCAGCCAGCCAGCCCAGCAGATCGGATCGAGCCAGGGAATATAAGAGTAAGACCTATTGCCGTAAGTTCCGATTCCGTTTTCCGCCCCGATTACATCCCTTACCCTTTCCGAGACTTCACTGCGTGTTAATCTGGGAGTCATCCTTTTACCCTCACCCCTTTCCGAGGCTTCACTACGTGTTAACCGGAGAGCCTCATCCTTGCCCCTTCCGAGACCTCGCTGTGTGTTAACCTGGGGGTCTCTTTCCGTCCTCCCTTTCGTCTGGCCCTTTCACCGTTGCCCGACACACCGTATCACAACCCCGTATCCAGAACCCATATTTGCACGCCTGCTTGTTATTGCACGCCGTATTGCACCCCGCTTGGTGTGACTATAATAGGTAACCGTAGATAACCGTATGCTACATTGAAATTGCTTCTCAACAGTATAAATTAGTATGTGCTTTTTTAGACGTTCTTTCATGGAAATCTAGAATTACATATGTTACATTGAAATGGTCTCTCACCAGTATGAATAATCATGTGTTTTTCAGATCGCTCTTATGTGAACATCTTAAATTTAAATAGTCTCTCACCAGAATGTATAAGCATGTGGGTTTTCAGGGTGCCCTTTTGTGAAAATTTAGAGTCACATATATTACATTGAAATGGTTTCTCACCAGAATGGATAAGCATGTGTTTTTTAGGTTGTCCTTTCGTGAAAATCTAGAATTAGAGATGTTACATTGAAATAGCTTCTCACCAGTATGTTGAGTGGTATTTCAGAGAGCCCATTTGTGAACATCTATAATTTTGTAATTATAGGAAGCGTTGGGTGGTAATATTCGCGGGACATAAAAGTAATTAACTTTCCTAATCTTTTAACTATTACTTAATAAATTCCCAAAGTAAAAGTTGTTTTTCTTTACTTATGAGCATGTGACGGTTAATTTTTGAATAAATTAATTAGTCCTGATTAATTTCTTAAAACGAATATATATTTTCAATATTTTAATATAGTAATACTTTTCTTTTTCTTAAAACCAGCAAGAACAACTGATATTTTTAAAAATATTTAGCAGTTTTATATTCCCCTTTTTAATTTCAACTACCTTAGATTATTCCTTGGCATTTAAAAATTAAAAATTTCAATTAAACTTAAAATATTTTGAAAGTTCACGCATGTCTGGCAACACTGTGAGCAGAGAACTGCGATGCGATCAAATAATGTTTCTATTTACATTTTCAAATTTTAGTTTTAAAGAAAGTAGCGCCATCTTTAGGTGTTTATAGTTTCTGAAGCTTCCTATTATTAACACTGGCGACGATAACGCGCCCTTAAATTTTACGTTTGACATAATGCAAATAAAATTAACGGAACATAAAAATTGTGCCTATTATTTGCTATTATTCAGCAAAAAGCATGAGTATAATTGTATTGCAAGTAGTATACCTAATTAAAGAATTTAGATACGGGGCATGAATTAAACGGTTTGTCGTGAAATGTCTGTGACAATTGCAAGCGGTTTTCAAGCTGTAAATATAAGTATTTGCCGAAAAAAAGTCATTGCACTCGGGAGAATTTCCAGCCGCATTGACAATCTTTTGATAGAGCAACTTGTTGAAGAAGTCCCTTATTGGCGCAATGTGTTACTGAGGGTTATAGACAGTGTTGTAATGTATCTAGATACAGTATCTAAATACTTTTATGGTACCTGGATACATATCTAGATACTTTTAGAATTTTGTAACTGTATTTGGATCTAATAGGTACATTTTCTGTAGTATCTGTGTATCTGTATTGTGCAGATACTATTTTCATATTATATTATTAAACCTGAGATTTATTATAAACAGAATGTCAAATCTGGTAACTTCTAATGTGGCCAACATTAGTTCTGGTGCTTTTACTCATTATTTAGAATATAAGTCGCTATTAGAAAGTAATACTGAGTAAAAGAAATTAAATTTTCATTTATTGAATCGATGCGCCATCTGTCTAATTCATTTGAAATTATCGATTTACATTGCTTTAAATGGGTAAAATACAAACAACGGTTAATTAAATTAATAAAACCCCATATTTATATCGGATGAATATAAATCATTAATATGACCTACAGTGCTTGTTATATTACAATATAAGCAGTGTAATCAATTTCATTTCTACGAAAAAAACAATAATTACATCAAAATCTACAGCGAAATCTACAATGCTTAGTTAATTGTATTTTAACATAATTTATGTTTGTTCTTTTGTTGTTAAATTATAATACGTTGTTCGGAAAGGATCAAATATTATACTGTTAAATTCTAAACACTATGTCTGCAATACATTGTGATTTTAACCGTTGTTTGTTCTTATGTGGAAATAGCATGCAAATCGGCCACCTTAGCTATTATTCCTATAATTTTTAGTATTTGCAGACTATTTTCGGTTAATTAAATGATTGAATTTACAAATACTGAAAATTTCAATAACAAAGCAGTCAAGAAAGAAAATTTAATAGTTCTTAATAACACTTTCAAGGCAACCTTCTGAAACATAAAAATTTCTAATAAAATAAAACTTATTACTCTATCTTGTTTTTGCGACGTCTATGGCATTTTCAACGCACATGTTTATCTGACGCAATTTATTGTTTGGAAGAATATGGCATTTATACTCATCTGGATTAAAAAACTTAAATAAACCAATCTTTTATACACTGCACAACCATACATTGTACGGCATACAATATTTATTCACTAAAAACAAGCACACGCGTTTAATTTCGAGGTGATGTCACATATATTAACCAATATAACATTATTAAAATTGCTAAAATTGCTCGTTGCATTTGGTTGTTATCCGTCGGGAGTTCCCAGTACTTTATTGCATAAACAAGTTGGAGGTTCGAGGTTGTTCGTTTAATAAAATTAGAGATATTGTATTTCTTTATAACGTGTATTATGTCAAAATGAAAGAAATAATTATTGAGTTCATAATAAAATGTCTGAAATCCCTTCTTTAATTAGAAATATTTTAGTATTATGCAGTCCAATAATGCCTTTCATTGTGATAAAAATGTTGTAACGAAATACAATATGACACCATTAATAAGCAGTAAATTACACGAGCGAATTTGAATTAAAGTAATTCAATTAAATCTAACTTTATTTAGTGAAAGAAAAAATGCCATGTAAGAAATAGTTCGAGTAGTAGGGTAATAGTATATTACAGTACAAGTGGAGAAACTAAAAGTTCTACTCACGCGTGTGTCGAGATTACACACGAGGCGAAGCCGAGTGTGAAACGACACACAAGTGAGTGACTCAGTTTCCCACGAGTATAGCGTTCCCAGTATAGCGTTTCGTTCAATCTTGCTATTAGAAATTAAAAAAATAAATAAATAAGTTTAAATTTTTAGAATAATTGCAGAAAGATTAGGAGGCGGTTTTCGTTGTTATGGTTCTCATCATTCGTCATCAAACAAACAATCAATTTGTCATTATTTGTCAACAAAGATTAATTCCCTGGTATTAATCAACCGATTTTTAACAATTGTAATGTTAACTTTCATATTTATAAGTAATTTTGTTGATATGTGTTACTGTTATGAATAAAATTGGTTAAATGTTCAGCTTATAACTTTGTTTATCAGGAGTGGATGAAAAATTTTTCACCCACTGCTTTCGCTCACCCGTTGCTATGTAAGTAGGTTGAATAGACAAAACAAACGCTTTTACCTTTGGTATCTAGGTAATAAACAGTAATTTTCAACGACAGGATTGAACAATAGTATATTATGGGACAAGTGGTTGCAATAAAATTTCAACGTCGAGAGTGGTTTAAGTAACTCGAGAAGTAACTCGTAGAAAAAAGTAACTCGAGAATTTTAATTGTAATTTCGAAATTTTATCAGCCACGCGTTCCATATACTATTTTTTCTTCGAATTTTTAGTAAATTAATGCACTTTAGAAAAAAATATTACATTTAACTGACAAAACATGACATTAAAGTGGCATTTCTCTTGTCAGCAATTGAATGTCGAACAGTTTGAAATTCAAAATCGCGTAAGTCCGATAATTTCAACCTTTAGAGGTTGAAATGCGATTTCAACCATTGTTAACGATTGCAAAATGAGTGATTTCAATGTCATGAATAGAAAAAATATGTTTATCGGAGGCTTAGTATATAAAACTGTAGGAAGGAACATAATCATCTACCACATGCGACCGGGATGGGGTCTCAATATGGCGGAGTAGGTATTTCCGGTTTTGTAATGAGATATTTCCATTGGCGGTTCTCGCTGTCTCGAAATGCGCACATAAACTACATAACCTCAATTTTAAAACATAGTATTTTGAAACTAATCTTAGAATATAAACTTTATATTTAATATTTTAAACCATCTAATACTTACTTACGAAATGTAATTTTCTTCTTCGTATTTGCCGGAGTTTGAGAAAAACGCAGTTTTAGATGGTGTCTAATGGCGGCCAGTGTCACGTCATATCCGTTGCTTTTAAAGCTCATTGTGCCGGTTAGTTACGCTCCTTCCTACAGTTTTATATTCTAAGATCTAAGATTCTAAGAGGTAAAACTATATACCAACATTATTTGCAGAGTAGTGATTCTATAAATTAAATGTGTTGTTCAATTATTCACATGCTCATCAAAAGCATGTGAAGATTACGGTAAATGACAAAGACATGAAAAGGACGTATTTATTACGTAATAATCCTAACGTGCCAAAGATATACCGCGGGGCACGTAATTATTCCGTGCCATTGAACATCGCTTTGGCATATTAATTTGCGGCATTAAGAAAGTATTAGAAGCACGTAATTTTTACATGAATTACTATTCCAGCGTTACTTGGATCCTCAGACACTTTAAATAGACTGCCTACAAATGATAGTTAAATTCCTGCTGAATTATGGTTTGGGGTTAAACCTGATTTAAAGAAAATAAAAGTAGTACTGCATACTTACCCGTACCAGAAAGTCAACGAAAGAAATTAGAAGAAAAGGCTGAGTATGTACTTTGGGACGGTAAAAAGTTTGTTTCAGATAGAGACATTATATTTAATGAATCAACGCCATTACAAGAAGAAGGGAAATCTAGATTTTTCACAACTATGACAGCAGATGAAGATAATAATTAAAAGAAAGATACAGAATGACAAAAAGAAAGAACAGGACGATAACGAAGAAAATGAGTCTGAGAAGAATCAAGAAAGAGAAGAAGAATTAATAAATAAAAGAAACAGGACTAAGCCAATATGGATGCAAGATTATATAGTAGCTTTACAAGCTGAAACAGAAAACTTACCTTTGATGTATCAAGAAGCTATAAAAAGAGATGATAAGCAAACATGGTTCGAAGCAATGCAAAAAGAAATTGAAGCATACGAGAAGAATGGAACATGGGAAAATGCGAAATTGCCAAGAGGAAGAAATGTCTTTACCTGTAAGTGGGTATATACAAAAAAGGTGTCTGTCATGGGGAAGAAGTATATAAAGATAGATTAGTGGCAAAAGGTTATGCACAAATGGAATAAATAATGAAAATACATATGCTCCAGTTGTAAGTATAACAACAGTACGTACTATGTTGAAATAATGTTGAATATAAAGCAGTTGGACGTGAAGACTGCATTTTTAAATGGTAAATTAGAAGAAGATATTTACATTGAATTACCAGAGGGACCATTTAAAGAAATAGGAGGTGTAAAAAGATTAAATAAAGCGTTATATGGTCTGAAGCAGAGTCCTAGATGTTGGAATAATGAATTTAATAATTTTGTTTTATCATTAGATTTTACTAGATCCAAATATGATGAAAATCTTTATTACAATAAGAGTACTGGAAATTTTATAATGTTATTTGTGGATGATATTCTACTGATGGAAAAGAAAGTGGATATTTTGAAAGAAAGGTTAATGAGTAAGTTTGAATGAAGACTGGAAATAGAACGCGACAGAACAGAAAAAGTTTTAAAAATTCATCAATCGAGATATACTATTACAAAATTGGTGAAGAAGTATGGTGAAGAAGAAGGCAGGACAGTCAGAACACTAATGGGGAAGGATCTTGTTCTTATAAAAGGTAAAAAAGATGCAATAGTTGAAAATAATATAGAGAAATAGTTGGAGCTCTTAGGTACATTTCAATAAACACGAGGCCAGATATTTGTTTTTCAGTTAATTATTTGAGTCGCTAACAATTAAATGCAACAAAAGAGCACCTCAAGTATTTAAAACGTGTTATACGATATTTGAAGAGTACAAAAGAATCAAAATTGGAATATAAATATGGAACAAGCGTCGAAGCTTATTGTGATGCAGATTGGGGAAATGATATAGAAAATCGAAGATCAGTTTCAGGATATTGTATTCATGCTTTTGGAGGTACTACTGGATGGTGTACAAGAAAACAGCAAACTGTTGCGTTGTCAAGTACAGAAGCAGAGTACACTGCACTTTCATTAGTAGGTTGTGAATGTAAATGGATGTATAGATTGTTAAAAGAAGTAGGACTGAAGTATTTCACAGAGGATATAACTATTTATGAAGATAATAATGAAGCCATTGCTATTGCAAATGGAAATGGGAATCAGCGTCGAACCAAACATGTTGACATCAAATTTCATTTCATAAAAGAATTAGTGAATGACAAGAAAGTGAACATAAAATATGTGAAAAGTGAATACAATTGTGCCGATTTGTTTACCAAGGCATTGGTCAAAGTTCTGTTTGAAAGACATTGTCATGCAATTGGACTGAAATATTAAATCAGTAATACTTTTTATTATTTAATGTAAATCTTAATTATTCTTGCATGATTGTTTAATGTTTAAATTGTAGGGAGGTGTTATAGTATTAGTATATGTGAAAATAAAAGAACAAGTAGGTTGTCAAAATAAATAATAAGAAAGAGAATGTACAAATGATTTTCTTAGAATAAATCTATAATAATCTTTCGAGAAGAAAAGATGAATTAGTTATGGCTTTTACTTTGAAGTTCATAACGTATTTTGAGAAAAGTGCGACAGCTTAAAAATAAAGCACATAATTGATGAGCAAGTGGTCTTCTAAAGGGATGGAGAAGCAATTATAAATCTAATTGGTTTTTGTATAAACTTAAAAATTGGAAGGGGGAGCATAACATTTTTAAATTGTAATAAATGCTTTTGGAGTTTTATGGTTTATTCTGATAGTATTAGCCAAAAGAATAAGATTAAATAAGTTTATACGGTGATAATAACTTTCGTATTGAATCTTTGAGATGGCCTCAGTTCGACTTTGTTGTGTAACTGGATGCAATAATAAAAAAGCTAAAAGGTAAGAAAAGTTTTTTAAAAGTCTATAATTCAAATACATAGTAGCATGGATGATAAAAAGAAAACATATTTATAATTTTCAGACATCATATGACTGCTGATGAGAAGTGCCAATTGATTTGGATTGAAAAAAGAATCAATAATCCAAAGCTTACTTCGAATCTAATGGAAATTACTAATTTCCGAATCTGCGAGATACACATGGGAAGGGAATGCATCCAAACAAATGGGAAATTAAATTGATCTTCTCTATCAACTTTAAATATACCTGGTAAATTATTTTCAAGACAATTAACTTGATAAAATATATTTTTGTAAGTTTAGGTTACCAAAAGATTGAAAATGATCATTATATTTGTAATATCATTGTTGCTCATTAAAATAAACACATACAACTACTATATAATAATAATAATAATATTTATTCAAGAAATCAAAGAAACCAAATTTAAAAATTACAAAAATCGAATTTCACAAAAATAAAACTTAATTTAAATGTATATGTATATGATAAACATATGAAAAATCTTAAAACAATAAGAGAGAAAAAAGAAAAGAACAGAAAAAAAAGAAGAAAAGAAAAAAGAAAAACAATTTCTAATTATAAGAGATAGTGAAGCCAACCTAAGCAAAGCTTGTGTGTTGGATTCACTTCTCAAAAATACGGAAAAAATAAAAATAAAAAGAAGAACCAATCTGTTTCCTTAATGTATTTCAACCATGGGAACGCAATTTTCACATATTATTAAAGTTTCTTAAAAAGTTACAGAATTCTTTCAACGAAAGTAACTCAACAGAATACTCATATCTACTGTAAGCAAATATTGAGTTACCCTACTTTTAAAAGTCCTGACATTTTTTACATTCCACAAATCTCGTGGTATTATATTATAAATTCGTGGTGCAAGATAGTTCATATACCTAGTGCCAATAGTTTTATACGCTCTTATAACTGTTACTGATCTGTTTGTTACATTTCTAGTCTCATAGCCGTGACTTATGGTTGCCTGTGAGTTATTATGATAGTTACATAGTATAGACCTTATATATAGCTGCCTGATCGTGCATAGTTTAGTTTCTGCATACAGTAATGTGGTTGAAAACAAATTGTCTTTCGACAGTATTATTTTCAACACTGTATTTTGTACAATCTCCAGAGGCTTTAGAGCGGACTGGTAAGCTCCACCCCATGCTATCAAACCATACTGTAACAGAGATTGTATCAAAGCATAATACACCGTTTTCAAATGAAATATGCTATTTACAAATCGTTTGAGTTGTTTTAAAAGATAAAATAATTTTCTAATTTTCTTAATTACTTCCTGTATATGAATATCCCATTTTAAATGACTGTCGATATATATACCCAAATACTTTATATTTGTAGTTATTTGTATTTGAACAGTAGTTCCCGGTATCTTTATAAAATTGATAGAGGGTAATCCTGTTCTATACGAGACGAATGGCACACATTTAGTTTTTCCATAATTTAAGGTAAGTAGATTAACATCAAGCCATTTTTGTATATTTTTCATGTTTTCACTTATTGTATTAAAAATGTTTTCCCATGAGGACCCAGTAAAATATAGTACCATATCGTCTGCGTAAGAAAAGATTTTGTAGGCGTTATTGGGTTTTAGCAAGTCATTTACGTATATTATGAACAAAATTGGCCCTAAAATACTACCTTGTGGAACACCGTATTTACACAAGATTCTTTCACTGATTATATTATTTATTTTGACCTGTTGCATTCTATTATTTAAATATGTCTTAAATAGGTTTAATCCTGCTCCTCTAATTCCTAGGTGTTCAAGTTTATCTAGTAAAATCTCATGACTGACTGTATCGAATGCCTTTGATAAATCTAAGAATACAGCGGCAGCATTTATACCACGGTCAACATTTTCATATATATTCGATATAAGAAGTTCTATTGCATTTTCAGTAGACATATGCTTCCGAAAACCAAACTGATTTTGCGACAATAAGTTATACTTTTCTAGAAATTTTACTAGACGAACCTTTATTACTTTTTCTACTATCTTTGATACAGTAGGCAACAGCGCTATGGGGCGGTAGTTAGCTACATCACTCTTATTCCCGGTCTTAAAAACTGGGATTATAATAGCAGTTTTCAAGACATCAGGAAAAATATTAGTCTCCAAGATTAGGTTACAAATATACAATAGAGGTTTGACGATAAATTCTTTAATTTGGATCAAATCTTCAGAAGTAATACCATCCCAGCCCGCTGACTTTCCTAACTTTAAAGATTTTAAATGGGTTAACAAATCATCTTCAGTGACAGGATTTAGGAATAATGTGTGCGGATTTGGATTGCTGTTTTGTCTAAGCTGATACCCGTTTTTTAAGTTTTTGTCAATAAGAACATCTGCCATCGATTTTCCAATATTCCCGAAATGCAAATTAAGGAAATCCGCTATATCTTTCTTATCTTTAATGATGTCACCGCTTGGAGTTGTTATAACTTTTATTTGATCTTTTCATTATATTCATTATATTCATGACTATTCATTAATACATTTATTAGTATAACTTGTGCACGTGCACCACATAAAACATTGGAACATTTACCAAGTACGTCTGCACTCATACATTGTCAAACCGGAAGAGAGCAAGTATCCTCTTATTAATATAGCAGTACATTTCTGCGCAATACGTCACACCCCCATTTTAACTTCATTACAATACTGACTTGTACATTTATCTGTATACATATAAAAAATTGTTAAGTTACTAATTGGTATATCATTACAATAAATTATATTAAATGTATGTCGTATTTAATTTGTTGTGCGACCTGGTTACACTACATAATCGTCCAATCGAGACGGCCTCTTCCGTACTCTTTCCCCCCTTCGTAGCTGACCTTGAGTTGCTTCTGCTTCAGGTTGATCCGGCTTCTTCTGATCGCCCGTTTCCTCTTGGATTCTGTCAACAGACTTATCATTAATATTTGACTGTTCACAAACATTACTGTCAACAACACTCTCATTGTTATTGTCCTTATACACTACACTTTCATTCTCACTCACGGTACAGTAAGTTGTCAACCTTACTGGTTTCGGGTTTGCATTGTGTGCTAGGTCATTGCTTAAATTGTTACTAGGGTCATAGCTAAGCGTCTTACTTGTATTTTCCCTTTCTTCGCAGTATTCTGCATCAACCCTCGTGTTCGTAGGTCTTCTCAGTATCTGGTTTGCATGTCGCTTCCATAGTCTTCCATCGTCAATTCTGCACATGTATGTGGCTCATCCTATTTTCTTAATTATTGTTGCTGGTACCCAGCGCTTTTGGTTCACCACTCGGTAGTCCTTTACCACCACCGTATCGTCTAGTTCAAAACTTCGCACCTTACATCCTCCATAATATTTTGCTTGACGTTCTTGACTAGCCCTGATGTTTTCACTAGCTTGGTTCTCTTTTCTTTGTTGAGTATTTGTTCTCAGTAAGTCAAATCTGGTTCTCAGTAGACGCCCAAACATAAGTTTTGCTGGTTTTTCTTTTGTTGAACTATGTTCCGAATTCCTATACGCTATTAAAAATCTAGAAATTAATGTTGATAATTTCTCATTTTTATTCGCAGGATCTTGCAATGCTGCTTTCAACTTTGATTTGAACGTCTTCACCGCGTTTTCGGCTTGACCATTACTTTGTGAATGCCCTACTGGGATTGTAACATGTTGTATACCATTTTGTTGGTAAAAGATTTTCAATTGCTTCGACACAAGCTGAGTTCCGTTATCGGATACCAGTGTTCTTGGTATTCCAAATCTTGCAAAACACTCTCGTAGTTTTGCTTCTGTTTCTTCGGCTGATATAGTTTTAAGTTCATAAACTTCTGGAAACTTGCTATATGCATCTATGATAATCAAAAAATTTAAACGATTTAGTTGCAAAAAATCAGCATGACACCTTTGCCATGGTTCGCTTTCAGGTTCCCATGACGTTAGCTTCGACTTTGCTGGTGTCTGTCGCTGGTTGATACAAGGAAAACACGCTGCAGTCATGTCTTCTATTTGTTTGTCAATACCCGGCCAATACATGTAGGTCCTAGCCATGCTTTTGCATTTACTTGCCCCTAAATGTGAGCTGTGAACTTGATCTAATAGTTCTCTTCTAAACTTCTTAGGAATAATTACCCTGTGGCCCCACATTAACAAATTATCATTAATGCAAAGTTCTTCACGTTTCAAAAAATATGGTTTTATATTTTCTAAGACTTTGCTCGGCCACTCATTTGTTCTAACATATTCCATGATCTGGTTTAATTCTGGATCTCTTTTGCTTTCTTCTCTTATCTTATCGCAATCAATGGGCCAATCTTCTGTACTCTTGACGAAGTTTATGTACTCTCCTTTTCCCGTGTACTCTTCATCCACCACCTGAACTTTCAAGGGTGCTCTAGATAAGTAATCACTCATCTGATTCATTGTACCTTTAATATATTGGATCTCGTAATTAAATCCTGACAGGTACACTGCCCATCGTTGCAAACGGTTTGCATACATTACGGGTAATTGTTTATGTTCCCCGAATATGGCTGTTAAGCTTTTCTGATCTGTTCTTAACGTAAACCTCCTTCCTACTAGGTACTTCTCAAATTTCTTGACCGCATAGTATATTGCAAGTCCTTCTTTTTGAACCACACTATAGTTCTCTTCACATGGCATCAGTGTTCTTGATACGCAGGCTATGGGCTTTTCAATACCGCTTTCCAAAACGTGACTCAGAGTGCCTGCTATTCCATAATTTGACGCATCGGTTGTTAGTACTAAAGGTAGATTTGGATTATAATGAACCAATAGTATGTCCTCACCTATTTTACTCTTTATGGTTCTGAATGCTTCTTCACACTCTTCTGTCCATCTAAAAATTTTATCTTTCTTTAGCAAATTATATATAGGTTTTAATAACGTTGACAATTTATCTATAAATTTACTATAATAGTTTACAAGACCAATAAACGATCTTACCTCAGTCACTTTTGTTGGCCTTGGCGCTTTTATTATCGCCTTAATTTTATCATCTGCCTTTCGAATACCTTCTTTATTTATCACGTGGCCTAAGTACTCTAATTGATCTTGAAAGCCCAGATTCTCTTAATCTGTTGAATACGTGTTCCAAAGTTTTAAAATGCTCTTCATCATTTTCCGCTGTGATCAATATGTCATCTAAAAAAACACAGGTATTCTCCATACCTTGGAAAATCTGCTCAATGTTCCTTTGACAGATTGCCGATCCCGGAGATATACCAAATGGCATGCGAGTACATTTAAATAGACCCTTGTGTGTACTTAAAACGCACATCTGTTGAGACCTTTCGTCCAATGGAAATTGTGCATAAGCTTGTGATAAATCTATTTTCGAAAATTTCTCACCCTTATATAACTTGGCAAATAAATCTTCCACTAGCGGTATTGGAAAGATAACTTGTTCTAGGTGCTTATTCAACGTTGATTTGAAATCACCACAAAGACGTAGATTTCCATCATTTTTCGGCACTGCTACCAGCGGTGTACCCCATTCACTGGTGTGGACTGGCATAATAATACCTTCTGCTTCTAAACGCTCCAACTCTTCTTCCAACTTCTTACGAAATGCAAAGGAAACGTTGCGAGGCTTGCAGAATACTGGCTTGGCATTCGGTTTCAACTGTAATGAAATAGTAGCATATTTAAACAGTCCTAATTTGTCACTAAAAACGTCCTTATATTTATTAATTAAGTCATTTACATTTCTATTTATTGTAATGTTATTTACTGTTTTTAAATGCATTTTAAATTTTGTGAGAAAGTCCCTTCCTACGATCATTGGACCTCCATCTCGCACTACGTAAAATCTGATTTTCTCCTTTCGACTGCTAAATAATACACCACACTCAAAATACCGTAAAATGTTAAATTTCTGTCCATCATACCCTTTCAAAATAACACCGTCCTCTTTTAGAAAATATCTTTTAAAATATTTCTTGTATGCCATCTCGCTGCATGCACTAACACTCGCTCCGCTATCTATATTAGTGTTAAAAACTTTATTATCTATGCTTATTTTCGCTATAAACGGATTTTCTCCCTCTGAAAATAAACTAAAAATTTCTCCTTGTTCATTCAGAACTTCTGTGTTGTGATCCTCTGCTTGTATATAATTATTAAATTGTCTGGTGCTTTGGCACGCCCTAGCTAAATGACCTTTCTTGTTACATCTATTGCAATAATAATTTTTGTACTTACAGTTCTCATTATGGACCTTAGCACAATGCACACAACCCTTACTCGAATATACATCACACGAACGCGGGTTTGAGCGCCGACCATTTTGTTGTTTCATGTTTCAACGATGTCGATCCATCAATGCGCGGCCCGCCAGATGACCTTCTTGGAGCCTGCGAGTCTCTTCTGTTCCATTCGTGATTGCTCCTCCCCTTCGGCGGGAATTTTGAATTCATGATGTGGACCTGTCGCTCTGTTGCCATCAATCCGGCTTCTTTTTCTACGGCTAACTTGATTATTTCCTCCAGATTTTTCTCTATTCCTTCTTCACAAAGCCTGTCCAATACCGGCCCTTTTTGTAACCTTGTTACGAATTGATTCTTTAAGACTTCGTTCAAATTGTTGCCAAAGTTGCAGTTGACAGCTAAACTTTTTAACCTGGCATACCATTCTCCCACAGATTCTCCGTGCTCTTGTTTTGCCTCGAAAAATTTTATTCTTTCGCGCCATACCGATGTATGTGCACTGAATTGCTTTTTTAACAGCTCAGATAACTGTTCATACGATTTATCTTTCGGTGCACTTGGATAGCACAAATCAAGTAACAGTTTATAACAACTTGCCCCGATTGCACTAATTAACGTCGCGACTTTTATTTTTGGATCAGTAATGCTATTCGCGCACAGATACTGTTCCAATCTTTCACTATATACCACCCAGTCATCTCTTAAATGGTTAAATTCATCCACATGTCCAATAATTCCGGTCGCCATGATTCTATCACTTGTCCGCACGTATATGGATGTTTTTATCTCCCTAATCGCTACGTTTTCCTATTTTCGATACTTTTTATCCTCGTCGCCATGTAATATCATTGTTGCTCATTAAAATAAACACATACAACTACTATTCATTAATACATTTATTAGTATAACTTGTGCACGTGCACCATATAAAACATTGGAACATTTACCAAGTACGTCTGCACTCATACATTGTCAAACCGGAAGAGAGCAAGTATCCTCTTATTAATATAGCAGTACATTTCTGCGCAATACGTCACAATATTAATTGAGGAAAATTCGTACTCCAGAAGGAAAAGGTATAATTTCTATATTTCCATCTGAAAATGTAGAGTAAGAAGTAATTGATAGCATAGCAACGAAATTAGGACCTAGTACTTCTAAAATAGGAAGATGTTGAACTGCAGAACCCACACATTACCTCCAGTAATTCAGTGTTGTTTTTCTTAATTTATGTTTCTTTTGTATTTACGATTAGATATTGTGGGGTATTTCATATATCTAGTTTATTAAAATAATGCTCTTGTAAGGCCCAATTGAAGTATTTTTCTCTCATTTGGTATTCAATTTATAATCGTGTAGTTCAAATAGAAACGATTAATTTTGTTGTTTAATACTTATACTTTAAACATAATAAAGTTTATTCCAATAGAGAGTGTAATTTTAGGGTTGTGTAGACTCATTTTTTTAAATTGTCGTTTACTGTTGGAAACTTTATTATCCTATACTGCTTACTAGTGCTATTATTACTACTACTATACACTAATTAATATTTAGATAAATAATGTAACGAAGTTACTATATTTTAATTAATTATGTTGGGTATACGAGTGAATAGTTAATCTTCGCGTGCGATCTTATGCCGTCCGGATAAGAGACCGACTCGAGCGAGTGCACGCGTCCCTTCCCTAACCGATATTTGGCGTGCGCCGCTCTGATTTACTCCTACCATTTCCCCCACGCTCCGAGAGCGCCTATATAAACAGGCACCGAGCGATGTATTATTCAGTCCACTTCCGGGACTCCCATCAGGACCAGCCAGCCGAACCGACTAGCCCAGCCAGACCAGCCAACCGAGCCGACCAGCCTAGCCAGACCAGCTATCCAGACCGACCCGGGGAATACAGGAGTAAGTCCTTTTGCCGTCTTCTGATACCTGCTTCCGCCCGCTTGACCGTACCTTTTCCGAGACCTCGCTGTGCGTAGCCTGGGGGTCTCATCCTCTAATCCTTACCTTCTCCAAGACCTCGCTGTGCGTAGCCTGGGGGTCTTTTCCCTTTCTCCTCCCTGTCTTCCGAGACCTCGCTGTGCGTAGCCTGGGGGTCTCTCCCGTCATCCCTTACCTTCTCCAAGACCTCGCTGTGCGTAGCCTGGGGGTCTTTTCCCTTTCTCCTCCCCGCTTTCCGAGACCTCGCTGTGCGTAGCCTGGGGGTCTCTCCCTTTTTCTTTTTTCCCTCACCCGTTCCGAGATCTCGCTGTGCGTAGCCTGGGGATCTCCTCCCACACTCCGCCTATTCCAGTCCGTCCCGCTACCCGACATCCCCGCTCCACGACCCCGTATTCACAAGCTCGCTTATTATTGCACGCCGGATTGCACCCCGCTTGCTGTGGCTATTGTAGATAACCGTATGCTTGCTTTTAGATTTAGAAAAGGGAGCTTATTGGAAGGTAGAGTTCTAGTAGAAAATAAATATTGTTTTGGTTTAACAATTGTGTGTTTTATTTATTTGTCTTAACACCTTCTTGTTTTATGAAAGCTTTAGGAATAGGTAAAGTGATCCAGACTGGGCCGACCTCAGCAACCCCAGCAGTTCCCTGGATTATCCTTTCTCCACTAGCAGTTACCCGGTTCCGTGGAGCATACCACGTAAAAATAACTGGCGCCCGAGAGTACCGAGATAACCGAAAAGCATACAAGCGCCACTTCGTAAGCAAGCCCCGTACAAGCACCGAGACCATTCAGGGGCACACCAAACCGGCTTACAATAATCTCTGTATGTCGTGGGAACAGTTGTAAATAAACTATCAAATTAACACTGATTTATATCATGATAGTATTAAAGCAAATTGTATTGGAATTTCTCTGAGCAAATGTTTCTTAACTTTTTGTTTAGTTTATACTTATGTACTACTTTTTGTTTGTGTTATTGTTATATTACTGTAATTGCGTCAATGCATTTTTTGAGTTAAAATAAACTATTATTATTATCATTGTGATTGTTATTATTATAAACCTTTTGAAAAATGGTAATGATTTTGTAAAAATACATTCAAATCAGAAAGCCCGCCATTAAATAACCTAATTTCACAGATATCTATAATTTCTTTAATAAAATTGCAGTTTTATTAAAAATGACTGTGGCCGTATCAGAGATGTCGCCTCCAATGCTTGAAATTTGACATTAAACAAATATACAGAGAGTTACCAATCTATAAACTATACATATATAATCTTTGATCATTATTCTCTCTCGGTTCGCATGACCCATACAAAGCATCAACGCACATATTATTAGTATTATATGTCAGTAGGCGACCCTTGCTGTCCAGAACCAATTACGAAAAAAAAACAATTCTTGTTATATTATTATAATTATTATGAATCATATAACATACATTAACAGTAATTAAGTACATTACAATTGGATCAGCAGCATTTGTGTGTTTTTATGGAAAGGTTGGAAACATTTTAGTTTGCTTTACTTTCTCATCTCCATAAGTGCTTTTGAATGTTACAAAATGTTTTAGCTCAGAGTTCTTACTAGTCTAAACTGCTGAATCATTTATTATCTATGGAGGTGTCCAATGTCAAATTTTGAATGGAAACGTTGTATTGCAGCACACTGTGATTCTGTAAGTCGAAATTATTTCACTGCAGTTTTTTAAGGAACTGCTTGCAAGTGTTTTCACCTGTCAGTACCATTCAACAGTACGTTAGCATAAAATGCCTACAGTAGTTTCGTTACTCTAATCTTATGCTATATATTTATAGGATACGCCACAACTTAAATATAATTCCTATAATAGTATATATTCTAAAGTATATTTCATTTGAAGTAGGAGTTTGAAATGTTAAATGAAAGATGTTATGCACAACTATCTCATAGAGCATTTATAGTAAGAAGATAAAAACAAAAGATGACATGATTGATATAAAAAAACTGCATGCAAAATTAATTGATTGTAGTTGATGGCACAGCTGTTGGCGGCAACAAAAATTAGTAGTAATTGGAAACCACCCCAAAGACTGAATGTAGGTATAACTATAACATGTAGATTTTTTAAAACCTAAATTTCAAAATCGTTCCATGTTTCTGCTACTAAACCATATGTAAACATGTGCCTATAAATGATTATTGTTTTAAATAAATATGCCACAACCGTTTGAATGTAATTTATGTAATTATAGATGCTCACGAAAAGGTAATTTGCAACGGCACATGCTCACCCATAGTGGTGAGAAACCATTTGAGTGTGGTATTTGTAGTTATAAATGCTCACAAAAAGGAAGTTTGCAACAGCACATGCTCACTCATCGTGGTGAGAAACCATTTGAGTGTAGTTTTTGTAGTTATAAATGTTCGCTAAAAACAAATTTGCAAAGGCACATGCTAACTCATAGTGGTGAGAAACCATTTGAGTGTAATATTTGCAGTTATAAATGCTCACTAAAAGGAAGTTTGCAACAGCACATGCTCACTCATAGTGGCGAGAAACCATTTGAGTGTAGTATTTGTAGTTATAAATGCTCACAAAAAAGAAGTTTGCAACAGCACATGCTCACTCATAGTGGTGAGAAACCATTTGAGTGTAATATTTGTAGTTATAAATGCTCACTAAAAGGAAGTTTGCAACAGCACATGCTCACTCATAGTGGCGAGAAACCATTTGAGTGTAGTATTTGTAGTTATAAATGCTCACAAAAAGGAAGTTTGCAACAGCACATGCTCACTCATAGTGGTGAGAAACCATTTGAGTGTAGTATTTGTAGTTATAAATGCTCACAAACAGGAAATTTGCAAAGGCACATACTTACTCATAGTGGTGAGAAACCATTTGAGTGTAATATTTGTAGTTATAAATGCTCAAGAACAGAAAATTTGCAAAGGCACATGCTCACTCATAGTGGTGAGAAACCATTTGAGTGTAGTATTTGTAGTTTTAAATGCTCACAAAAAGGAAGTTTGCAAAAGCATATGCTGACTCATAGTGCTGAGAAACCATTTAAGTGTAATATTTGTAGTTATAAATACTCAGTAAAAGCAAGTTTGCAAAGGCACATGCTCACTCATAGTGCTGAGAAACCATTTTAATGTAATATTTGCAGTTATCAATCCTCGGAGAAAAAAATTTGCAGAGGCTCACTCTTAGTGTTGAAAAATCATTTGTGCAGTGGCGTGTGGTGAGAATTTAGGCTAGGGAAGCAACCACGATTTTACTTTTCATCTACGATCACTAATTTTTATCCTGATTTTCATGTAACACGTTAACGTTTATTGTGCTAGTGTTATAAAATTTGTATTGGACGCTATATGTCATTTTATGTCATATAACATTTTATGTCAAGAGATGTATGATAAATGATTTGTGAATATTTTACAAACTGATTGCTAAACAACTTAGCACCGAAAAATCCAAGCATGCTAATATATGTACATGACATTGAAATAAGTCACAAATTTAAAAACATACAAATCCAATGAATACTTTAGTAAACCTCTATGATCATAGGTAAAGCGTTGTAGGATACACTTGTAAAAGTCTGTTCATTGCACTCACATCATTTAAGACACACGCTCCTGTGTTAAACCATTCGTGCAATAAAGAATGGCTTTTTACATTTGTATTTTAAATTCTTCGTATTGTTGTATTTAACAAATTGTGTTGTACGTATTAAACAAATTAATTCGGCACATTCATTCAAAGCAAGATTCAGTAAGTGGTTTTCGCAAATTCCACGCCTTGAAGCTCATAAGCTTGCTGAAATACCAAAATAAAGAAGCTATTTGAACTTTTGTTTTTAATTAGTTATTGTAGAAATATTTCTTGTAGTAGCATGTTCAAAAATAATATAGATCTCTATTGTGTATTTGAATTTTATTGTTTTTAAATGTTGTAGTTATTGTTATGTTAATGTATAATTGTTGTAACTATTGTTTATATTTATTAATTCTAGTCTTTAAGAATGCAGATCAGGTTTTCATAATTAAGCTCCCTAAAGCATAGACTAATAATATCATGATTATCATCATATGAATATTGCAATGCTCTTTAAACATGTATTATATGCGCTTTGTTGTTTAAAAAGTTTTGAAAATATTGAGCACATACACTTAACACTTATTAGTTAGTTTCAGTACATTTATTTGTATAATATACTTTCAAGGCATAGCGTTTAGTAGCTTATTTCAATTTATTTACCTTTATACATATAAATTTATTTATATTTTGTACATTTCCTTGTATTTGCGTTGGGGTGAATAAATTTATTATTATTATTCTATACTATATCTAGGTAGAATAAAAAACAGTGTTATAATTATTAAGCTTAAAAGTTTTCCAAAAAAGAACTTTTACACTTTCTACTTATGGAATTAGCTATTATTCTTTATTTTAAAAAAGTATTACAATTTATTTAAAATGCAACTCGATTCTCCGGTCTTTTTTAGCAAAATAGCTGTTGCAGGTGTTAATCTTTCTTGTTAAATTTGAAAGTTCTGGTTTTGATCTTCTTTCCTTAACAATTTGTAATTTCTCTCCAAAACTGTATGCAGAAAATTCATTATCTAATAATTTATAAACTGAACAACAAAATCGTCGTGATTTGGATGTATCGGAAGTACTCGAACCGAAGTAGCTGAATTTGCAGTCATGACGATAAAGCAGTTTTAAATTTGCTTACAGAGCAAACTAAATAGAATTATTTGTCTTTAAAAAAATTCCAACTTATATAAATTGGAATAATAAAATGTTCCGAAATACGCAGTCTCATTCGCTGATTTACATGACTTAAGTACCATTTAACAAATACTAAATCGAACAAATAACCAAATTATGATAAATAAACATTGGGGCACAGAGCACACTAAAAATAACGACCATACGAATATCAACGTATCAACACAACGCACACGCCCGCTAACTAAAAGGCGCACACAGGGCTGGAAACTGATTGTAGTCTGTCAAAACTCCAAAAACCATCGTTAAAATCAAAGGTACTCTAAGAAATAGTATTTGAGTAGAAAGCTTAGTGAACTCGTTACTACCTGGCGTTTACCGTTACGGCAAATAATAACCATAAAAAAATCCGACAATTCCGGTAAAGTGCAAGTCAGTATTAAAACACTTCCAAAGGCGCAATTCTTTAAGCATGCAGATCAGGATTTCATATTTAAGTTCCCTAAAGCATAGACTAATAATATCATGATTATCATCATATGTTCATATGAATATTGCAATGCTCTTTAAACATGTATTATATGCACTTTGTTGTTTAAAAAGTTTTGAAATATTGAGCACATACACTTAACACTTATTAGTTAGTTTCGGTATATTTATTTGTATAATATACTGAGGTGAAATTAAATAAATAAAAAAATATATAACCCCAATATTTTTTCTTTCTCCCAATGGACTGACTCAGGTTTAATTCGATAGAGCATGAAATATAAAAAAGATCATATTGATTCTTATCCCTGGAAGAAAAGAACTTAATACCAAAACACTTGGACTTCCGCAACTGGACAACAGCAAACTAAATTCTATATGTGAAAAGAAAAAGAGATGGATGCTTGCATACACATCAAATAAACACACAAATAAATTAAAACACAGTCTTTATTTTGTTAATGATAATTAGAAAGTCTAATTCAAAAGAAAATCAAAAAACTTATTTAACAGAACAGTTAAAAAAATTAGAAAATCTTTTTTGAGCTTGCTCAAATGTGTAAATTATTCGTTATCAGCCAACCAACGAGCAAACTGACATCAATTAAAGTTATCAGTTAAAAGTATTTACAATTGATAAAATAAATTTATCTAATGAAAATAAAATTTTTATAGACAAAATCAAATTGTTTATTTGGTAAAATTTTGTTATTGAAAAACTTAAAATAAGAAAACTAAATTCTGAATTTATTAAAATTGTCTTTATGATCTTGTTATATGAAAATTTTAACCAAATCCTTTTATTTTGACCAACCTTGTATATAAAATACGTCGATCCACTTCAAATCTTTTTTTTATATTGGTGATACTGCATTTAATTCAGACAGCTAATTTTTAAAATGAAGGCAAGTCGATTATCCAAATCAATAATAGAAACAAAAATCTTGATTTAATTTAATAAATAAATCGTTCACAATTCCATACAATTGTCGAAAAACGAAAATAGATCTTCTTTGATTTAAATATTCAGGTAACTATTTATTACACTTTGTTATATTTTCGTTTGTTTACAAACATATGGTTCGGATTTAACCTTACTTTATTTTAGCAAATTCTTCTATGAGTCGAACGTGGATTCAACCAAAGCGTTTCATCGACTGACTTTGTTAATTTTTCCTGGCCTTTTTATATGCTTTACCAAAACAATTGACAACTATGACAACTTTTTAAAACAATCGCACTTCAAAGTTTTATCATGACGTCACTGCACCGAAACAGCTGTTTGTAATTAGAACTAATCTTAAATCTAAACAGATAGAAATGGAGGTGGCAAAATAACCAACAAATTAATGTAATACACTTATAGTCTAAAGTTAACATCACTGAGAAAATTAACAAAAACGATTAACGATGAAAACTTCATTAAAACTCAAATTACATGGATACACATGATCTCCAGCTCGATCCTTTACAAATAATGAATACATAACTACACTAGGTAACTGATACATATAAAATTTACATAAGCAAATATTTACAATAGAAGAAAAACTCAAATGTAAAATCTGTTTTTACGATTTAGAAATTCAACGATGATTATAGAAGATCCTACACCAATATCAACATAAATGAAATTAAATTATAGTCAAACTTGTCTAGCATACAGTCCTCCAAGTGCTTGTGTTCAAACAATGGTGTAAAATGTTATATTAAAATCAATATTTGGAAAAATCGAACCATATCGGCAAAGCCAATACTTTTACAAAGATTAACACTCTTTAAAATTTCAAGAGATTGTGAGTCTAATGTACTATTGTATACATTTCAATAATAACCCGTTTTACATTTTTTCAGTCAAATATTTTCCTGAAACTGATTCAGTCGCATGGGAAACAGAAAGACTTGTTTTACGTTGCTTAGCGACAACCCCATATAGGGAAAGAAAGATAAAATCCTCAAGAAAATTGGATAAACTATCCTAACATGTGATTTGGGTTGCATAAAACATGTATTATCATGAAAACAATCTAAATGATTGATATACCTTTTTATAATTGAAACTTTTTATGTAGAAATTGCGGTTACGTCTGCATGAAATGTATCCTTCTATAACTTGTATTTAAAACCGATAAATCTAGCTGTAATCTAACATGTAGCTTTTAGATTAAATAAACCTAATATCTTAGCATGTCTATCATTTTATTTTATTTAATGCATAAAATTTTTATATTTGTGTTTACGATCAAATCGTCAAGAAAACTTTTAATCAGATGATTTCTTATCATCTTAATACTTTCAAGGCATAGCCTTTAGTAGCTTATTTCAATTTATTTACCTTTATACATATAAATATATTTATATTTTGTACGTTTCCTTGTATTTACGTTGGGGTGAATAAATTTATTATTATTATTATTCTATACTATACCTAGGTAGAATAAAAAACAGTGTTATAATTATTATTAAGCTTAAAAGTTTTCCAAAAAAGAACTTTTACACTTTCTACTTATGGAATTAACTATTATTCTTTATTTTAAAAAAGTACTACAATTTATTTATAATGCAACTCGATTCTCCGCTCTTTTTTAATTACTTTTAATAAAATTATAATCTTCAATTTATAATTTAATCAGAAAAATGGAAATATAATTATAATTATGTAATTGGTGTAATATTTGAGTAATTAATAATTATTTTTCGGGATAATCATCAAACCAGGAATATTGATTTTATTTTAATAGTTTGTACACAGGAAACACCAACACGTGTAATCATAGTATAGACTATAGAGACATCAAGGTAGTATTTCACTGAGCTATTATTAAAAAAAATTACTACCTATATGTTATATGTATCTTAGAATACAAACCTGTACGAAGGAGCGTAACTACCCGGCGCAGTGAGTTTTAAGAGCTACGGATATAACGTCTCACTGACCGCCATTGCACTGTCCATGCACTTCGAAGTGTGAAGACGTATTTTAAATTCCGTCTGTGCGATACTATTATTATTATATTTATCGGGAATCATGTCTATTACTAGAAATCAGACGCAGGCTGCAGACTTGGTAAAGGTTGTGAAACAGGCTGTTACAGAAATGGTAGAAGACGACAACTTTATCACACTACTAAGCAATAAACTTATTGCCAAATTTACGGAATCATATAAGGAACAGATAGCCGAATATGAAAATAAATTGGAGAACCTTGAAAAAGAAAACTCCGTATTAGGAAATAAAGTAGATGCGCTGGAACAATATTCGAGAAGGATCTTTGGAATCCCGGAGGATGAAGGTACCATCAGTGATTTAGAGAAAAAGGTAACCATGATCTTTTCTGATAAATTAGGTCTTACAGTGGCACAGGAAAACATCGACCGTTGCCATCGTGTAGGCAAAGTTCACGTAGGTAAGTCTCGTGCTGTTATTGTGAAATTTATAAATTACAAGACAAAGTTTGAAGTGTTTAATAACAAGAAACAGTTAAAGGGATCTAAGATAGTAATTACCGAAGATTTGACCAAATCGCGTTATAATTTATTAAAATTGTCACGAGAAAAACTTGGAAAAAATAAAGTTTGGTCACATGATGGTAAAATTTTTACTAAAATTAATAATAAATTGCGTGTTATTGGCAAATCTTCAGATTTAGCCAAGTTAAATATTGATAATATTACAGCATAAAATTGAATTTACTGTTTATAATATTATGATTACTAAAATTGAGAATTTCAGTTATATTTATCTCTCATTGTTTTGTGGAATTATTAGAATCTGCCGTAAACAAATGTATTTTATTTACATGATGTATAGTATCTGTTATAAAATTATATTAAATATTTTTTTTTGTAATTTGCGATTGCTGGTAAAGAGATTTAATTTTTGTTGAATAGATTGGTTATCAACATACATAATGTAAAGGAATTTTATAAGCCCAATTTCCTTTTTTTATGCACATGCTTTGTGTGAATCTCTTATAATCTGTTACACACCAATTGTATGTTTTACTCACATGATATTAGAAATGTTTTCGTATCATTGTATTAATACTATTTATATAACGTAGAAAAAGACTACTTTTATATTAGTAAAATGATTTTTGCTAAAACATATTGGTAGTTATTATCTATAGATTTGCAGACTTTTATGGCAGTTAATATTATTTCTTTATTTCTTTTTATTTGTATGAATAAATTCGCCTTTTACGAATGTATTTATCTACAGCTACAATGATATTAGCGATATCTCGTAAAAGTTAGAACATTTAAACCTATTACAGATTATTTAATTTATTTATCTTATTAGTATATATAAATAAACGATGAATTTTGTCTATGTTATGTTATTACTATTAGTTACCAAAACAAAGATGTACCTAATAATATGTTTTTAATTTTGTAATACTAATTTGGATTATTATCTTTGGTATCAACAGTGTTCTTTTTCTTCTTCTTTCTATTTGATATTGTATATTATTATTTATTGGGTATATAATTAATAAGTATTTTCAGTTATTCATTACACACATCGAAAATTTGGTCTATACCTTTATACATGTCCTTACTATTATCGTTGGTATCTGCCACGACGGGATTTTGTTACATTATTACTCAATATCTAGAAGCAACTAAGCTTCATCGAAGCAACTTGATAGCTTTTTGTTTTTTATTTTCAATTTTATTAATAACATTATCTATAAGTATTATTAATAACATTATTTTTTAGGCAGTGATTATGATAGTTGCAGGATTAAGGTTTGCGCAAATTAATATATGTTCGTTGGCTCCTAAGTTACCTGATGTTGAAGAGTTATTATACAATTCAAATATTGATGTTTTGGCGATTACAGAAAGCTGGTTAACTAATGAGTTTAACAATAATGTACTAGGCATAATTGGTTACAAACTATATCGCAAAGACAGGAGTACCAGAGGTGGAGGTGTTGCGATTTATATAAGAAATACACTAAAAACGTCATTAATTGATACAAATGATAATATAGAACAATTATGGATTTCGGTGAGTATTAACAGCAGGGATAAGATTGTGTGTGGTGTGGTGTACAAGCCTCCAAAATACAATTATAAGCTTTTTATTGACGAGTTAAAAAATTCCTTTATGTTGTGTTCGATGGTCTCGCCTAACGTTATATGCCTCGGTGATTGCAATGTCGATTTTCTAATTTCCGACAGCTATGATACTATTTATTTTAATAACATGATAGATTCCTTTACCTTAACGCAGTTAATTAATGAACCTACTAGATATGGACTTTACAAAAATTCATTGTTAGATTTAATAATTGTTTCAGAAACAGATTTTGTTAATTCAAGCGGTGTCATTTTTTGTAACCTATCAGATCATGAACTTGTTTACTGTGATGTTTCTAATTCTCCGTTCAAATTGCCACAAATTGAACATACATTTCGGAATTATAAAAACTTCAACTCGATTTACTAATGCTGCCGTTGCATAACATATTTCAACTCACTGATATCGAGGATAAAGTAATCTTTTTAAACGCTAATTTAGTTCACTTATTTGATAAGCATGCCCCATGGGTTACGTGTAGAATTAACAAAAAGCCATCTCCGTGGGTTACAGAAAATATAAAATTACTTATTAATTTAAGGGACAAAGCAAAATCTAAACATAAAAAAAATCCTACCCGTGGTAATTGGGAGTACTACAAAATGCTTAGAAATTATACAAACGGTGCCATTAAACGTGAAAAAGAAGCATATTTTCGATCCAAATTAACTAAATCCAATACTAAGCAAATGTGGTCGGAATTGAAGAGATTAAATATAAACACGAGCCGGGTTAATTGTGACGATTCTATTATTCATGATGTTGACCAAATTAATAATTTTTTTCTAAATAGCACACCTCTTACAGCAATAGATTTAGATACTCAAAACTTTTATAAAAATAACACTTTGGTTAACGATCCACTTAGTTTCAGGTTAGTTAAATATGAAGATATAGCTAAAATAGTTACCACCTTGAAAAGTAATGCTACGGGACTCGATGGTTTGAATGCAAGAATGATAAAACTTTGCTGTCCTCACATAATACCATTCATTTTACATATCGTCAACAGCTGTATTTTGGAGGATAAGTTTCCCAATGTATGGAAACAGGCTCTTGTTTTACCGTTGCCGAAAGTTGCACAGCCACAATCCTCTAGTGATTTTCGCCCAATTATTATCTTGCCCGTATTGTCTAAAATCTTGGAAAAAATTATCAACTTTCAGTTACATGAACATTTGGAAGTTAATAAATTGTTACCTGAAATACAATCTGGTTTTCGTTCTTTGCATAGCTGTGCAACTGCACTACTACACATAACAGATGATATTTTTAGAGCATCTGATATGGGTCATTGCACCATTTTAACTCTTCTGGATTTTAGCAAAGCTTTTGATACTATTGACCACAGTTTGCTCTTAGCTATACTACATTACATGGGACTTGGTGAGCATGCACTTGCCCTCATACAAAGCTATTTAAGTAACAGACTCCAGAAAGTTAAAGTTGGGCATAGAGTGTCTGAGGTAGCGAATATTACAAGAGGCGTTCCTCAAGGGTCAATACTTGGTCCGCTATTATTTACATTATACACTTGTAATTTCTGTAAACACTTAAAAACCTGTCGTATGCACATGTATGCTGATGACACACAAATATATCATTCATTTGCACCTACGGACATAAATCAAGCAGTAAATAAGGTAAACAGCGACTTAAATATTATATATGATCTTTCTACTAAACATGCATTGCATTTAAATCCTTCTAAGTCTTGCGTTATACTTTTCAATATTAATATACCTAATGTACAAGTACCTCCTATTAAAATAAATAATATGACAATACCAATTCAATCCAAATCGAAAAATCTTGGGCTTGTTTTGGAGAAAACCCTTAGATTTAAGGATCATGTATGCACATGTGTCCAAAAAGCTTTTATGAATTTAAAACTGCTATATCCTCATAAACTATATCTCAGCAAAGAAATAAAAATCATCTTGTGTAATTCGCTAGTCTTGTCACAGTTTACTTTCTGCGCTCCTGTTTATAATTTCTGCTTGGATTACGAAACATCACAACGTATTCAAAGAGTTCAAAATACCTGCTTAAGGTTCATTTATGGATTACAAAAAAATGAACACGTCTCACCTAAATTAAAGGAAGCACATTGGCTGTCCATGAAAAATAGGAGAGTTTTGATGTCAGCAACGCTATTTCATAAAGTAATAATTACAAAGCAGCCACCGTACTTATATAATAAGATTAGGTTCAGGACTGACATTCACAACTTAAACCTGCGACACAGAGGTTTAATTACCATACCTAAATACAAAACTTCTTTTTTTGAACGTTCATACAGCTATAATATAGCATCAGTTTATAACAATATTCCTAGCCCATTAAAAGAATTGTCGCTATCACAATTTAAAAAGAAATTGCATAATTATTTGTTTAGCAAGCAAAAATAAATAAAGTTTAGCCAATTTACTCTCTTTACTTAGTATACTCTTTTTGGTACTACAAATCTGTATTTTCCAAACTTGCCGAAAAACTGATTTAATTTTTTGATTTAATTTTGACTCTTCGACATCTTCTCGTCGCTTTTGTTTTATGATAATATGTTTTATATGTTTCACTTTCATATGCCACAGTGTATAATTCAACGCCTTTTCCTTTACAGTAACACTGCCTATCCAATAATTAACTAATTATACTAATCAACAAAATATTTTAGTAAAGTTTAAATTTTTTATATTGAATGGAATTAACAAGGTGCAAGTGGAAGATCAGCGATGGCTGAACTTGCACCTTGAGGTTCTATACATTTGGTACAATATGTATTGATTTTTATTGTATGTGTATATGTGTATATTCATATTTTCATTATAATTTATTTATAATCAATAATAATAATTTATGTATTATAAAACTTTTTGTATGCCAGATGTGTGGAATAAACGTATTATTATTAGACACCACCTAAATCTGCTTTTCTCTCAAAACTCCAATAAATACGAAAAAAGGAATTACCTTTTATAAGTAAGTATTCGTTTGTTTAAAATATTAAATATAAAATTTATATTATAAGATTAATATCAAAATACTATGTTTTAAAATGTTTTAAAAAAGGTTATGTAGTTTATGTGCGCACTTCAAGACAGTGAAAACCGCCAATGAAAATATCTAATTACAAACCGGAAACACTTACTCCCGGTCGTATGTGGTAGATGATTATGTTCCTTCCTACAGTTTTATATTCTAAGGTAAGTATAAGCATAAATTAATTTAACTTTTTAGCAGACAACGTAAAAATAGATACTACAGCGGCAAAAAAACGAAAACGCCAATTTTTTGCTGTTGTAAATGGGTATATTGTGTTAAAATCAAAATTGTTAATGTCATATTTTTTAATATAATTGACGATATTGGTTTGTTTCAGGGTAAGTTTGGCATTCAGATCTATTTAACTCGAAGAGCTCGGTTTCCATAGTCTTCATTATTGCAAATAATTGTAACTATGACAATAGAGCGTTAGGAGCAAAAGAGTTACTTACCCTTACTAACTTACTTACCCTCAAAAGTTTCTGACGTTTAAATAATCTTTAAGTACCTAATTCATAACACTAAACCCCATTTACAGTATATAAAATTATAAAAAAGCGGTAAGCTGTTTAATGCCGGTGTTTTCATTTTTTGACCGTAGGTACCTATTACGATAGTCCAGTCAAAATAAACAAAAAAACGTACAAACTTCAGAAATATCCACATAGAGCTGAAAATTGGTAGAGACGTTAAATACACCATTATAAATGAAATATCAAAAGTCATCATCGACCCTACTTCTGTTAAACATGTTATTCAAGGTCAAAGGTCAACAAAATCGTTTTTTCGCAAATATCTCTTAAACGGTAAGTGTTATCGTAAAAATAGTTCATACAAAGATTGTAGATTATGCGATCATCTACGAAATTTGTGTTAACTATTTTTACGATAACACTTGCCGTTTAAGAGATATTTGCGAAAAAACAAGTTTTCTGATCTTTGACTTTGAATAACATTTTTAGCCGAAGTAGGATCGTTGGGGACTTTTGTAATTTCATTTATAATGATGTATTTAAGGTCTGTATCAATTCTCAGCTCTATGCTTTTTTTGTCTATTTTGACTAGACTATTATGCAGAATACAACTTTTCTAATTTTTGAAAGCGCGATATCTAATGAATGATGATTCCTAGGAAATTAAGTATGCTGACATTTTTTGTAGATAATCACATAATTTACAAACATTGTATAAACTATTTTTACGGTAACACACTTACGGTTTAAGAGATATTTGCGAAAAACAGATTTTGTTGACCTTTGACCATGAATAACATTTCTAGCAGAAGTAGGATCGATGGGACTTTTGACATTCCATTTATAATAGTGTATTTAAGGTCTGTATCAGTTCTCAGCTCTATGAGGATTTTTCTGAAATTGAATGTCTATTTTGACTGGACTATATAGTTTTATTTGGAATAACAGATACGGTTTTACTATTTAGGGAATTCTGGGGAAATCTTAGAGACTCCATCTGGGGATCAGCGTTGCCAACCGTACTATAATTATAGTATTCATACTATAATTGGGTCTGCCGGTACTATGTACTTTTTAAATGTAAATAGTACGCCAAATCTACTATATTTTTCAGCATTGATCTAATATTAAATTACACATAATAACATCATGCAAGAATAAATTAACAACTTCTTCTAATTAGTGAGATTGATTCGCGGTAGGCTCCTTGTGAAACATTGCATATAAAGGTGTTGTTAAGCGTATTTACAACTTCAGCTTAATAAATTAAACAAAAAATGTAGATAGCCATTTCACAAGTAAAATTTCTAAATTCTTAAAAATAAGCCTGTAATTAATTTTTGAAGTTGAAAGATCCGAAGCATGTGACGTCACGCGTGCACGCGCCTAATATGGAAAGCATACTAAACTGGTTTGGTAGTAGAAATCCGACCACAAATTAGTGCATTTCACGTGTTTGGAGGTAAATAAAAAGTGTTTATTTATTAGGTTATTTACTGGTTATTACTATTGTGTAGTTACCCATTAAAACAACATGCCTCGATGTTGTATATTCGGATGTAAGAATACCGAAAAAGCTGGCGAATATAATTTTTCTTTTCCAAATACTCACAGATAAAAATCTTAACATTTACTGGCAATGGTTGCAAAGAGTGAAAAGGGTCGATTGTATCAAGAGTTTTTTTCAAAAAAATTGAATGAATTACGGGAAAAAATAATAACTATTTGTAATAGAAAAGAACTTCGCTGATCCTACGTATTTGAATATTGAAATTGATAAATATGCAGCTATCAAATCTCTACAAATGTAGCCACAGCAGAGCGTCCTTCGTTGGAGGAAGCAAAAAAATTATTACTAATAGAACGTATTTATAAATGTAACAGTTTAATTACACGTGAAAACTAGGAGTACATGTTATTTTAAAAGTTATTTTTACTTTTTTATAACTTATGTAAATATTTAGTTAACACAAAATATTTAAAAAATTATTCCTTTTCTTAATCAAAATAATCTGGACCTTCTCCTTCTGCAGGACGAAACGGTATATACATATCATTATCTTCGGGATATTTGCTTATTTTTGAAACGACACAAGCAGGTATTACCTTCCTTTTATTTTTTCCCCAAGGCAACTAAGAATTTTCCCAATAAATAAATTGTTTATATGATATATGCCGCCACTAACGATTGCTTAATTAGGTAAGACGTTTTCTATTAGTTTGATCCGCTCGTAATAGCATCTAGTAGCAAGAAGCTTGCAAAGTGTCTAGATTTAACACTACACTATGAAAAGATTCGTACAAAATTATACACTAACCTGCTTTTGAAATTGGAAATTTCATTTGTTTTCACACATAAATGTGATTCACAATTTGTACTCGGAGGAGCACAAAATCGCAATTAACTACACCAGACGACGTTTCCGATTCTAATATTGTCTTCGCTTGTGATACATTGTAACAGTTCAAATTTTCACTTTAACAATTTTATTATAAATACATGATAATGGTTAAGTATTTATTGAAAAGATATAAAATACAGTCTAATTAAATCTTTAGATACATTGCTTTTCCACATCTGGATAGCTTGCTCCTCTAGCCCAAAGATTCTGACCTGAAATAAAAAAAAGGGGAATGATCTTATTTAGAAATTATTTCGTACTTACCTTAATTAGTATTTTGTCTGAAGGGACGCCCTGTATTCCATACAATTTTATTCTTGGTTGAAATATCAAAATATTTCCATCTTTTATACTTTTTCTAAAAGTAAACAAGCGATAAATAACAACTGGAAAATATTATATATGATTAGTATGTGACTTAATAGTTTGATAGCTACTTACCTAGAGGAAGTTGTTTCATCAACTAAGATCTATTAATTTATAAGAGAGTAATTCTTTTTGGGGTTTTTACGAAAATTTACGTTGTGTTTACACTCTGCGATTATTCGTTTTGATAGAGGTGTCGGTATTGAAGATTTCTCATATATCGGCTCAATTTGCATTTTGCGAGAAGGACTTTCTTTAAGAGACTTCCTTCGCTTGGTACGTGACATCCCATGTACGACCCGCCATATTTTTCTGGGTTTTGCACCCGCATCGTATTAATGGATTTTATATGGTGAAGTCGATAGAAAATATCCGGTTAACAGTCTTTTGTTGGAGAAATTATTTTTCGGAAAAGTTGGGTATTTTCTTCTCTCGTTGGAGGATCTAAATGCATGTGGCGTAAACGTATCTTCTCGGTGAGTGTAAGTGCATTCTGTTTAATTGTTTAATCCTAATTCCTTATCAACCATTTTAGAAATACATCTAAATTCACCAACTTCGTTGAAAGGGGATACTTAAAAAAAACCTTTTCGTAAACAAAACCCTCGTTAGAGGTAAGTGGATTTTTTTGTGTGGATTGTCCCGAGATTAATGTCGTCCTTTTTTTTAGGGTTTATTTATTTGTTTAGTTATTTTTTATATATTATTATTCTTGTTGGAGTGGTATCTTTTGGGCAGAGAGTCCGCCACCGCCACTCAAAAAAAAAGAGAGCAAGTTGGAAGAATTGTTGATTTTTCGGGTACAGCCTTATAGAGATTCTAGGCAAAGCAGCAATCAGGTTTTGTTGATTCTTTTATCATACTTCTACATGTATGTACGATATTTTAATTACTGTTATTATTGGCACTGAAGTTGATTTGATTAGTTAATGAATAATATGTATTAATTAATTTGGGTGGTATAGCTATCAGGAGTCAATTATTTACTTGTTTTTTTTGCATGTATGTAAAGCAATACAAGGGGTTAAACATTTTATTTCGTGTCTATCTTTTATCATTATCATATAAGACGTTAATACTATGCATTATATATGTATGTAAACGTATGTGATCACACACGGTACGAACTCGGTGTATTGAACTATTTAATCTGAACCTAATCATAAGGTAATTTTTATATCTTGTTGAGTATTATATATATATATATATATATATATATATATATATATATATATATATATATATATATATATATATATATATATATATATATATATATATATATATATATATATATATATATATATATAGATATATATATATATATATATATATATATATATATATATATATATATATATACCGAAACACGTATAGAGAGCATTCTACATAATTTATGGAAACAGAAAAACTTCTTCATTATAAAAATCATTTATATTCTTTGATCGCTAATAACAAACAATAAAATTCTTCTAGAAACTTGATAAAATAGGTATACAGAAATAAATTAGCGGTAATTAAATACTTGCATGATTCAGCATTATAGGTACTGAAAACTGCAGCTAACTGCCGCAAGTTTCTCGTTTGCGCCCGTCTTTTAATAATTCAGTCAAGTTCAGTATATTGTTCGTTTAATAATAAATCTCGTTTCACATGGACGCTCACCGTCGGCGAGCTGACCATCAATGCGCTGACGGTACGCCTGGCGTTTTGATTTCACATGATCAGGATGAAAAGTGATAGGGGAGAGTCGCCCAAATTGAATCTTTTTTAGAAAAAAAATTGGTATTTCAGATCATTGTCGGTTATTTAAATTAAAATTCACACTAAGGCCTACTTTATAATGTTTATTACTTATTCAATTAAAAAATATATTGAAAAAAACATAAATTCTCTATTAAAATAAAATATTACAATAATGTGCAATCAGTTCAATTTAGGGAACCAGTTGCCTAAATTGAACCAACAGTTCCCTAATTTAAACCTCTAATTTTTTGCACCAGCTTTTACGAAACATACGGAGAAAATTACATAAATGAAGGCATAAACATATAATTTGCAATTACATCGATATTCGCGGGAACACCGTACTCATATTGAAACTACAGCATTCTTTAGTCCTCCTGTTACTATTTTCAACGATAGATGGCATAGCAATATAGTCTTTAAAAAGATAATCGACTGGTTCGACTTAGAAGGCGGTTCAATTTGGGCGACTTTCCCCTATCAAAGCTGATGCATCAACTACTGTTTTCATATCTGCTACTTACATATAGGCAGTTTGCAAATTTTATTACCCTTTTTCTTCTTTTCTGATATTTGTCCGTTTGAAAAAGCAGATACTAAATCATAATTCCAGAAAAACAAATCCCACCATTGATTTATGTTGTCACTACGTATAAAAATTTTTTAAATTCATTTTAAAGAAATATTTCAGTGTTTTCTATAAGTACTTTATGAATGTTGTTTCGAGTGCAACCCTAATACAGACGTCATTGGGTTTAAAGGGGTGTCATTATTCCTTTCTATACACCGGATGGTGTATAGCTGCAAACTGGCATCATTGTTGTTTGAAATAATTTCGGTCAGCGCGCTGATTCGGCATACGTGTGAAAAGGTGCATTTCTCAGGTCACACTGTCTGGCGAAAGATAGGGAAGAGCGCGAATTACAATTAAATAATTTGGAGGCCAGAATTTAATAACAGTATTTATTGATAAATACACAAATAAATCTATGTCGACAAATTTGACTACGTCTCACTAACACTACACTTATCGCTGGCTCGGTGGTCTTGCACGTTGCTGCTCGCTGACGGATTATTTCTAAC
Source organism: Agrypnus murinus (assembly GCA_929113105.1). Classification (NCBI taxonomy): domain Eukaryota; kingdom Metazoa; phylum Arthropoda; class Insecta; order Coleoptera; family Elateridae; genus Agrypnus; species Agrypnus murinus. The sequence continues at coordinate 139,514,152 of OV816027.1, read as the reverse complement.
AAGGTTATCGCTGGAACCTGCCTTTATAGCTGGTGCTTCCTGGGTGTGGGTTTGTTTGTTTGCCTCTGCCCTTGCTTTGACTTCCATACGATTCCAGGAACGTCCGTGGGCGCAAGTAGAAATGCATAGCGAACGTGACTTGATAAACGTGGCTATATTTAGATTGTGCTCAATGTCAACAAGACCTTGGCACTCTAGAACTGACTTAACAGTTACATTAAATGAAATATTCTTCAGAATAAATTGCAGCATATTCGACTGCATAAAATATTTATAGGTAGTTTAAGTAAAAAGTGACTTAATGTAATAGAAATTAGAGCTATATGTAACTCGCGCGAGACCTATAATGAAGTTAAATAAATAATTTTTACCGATTTTTGTTGTTCGTATGTACTTTTTAGATAGGAATTGATAACAATGTTAGAGCATTATTTATTTAATGCAATTAATAGTTCATGGCGTTATGCTTCATATTAGTTAGGGGAAGTTTATCTATTTTCTTCATTATACCTGCAGCTTATTAGAGAAAGTGAGAGGATTTATGTTATTCCAGCAAAGGTATTTTATAATATCTCTATTGTAATCTTTTTAGAAGTATATGAGAAGACGTTCTAAAATTAATAAGGGTGACATAAGGTTTTCAAGGTACTGTAATGATATTCATTCATTATTGAGAGACAATGGGCTTCTAGTAAATATGGATAAATGTAAATTTGGTGTCTCAGAAATTGACTTTTTTGGACACACTGTAAATATTAGAGGAATTAAACCACAAACTACAAAAGTTGAAGCTATTACAGAATTTCCATTGCCTACTAATCAAAAGAATCTTAAGAATTTTATTGACCTTGTTTCGTATTATCATAAATTCATTCAAAACTGTGCTGAAATATTAGCACCAGTAAATAATCTTGTTATACCAGACAAAGCCTCTCAAAAACCTATCGAATTAAATAGCAATCAAGTACAAGCTTTTAACAATGCTAAAAATGCTTTAATCAATGTTACACTACTAACGTATCCTAAACTGAACGCACCAATTAGTATTGCAGCTGATAGTTCATCTACCACAATTGCAGGAGTAATCCAGCAACTGGGTAATGGCATGTGGAAAGCATTAGCATTTTGTTCACGTAAACTAACCCCTACGGAACAAAAATACAGTGTTTTTCACGCGAACTTTTAGCAATTTACTTTTCGCTAAAAAATTCCGATATTATGTTGAGTGTAGAGACTTTCATATTGAAACGTTCTTTTTAGATTAATAACAAAATGCTGTTTAAATCTTCTATTAATAAAGAGAAAACATTCACACTTAACACACATAAATTCAACCTTAACTAATTTACAAAACACAATTATAAACTAACTATTAACTATTATTTATATTTAATAACCAATATTTATTTCACACACATTTATATTCTACTCCGATATTTATCTATTACCACTTGCGACTACTAACACGTCTAATTGCTCGCGGTTCACTAATTGATTCCCTTTCGTATAAGCCGGCGTTTATATACCGCATAATCTTCTAGAACATGCACTAGATTCTTGTAGAAGGTCTATGGATTTTTCGCGTCGTCTATGACTCACGCTGATAAATCACACATACAGGCGCCGGCGAACCACACCGGCTGATGTTGATGTCACGCATTCTCGAACATTCGACGGCGGAGTTCAGAGGGCTGACCGCGCTCATTACAATATATATACTTACCATAAACCTTTATGTACGGCAATAAAGAACAATAGTGATGCATACTTGCCACGCGAATTTGGTCAACTTGAATATATTTCCCATTATACTAGTGACATTAGACATATTCAAGGACAACAAGTATTCCCGCTGACGCATTAACAAGAGTGCAACTTATTCATATGCCCGATTTTTCAATTAATTACGAGGAAATTTCTCATGCCCAACAAACGGACAAAGAACTGCAACATCTTCGAGAGTGCAATAATTTCAATTTTGTTCAAATTTAAAATCCCGGTCAATCACCTATTTGGGCGGATGTAAGCAAAAAAAGTCCCAGACCTTACGTTCCTCAACAATTTCGCTATAAGTTGTTTCAACAACTACTTAATGTAGCGCATCCTGGTATCAGAGCTTCAAGGAAAATGATTTCCCAACGTTATATGTGGTCTTCTATGAACCAAGATATAAAAAATGGGTTATTTACTGCACTGATTGCCAACGCCACAAAGTGATTCGTCACACGAAAGCTCCTTTGCAACCAATTATAGAACCAGATCAACGTTTCCAAAAAATTCACCTTGATCTAGTACATTTGCCACCTTCAGAAGGTTATAAGTACTTATTGACCATAATAGATAGCTTCAGCAGATGGATAGAAGCTATTCCTTTAAGGAATGCTACGGTGACTACAGTAATAAATTCTTTTATCAACACATGGATATCACGCTTTGGAATCCCCCACTATATAACAATGGACAATGCTCAAATATTTCATTCTCATATATGGAAGCATTTCACGAATACCTTAGGGATAAAACACATTACTTGAGCCGCGTATCATCCCATAAGCCAAGGGATAATTGAGAGATTCAATCGTACACTCAAACAGGCCATACGCACCAGTGGTATATCTTCTTGGTTAAAGAACCTATCATGGATATTACTTAGTCTACGAGCTACGATAAAATCCGAATTAGATGTTTCACCTGCAGAAATGTTGTACGGAACTGCACTTCGTTTACCCGGGGATTTCTTTGAAGAAAAGAAACCCAATGAAGATTTCCGCATACCTCAATTTCTTCGTCAAATGAAATATCGTATGTACACTCAGAAATTTTCTTTCACATGGACATATAAATCAAACTCTTTCGTTCCCTAAGAATTACAACATTGTACACATGTTTATATTAGAAATGATACACATGACTTAAATATTAAAGACACCTATGTCGGCCCCTATAAAGTGTTAAACAGAACTGCAAAGTATTTTATGCTAGATGGACTAGATCAACCCGTATCAATAGACAGACTTAAACCCTGCTTATTTTAAATGAATAAAATTTTCATTGGCATTCTCTTTTCGTTCTAGAAAGAATACCTTCAAGAGATTCGAGAGAAGTGCACCGGATGCTGAAAATTAGTGTTAAATGTTCAATTTACTTATTCAATTTTAATTCAAGTGTTCAATTGTATATTTACCAAGTTTGTTTTACTTAGGTTAAGTTTGTCACATTACTCCGCCTTCAGCAATACCTTTTTTTACCTTTAAAAATAAGGACTTTCAATTCTTTGATTAGCATTATTATTCCTAGCATAAGTTTTATTGTCATAGCATGTAAAGAATTTATTGTAAAGATGCAAACGACCTCAATTTTTTTTGTAGCTAGTATACATTAAACATGCCGCTACATACAAGTACGACATTAATGTATGCTATTTTTTTTTGTTGAGGAATGCATTAAATGCCGTTTTGACTTATGACTCATTTCTTTTGGTACATGTTCAGCCTTTTTTTACCCGGGGTGTCATGTAATGATATTCATTCATAAAATAAACACATCAGTCATTACATAGATATTCCATCGAGAAGGCATTGAATGCTAAGGGTATTGCCATGACAACCAGAATAAATAACAAGTAATAAAATATATATCTTCAATGAACACTTATTTTATTTACTCCAACTTAAATCTATTAAATATAACTTCTGGTAAAACGACCAGACCGTTATAGTACGTAATTCAATTTTCAATCACTTCGCCATGAATTTTATATTACAATGAGAGATTTGAATATTTATGAAAGAACTTGGAAAATATTTTTAAGTCGGTATTTTTTAAAGGAATTATACTACCTCTTAAGAAATAAAACAGTACTTGTAATTTTTTTACAATAATGACCAATATTTCATTCATAAATAGTCATCATTTTACTAAAAGGTTTCAATCATGCTGCCTGTTATGATACTTCCATCTTTGTTAAATCTTTATTGCAGTTATTAGAAAACCCCATTCTGCGTAGGTAGGGATCACGGTAAAACTTAAATAAAGGCTTAATAAACTTCGTAAGGGGTGGTATTTAGTTGTTTCTAACAGTTGAGATATAAGGTGCAAAAACACAATGTTGCATCATCAACTATTAGTATATTCCAAAACTTAACCGAAAGTAACCGCATTTTTGGTTTTAGTTAGTCTTTGGTAACAAAAGGTTGCTGAAAAACCTACATAGTTTTGAAACAGCTTAACCTTGTAGTGTGGTGTCAAATTTGAACACTGCACCTTGACATCAGAAAATAACATTTAAGGGCTCTAAGTTAATAAAATGAATAATATATTGTGTTTTTTATGGAAAACATACTATCTGATGATAGCAGTAGTAGTGATGAAGAAGATGGTCAAAGAAGGCGTAAGTATGCATCCTTTTATACAGTTAGTTAAAATAACGGCAAATCAATTGTTTGCAACAAACACTACCAAAAACAAACTTTTGTGAGGTTTATGATGCCATAATCATACTAGAGACCCTGAAGGTCGAACACAAAATAAAGTCGCCAAATTTAAAATTTACTTGCCGATAACCGGTAGAAAATACCAACTTTAAATCCCCTGGAAAATGTATCTCTTTTATGTATATAAATTAATAAATCCTTACGGAATAGTATATTGTACGAGTTATGAAAGTAATACTTTTTTCATGAATTTACAGTTTTGATTAAGGAGGGCGAAGCCCGGGTTTATCAAGCAAATGAGTGGAAAAAAGAGACTCTCTAACGTGTTGTACACGATATTTTTTTGCATATGGTAAGTTGAGAAATTTGTCCTAAAAGGATTTATGCAAAATGTTAAAGAAATCAGAAAACCGTAGTATTCTTTTAAAGTGGTGGTAAACTAACCGCAAGTCACCGCAAACAACCGCGATTTCACTGCGGTTGCAGTGGTTACTTGTGGTTAGTGAAAAGAAACCATTTTTTCAGGAACCGTGTTCCATAAATTAACTTTTTTCAGGAATTGGTATATTTTGAAACACGAAACCGAGCTTACGGTTACTAAGGTTAAGTTACGGAATATACTATATGCATGGAGTAATACGAATAATACGGTAAATATTTTTTGCAGTGCCTATACAATAACGGCTTTTAACTTTTTAAGTTGGATCGAATTGGATTTCGTTTTTGTATGAAAATAACCAGGAAGGTTTGGCTCTTTCTTCGACATAAGTTTTAAAGTGGGCATATGCGGGAGTTTTTTTGTAACTCCAGCAAAATTTGAATTTTAGCAAAATAAAAGCTCTTACAATTTATAATTTTTTCAAATAAAAACTACAACACATTTTCATGTTTTTTTAAGTTATGTAGCTACAAATACTATATCTCTTTTTCATTTTTAATTTTGGTATCAATAAGTTCCATACAACAAAAGGAATTTAATTTTAAATCTCAGCTTGGAAATGTCGAGAAATTGTTAGTTCAAAGTAGTGACAACTTTAAGCATCAAAAGTTTTAACAATAACAAAGATTTTTTAATTTTGCCACCGGTTCTAGATGTCCTGAACATTTTATAATCAAACGCCAATATGTTTTTTATTCTTTACACAAGTTGGGCTTTTAATTCATTGCGCGGTTTTTGTTAAGGCTCGCGTATATGTGAAGAGATCAATTTAAAACTGCTGTCCTTACATGGCGCTGATAATTAGCGCGCTGAGGGTCAGCGTCCATGTGAAACGGGGCTAAAAGTAATACGTTTATTGTTTTGACTTCATGAAAACCCCGAAATAAATGAGTAAAAAAAGGATAGTAACATTTTCATGCCCCTGTACTATTTCTGTTTTCTTCCAGGTGGGCAACGCTGCTGGGAATATACTTATTTCTTACCTGGCAACACTGCTACAAACGCGAATGGCCGTATAAGAGCAAATAAGAAACGTTTTTCTCACAAATCGGGTGGATTATTATTAATTTTTAATAGACTTACAGAACCCTTTCATAATAATATCAATCCAATAATATCATCCACAAACTAGCACTTGCTATATTTGTGAGTTTTCATTCGAAGGCTAAAAACATTCTTTTCAATTTACTTTTTCACTTATGTAAATGTTTGTAGGTACTAATGTTACAAAATCTTCCAGCTCAGTGCAACCCTCATGTTCCATTGGCAACCAATAGTATACTTGAAGTAGCAGTTTGAAATGATTTAAATAAATTCTTGTCTTATGCCACAATCATCCAACTATAATTCCCGATACAATATTCATAGCAAAAAGAGGATAAAATCATAAGGAAAGATATATATAAAACACACATCAAATATGCCCATTATTACAAATAGATTGAGAACTGTTTGTAGTTGTTGATCAACTTAACCAGTAATCGCCAACAAAATAGAGATACTACACCAAAGATGTAAAACATGCACTTGTAGATTTCTTTATATACTTAAGTCAATGTTCAGTTTATATGCGCTTTAATGTTCAGTCATATAGGTGAAAAACCATTTGGATGTCATATTTGTAGTTTTAAATGCTTGCATAGAGGTAGTTTGCAAAAGCACCTGCTCATTCATAGTGGTGAGAAACCATTTAGATGCAATATTTGTAATGAAAATTTTTCTCTTAAAGGTAATTTGGAACAGCACCTGCTTACTCATAGTGGTGATAAACCATTTGGTTGTAATATTTGTAATTATAAATGTTTAGTTAAAGTTAATTTGTTAATTTAAGTTTGCAAAAGCACCTGCTCATTCATAGTGGTGAGAAACCATTTAGATGTAATATTTTTAATGAAAGTTTTTCACTTAAGAGGCAATTTTAAACGGCACCTTCTTACTCATAGTAGTGATAAACCATTTGGATGTCATCTTTGTAATTATAAATGCTCACTAAGGGGAAATTTGCAAAAGCATCTGCTCACCCATAGTGGTGAGAAACCATTTTGATGTAAAGGTCAGTTGGGGTAAGTGTGTTTTTGAGGCAAGTGCGACCATTTGTATGTATTTACAAAGATTAATGATGAGGCAACACCAAGAGAATATGGTCATTAGAGTTTTAGTCTGCAATATTTTCAATCTGGGAACAGTGTATGTAACTTTACGTTGTCTGTTAAGGAAGGTGTGGCGGTTGAAAAATATGATGAAAATATAAAAAAATTATTGCAGTTGATAGATTTTTTATTTATTTATTTATTCAACCAACAGGTAAAACCCAATAACAGGTTGAAATAGTAATAAACATTTTGACAGTGTGTTATGTTACATGCTACAATTAGTACATATGACAAAGAGTTGTATTATAATATCTACTCTTTGATATGACACAAAATCTTTACAAATTACTTGCACATTTGATATCAACTGAATACAAATGTATAAGAAAAAAAAAACTGAACTTGAAAGTGTGAACGTAAAAATAAAGAACTCAAAGGAATATATGTACACACGTATAATACAAGATAATAAAGCTGAACTTAAAATTATATTCATTAATTAAAAATAATTGAATAAGGTAATATATAGATAATAAAAATAACCTTAGCGAGAGCTAGAAATAAGAATTTCCATCACTCCAGTTTTAAATGCTGATAGCGAGTCAAAAAATATGTCAACAGTTTTACATTTATTAACAATCATCATTCGATTAATTGGCGCCTGTAGGTGATAGTTACTTGGCGAAGGTGGTAGAATAAAGTTGGAACATATTGCGATGATTCTGATAAAAGTTTATTATAAAAACATTATCCACACACATATATTCTTTAATTCCCTCAACTAGCTCAGGTTTGTTCGGTATGAACATAAATGATTTGAATTTCGAGACTCTTATATTATTTTATGCCTGGAAACAAGAGTTAGCAGCAACATTTAATATAAAACATAAATTGTAAGCATTTATGCTTCTGCAAGCTGGACACCTGTAACTGTAATCTGAATTTGAAAGAGAATAATGCTGTATGCTGGTATAAGCATCAATTAAACACATACGTTAATTGAAAAACACAAAAACCTTTATTCAAAACAAAAATTAAATTCAGCAAAGAAAAGTCAAATAAAAAGAAAATTATAAATTTACAATTGTAATTGAGAATAAATCCTCTAGTTTGTTCAAACGTAAAGAAAAGTCGTATTTATCTGACATAGGATTAAATACAGTTGTTCGTTTGAACAAACCAACACAACTAATTATCTAAATGTAAATAAAAATGTTATTCAAATAAATAAATCTTGATCAAAACAAAATTTAATTGTTTTCTTTATATTGAAAAATTAAAACAAATTTTTAAAAAGGGATTTAAAGAATTAAATCAAATGTTTTTTTAATAACCTAAGAATGAACTTTAAAAAACTTCAGTTTTATTATTCTTTTATTTACAAGAAACAACTATTTTTGAAACCAACCTGGTATCTTCATATAGTTTCCTTCCACAACATTAATCCTATTGGTAGGACTGCTGTACAATCAACAGCTGATTTTTATTTGTAAAGATATCGATGCATCGATCGATGACCACAAATTAATTCACTTGTATTTAATTATAACAAACGAAGAAATACTTTCACTTTCGTTTATTTATGTAGCACAATAATAAATCTTCATTACAATTCTTGTAGAGAACACAGGTAAACACCTTTAATTCTATTTTCAATAACTTTGTTTATATAAATTTCAATTGACACTTGTCAACAACATGTGATTGGTACTTATAACTTCAAATTTTACAGATTTTTAAACTGGAGCCGACATGCTTTCTGCCTTGAATATTTTACGACTAAATTTCCTTTAAAAATGCAGCGGCTTTTATATGTTCTGCCAAAACAAATGAATTCTTTGTCACTTTCCACAAACAAAAGAGAAACGAAGCGACGCTCATGACGTCATAATTCAAAACAGGTGATTCGGGTTAACGCTAATCCCAGATCTGACATAATCAACTTGTAGGGCTTAAAACACTGATCAAAAAACTATATAACATCTATAGTCCCAAATTGAATATTAACGAAGATACGGACGAAAAACACTTAACGATGACGATTCTCGTTTAACATAAATTTACATACATAATTTAACAAATTAAGAGTTCATCTTTACACATTAGTTACACGGATACTCAAAGTGAGTGATACAATTGTTTTATACCTAAAGATATCTTTACAAATCAATACAAACATGATTTTATTACAGTATAAACATCAAAGCACATCAAAGGATGCTCACACAAACCACAGCTTGAAAATAACATCTACTTTACTCAATTTGTGCACAAAATGTCCAGTGTACAGTGCTTAAGGCACACATATAAAAACAATGACGATAAAAACCAGGATAAAAGCTATAAGAGTGCGTTTTCGCGAACACAGAGGTTTTCAAATACTTCCTTTATTTGTAATGACCAGAATTCCTTTAAATGAGTTCAAAATTTAAATATGTTATATCAATCATAACAAGATTAATCTACTTAATCTATTTACAGGAAAATAACCAAGTAAACTTGAGCTGGCCTCCAAGAATATCAAAGAATATGCTTAACGCTGAATCCTCGTAACTTGAAATTTTAAATATGAAAATAAATTTCCCTGGCAAGTGGGAAAACTAACCTAAAGTGTAACTTAGGTTGCCTATACATGATTGTGATCAAACAGTCTATCTAAATCATATCCTTTTTATTTATAAATGTTATTTATTAATTTATGCATGAACTATTAGGAAAGTAAGGTTATACTTGCATGAAATCTTTAATCATAAGTTTTTACTTTTAAACCTTGATAAATCTAACTAAGCTCCTAACTATATTTATCAACTATGTGGCCAAGGCCTAACATGCCCCTCGTTTAATTTACGAACCGATATGAAATATTGATTTTAACGTTTCCGAACATCATTCTATGAAATTTTCAAAACGGTGAAATCCATAACACCTCAATATCTTTGTCTATAACAAGGAACGTTAAAGTCTAAAAATTGCAAGATTTTTGGCGCATCAACTTTATAATTAACAATTTTGAATAAAAAGATCGCGCTATGTAAAAATCTCCTTTGATCCAAGGTGTGAAACTTGAATTCATTAAAAGTAAAAGCTATGGCCGTGTAAAATCAGATATATTAGGTTTTCTGTAATATAAAAATCTGAGAAATCGTTTGTGTACTTTCTGTAACATATTAATATAGGCATTATAGTATTTTGAATGTACAAAACTATTTCCTAGAAAATCTTTAATGTTTAGGAAGTTTGTTTCTACATAAATAGCACGCGATCTTATGCAAAATGGTAAGTTCTTGATACATTTATTATAATAACTTCATAAAAAATGATGAAAAACATTTGACACCAAAACATTTCACGTAAAAACGTTGTAAGATTGAGCTGTTAAAGTTTCAAATTTGTTAGAAAGATAGTTTTGCCAAAAAATAAATTAATATGAATTTACTGCATTAACTTGTTTTCAACAGAATAACAAACGAAATACTGGTGCTGACTTAAGGCAACGTTGTCACTTATTCAGTACTCTAGAAGCGTATAATTTATTTATATTCTAGCGGGATTTCTTTATTTTTTAGTGTTTACATGATAATATTATTTTTTTTTATTAATAAAAAAGTAAAGTTGAACGAAATCTCTGCTTAGAAGAATTGTTTTCTATGTCAATTTTTCGCGTTCTTAAGTTTGGATTAGACAGTCAAAAGTTAATCTCTGACTTTAAAAAGACTACTAATTAATTCAAACATATAAATAATAACTAAACTGCTTTTACATGCATTCTAACTAGTACCGTTTGAGCCGTTGGCTCAGACTATCCCACCACAACTTCCTTAATGCACTTTTAATCACTTAAAACTCATAACATATATAAACAGAACGTTGCTGTCAAACTTTTAATACCAAATCTCGACTGTACGCACCTAGTGGTGATTTGATTAACTAAAGTAGTTCAATTGATCTATAGATAGAATTTTCTAAAATGTTTACAGCGTATTACTTATTACCCGGATTATTTATATTAAAGTTGGAAATTGACAAACTCCGGAAAAATTACCATTGGCGTCGTTACTGGTACAAAACATTAATTCATTTAGTTTATCATACTATCAAACGCAACAAACAAAACAAGAAAATAAACACCATGGATTACATACGGACTTGTTAAAGCAATAAATGTAAGAGATAACCTTTAGCGTCAACATATACTATTCGATCCTACTAAGAATAACATTTTAAGGCTTGTTGCTCGATAGCTAACACAAATCCGAAAGGATGGGCTAAATACGAGATTTCTCCTACTTGAAATTTATGACCTATTAGCTCCTTTACAATTCGCGAACTATTTTGACAAGCAGATATCAGGGCAACGTGGACCACATTGCTTTATCAACAAACACGCAGCGAAATACGAAAAAGAAAAGCGGTTTTCTTTTGTGACCGTTTTATGGCACTAATCCATTAAGCCCGCGGTGATTCTCCGGCAAAGATTCTTTGGTGTTTACCGCTTTGTAAGTTGTAAACCACTCTTTTGACTAGCCTTTCGGGTAGATTACTTTATTAGAGGTAAAGCCACATCTATTCTTTCCTAATGAAGTGCAAACACAAGTAAACAAAACGTTTGAATTTTTGAAGAAAATCTGTAATCTGTAGGAACATTATAAAGTAGGGAACTAATCTTACTATCGGTAAATAATCTAGAAAAATAATTACTTGCTCATATCAAAAATATTTTGTAAAGGTTTACAAAATTTACTTAACCAGAAGTAAACTATTTGCGTATAGTACGTCAATTAATGCTATATGTATGCCAGTCTTGCATTAGTAAAGTTTTATCTTTTTATTTAGTTTTACCGACAATTAATAATGACCCGTAAATAATGAAATATGAGCATAGGTTGCATTCACACATATTTTAATAAGTCCGCTTATCAAATTAATTCCCTCAATTAGTTAAATATTCCAAATAAATAGGCAATACAAAAAAGTACTTAGATCTAATACAACTTATAAAATATTTGTGTGATGTTAAATGGTATACAGTTTATAAGGTATCATATTCCCTTTTATTTTAATATTTCAGGAGAGGCAATTTTACCCGTCAAACTGTACGATAAGAATTAATTTATTATTGTTGAGTCGGTAACGCAAACAATATTACTGCATTCCACGACAACTCTAACAGGCAGAGACTAACGAAATTCGGGCCACACATCACTGCGTACAGACTAAAATTTAAAGAATCTTCAATATTTAACTTCTCATTTAGGATTTATTAACTTTTATTTATAAAACTTTCTGTACCCGGCTTGATATATATTTTTTTTCATTCCGCCTCAAATATATATGAAAGGTATAAAAATGAAATCACAAAACTAATTAAAGTTGCAAAAAATAAGTATTACACTAAAGAACTTAATAATAATTAAAATCCTTCAAATATATGGAAAATAGCTAATAAATTCATAAATAAAAACAAAACTAGAAAAAAAAATTAATAACATCAAGATAAATAATCAAATCAGTGGTCTACAAATAATTGCAGAGCAATTTAACAATTACTTTATATAAATAGGAGAAAATTTATCAAAAAAATTAAAACTAGTAATAACATTTTTCAATTGAAAGATTACTATAAATGAATACACTACGTGTTTAGAACCAACTGACTAAGATGATGCGCCACCAACAAGGTTGAACGTAGCGTGATCCAAGGAGGCAACCAGCAACCAAGTAATGGTACTTGAGCGAGAAGCTTAGCGTAATGGTCATTTAATAATCCAAGTATACAACGTAGTGTATGAAAATAATTATTAATAGAAGATAATTATGTATTAAGATAAGATAAACAGAAAATATGAAGAAAAAAGAAAAAACGTCTGTAACAAACAAAACCAATTACCAGAATGCACCATGCAAACATTTAATAAGTATCTTAGATGGAAGGCGACCTTCTGAAATAGTTATACCGCTTCCAAATGCGGCTAGCGTCGATTAAATATCGAGTCCTGTCAAAAGAATTACAAAACGTAAAAAACGCTAAAAACTACGAACCTCGAAAACGTGCTTCTAACCTCCAAAAGAACTAGCGAGTCCTTACGGTACCAATAAAATTGGAAATCACACCAAAAATTAATTATAAATCTGCACAAATGCAATTCCCATTTCACAACATAAAGGGGAAATCAATTTAACGGCGGTGCCACTAAAACATTCTTTTAAAGAAGTTGCTTCACGATCGAACGATCAAACCAGTCGTATTATCAACAGGAAGTTAAGTTTTTCGAACCAAAATGGCAACGAAAACTGAGACAGAATACGAAAATCCCCAAACACTATACAAAGTAACACAAAAGTATAGCTATATATTAATAGCTATACATTGCTACGAAATAAACACGTAAGAAGTTTTGGAAAAGTTGTTATGCCTAGTGGTTGTAATAACGATCCCACTAAACACACAGACGTTGAAAAAATATTTTTATAACGTATGTTGGTTGAAATAACGTTATACTTTGAATATGAAACGTTGGTATTTGTTTGATTTTAAACGGCTTAGAAAAGACGTTTTTAAATGTTTGTAATCGACCTATTATCAAAAAATAATGAGTTTACTACGTATATATAACGTTTTAATTTAATGGTCATAAAGTTTTGACGTCTAAGTCACGTAATATATTAATACACTCTTGATTTTGTTAAAAAACCTTGTTAATTAAATTATTTCTTTTTAAAATGATTAAAAATGAGGCAAATAAAAAAAATAGTATAAAGTATTCGTTTCATAAGACTTTTAGCGTGTCTCATGAAACTAATAATTTCATATACTATTGTCTATTATTACGTTTTTTCTACCTAAAATTGATTAAAACGTTGCGTAAACACGCTTTTTTCACGTGGATTCTGGCGACATTTTAGCGTTTTTATGTATAACGTTATGACTAATTTCCAGCGGTTTTTCAACGTGTGTATATACTGGGATTATCATAACAATTTCATAATATCGACATTGAGTCCTGCATTTATTTTCGTTTTTTAATTCTGCAGTTATTTTAATCTAATAATCTGTTTAAAAAATGGCTATTATTCATAATTATTGTATACTGATTTTGTTGCATTGTATTTGCCAGAACAATTAAGCAACTTTTAGAATAAATATTTTGAATTGCCAGTTTAACTTAAAGAAATTTACATTCTACGGCTAACTTTGCTTTTGTTCTGTTAAATTTCCTTTTCGTTTTTTTTAGTTAATAAAAGAGTTATAAAAATAACTATAGCATGAGCAAAAAGTAACTTTATCAAAGATGCCTTTGGAATTTTGAACTCATGTGTTTTACAATACCAGAAAATTATAACAACTGTCACTGTCAAAGGACTCTGATTATTTTGTATAATTTTCTGGTGTCATAATACACATGAGTTCAAAATTCCAAAGGTACCTTTGATGGAGTTACTTTTTGTTCATACTATACAGGGTGTCTCGTAGCCCCTGCCCCAGGGGGCTTTTTTGATTAGGGAAAAACCAAATCTTGACCGACGTTTTTAGAAAAGTACATATAAAATTTTACAGCGCGGATGATGATACTGATATCATGAATAAAAAATAAAGTTTATAATTGCAAGCTTTGAGATTTTCAAGCCAGACAAACATGATGAGATCACATTTCACTGTGATGTTACTATGCTCCTTATCTACTCCAAACCCATGATTTTCAAGCGCCCAGTTGTATTACATTGGACTATTGCAGATAAAATCGCTTCGCTTCGTTGATATAGTGGTTTTTGCTTTACGAAAACTAAAATGCAACGCTCAAAAAATGACTAATTGTAATTCTTACAACACGTATAAATAAACAAGGTTGTGTATTTTATTTTTACAAGCCATCTGTTTCTAACGGGAATTTATTTAATTTCATTTAAACGTGACCTTTCATATCTGGTACCGTAAACTTCTACATTTGACTTGTTAATTAATTTTTCGATAAAGTGCAAAACGTGATAAACGCAAATATCTTAAATCCTTATCACATTAATATCAATTTTATTAATTGCATGCGTGCAGTTTTAGGCAGGTACGTATTTCTTAGCGTTTACTGTCTCCAGCCTTACTTTGTGGAACTCCATAATCATGAAATATAATATAAATACAAAGATTAGTTAAAGTTTCACAAGTTTTATTAATATCTTAACCTGGCAATATTGTTTCGACACTTTGTGTCATTATCAAAGGTAGATAAGATTGATAAATCTTATAATTTTATAAGATAAATAAATAAATTTATCAATCTTATGTACCTTTGATAATGACACAAAGTGTCGAAACAATATTGTCAGGTTAAGATATTAATAAAACTTGTGAAACTTTAACTAATCTTTGTATTTATATCATATTTCAAGGTACGTATTTACACACAAATCACGTGCTTTAGCTGGACATTAGCTACCCGAAACGACTGGCCTCTTCCCTAGGCCAAAACACGCGCTGTCAGCGGTCAAGCAAGTGTAGTGCAATTTAGGCTTTTATGCAAGGACTAATAACAGAATATCTTACTTGATTTTTTAGAGAACATTTGATTTCCTAATCACGTAACGGGAATCCCCCGAATCACATGACGCTTTCGTCATGTGATTCGGGGAATTCCCACATCGCATCGCAGATATTAGAATTCGTTAATGTAATTTCCTTCAAAAGTCAAATGGTTTTTATTTTTTAAATTAAATTCAAAGCCCCACACACTAATAACAATTCCCTTTAATCTAATTAATTTACGTGATGAGGAAATCAAGACAAAGGTTTTGACTACATTAATTAAACATTTTAATAATGAGAACTCCAGGTTTTTAATGTACGGCGGATTTTACAAGGACTTGACTTACACCAATATCCTTTTCTTAATTATCGGCATTCTGGGAATTATCATTTGACTGACTGATCTCATAAAATTGTATCGTAAAAGGATCAGGTTGCAACGTAAGCATATAACAAACCATAAAACATCTTGTTTGAAAGACATAACAAACACTACTGTATGTACTAAAAACATTAAATATAGCCTTTATTTGCATTTTTCCGAAAACTATGCTACTGAGAAAAAAATATCATCGGGATTTTTTGTTTGTCTCATCGATGTCTAATTACCTGCCGCATTCGATGTCCTTGTTACGAGACACCCTGTTGATAAATAACTTAAAATAAAAGCATACATTTTATGGAGGTTATGCTTTCTAGGAACGTTGAGAATTCGCAAGTGGACAGCAAAGTAATATTTTCAAAGAGATATTGATAGTACGCATCCTGAATGTTTTGTACTGTGGCACCTCTTCAATTCAATGGCTTCAATACGGAAATGCCTGAAACTACAAACGTGAACGGGCGTATATAGTATAAGAGCAAATATTTTTGTCTCAAATTGGTTGGATTATATCATTTTGATGATATTATTATTATTAATCTTTAATAGACTTATAGAACCCTTTCATAATAATATCAATCCAATAATCGCAACCACAAACTGGCACTAGCAGAATTGGTGAGTTTTCATTGGAAGGTTAAAATCATTCTTTTCAATTTACTTTTTCACTTATGTAAATGTTTGTAGGTACTAATGTTACAAAATCTTTCAGCTCAATGCAACCCTCATGTAACAAATAATATACTTGAAGTAGCAGTTTGAAATGATTTAAATAAATCCTTGTCTTACGCCACAATCATCCAACTATAATTTTCGATACAATATTCATAGCAAAAAGAAAGATACATAAAACACACCAAATATGCCCATCATTACAAATAGACTGAGAACTGTTTGTAGTTGATCAACTTAATCAGTAATCGCCAACAAAATAAAATATACTACACCAAAGATGTAAAACATGTACTTGTAAATTTCTTCATATATAGGTACTTACTTTAAGTGAATGCTTAGTTTATATGTGCTTTAATGTTATTAAACAATCATGTAATGTAAGCACTATAAAAGCACAATGAACAAAAATACACAGCAAGTTAAGCTTACTCAAAAAAGTGAGAAAGCATTTGAGTGTAATATTTGTAATTATAAAAGCTCACAAAAAGGACATTTCAAACAGCACCTGCTTATTCATAGTGGTGAGAAATCATTTAGTTGCAATATTTGTAATTATACATGTTCACAAAAAGGTAATGTGCAACAGCATATATTCACTCATAGTGGTGATAAACCATTTGGATGTAATATTTGTAATTATAAATGCTCGCTAAAAAGTAATTTGCAACAGCATATGTTCACTCATAGTGGTGATAAACCATTTGGATGTAATGTTTGTAATTATAAATGCTCAGTAAAAAGAAATTTGCAAAAGCACCTGCTCAGGCATAGTGGTGAGAAACCATTTGAATGTAATATTTGTAATTATAAATGTTCACGTAAATATTCTCTGAAAAAGCACCTGCTCAGACATAGTGGTGAGAAACCATTTGTATGTAATATTTGTAATTATAAATGCTCAGAAAAAGGAAATTTGCAAGAGCATCTGCTCACCCACAATGGTGAGAAACCATTTGGATGTAATATTTGTAATTATAAATGTTCACAAAAATGTAGTTTACAACAGCATCTGTTCACTCATAGTGGTGATAAACCATTTGGATGTAATACTTGTAATTATAAAAGTTCACGTAAAGATTCTCTGAAAAAGCACCTGCTTACTCATAGTAGTAATCAACCATTTAGTTGTAACATTTGTAATTATAAATGTTCAGAAAAAGGAAATTTGCAAAGGCATCTGCTCACCCATAGTGGCGAGAAACCATTTTGATGTAATATTTATAATTATAAATGCTGACAAAAAGGAAAATTGCAACAGCACTTGCTCACTGATAGTGGTGATAAACCATTGGATGTAATACAGTTTAATATACAGCAGTTTATTTTTGCTGAAAATACGAAAAATAAGAATTTCACAGGTACATTTTAGGTATTTATTAAATCAACAAAATTTGTACTATATAAATAAATATGTATACATAAATAAAATTCATACATACTACAGCTCATAATTTGAATAAAAAACATGCTTGTATTTGTATACAACTTGTTTAAACAAAGTTTTATTTTCACAAAATATTTCGCAATTATTAAAGCTATGAATAATTTCGTCAGTGGTCATTTCGCATGATTGTAATCAATTTGGATGTAGGTTGTATTTGGAAATAGACTTCTAGTATATGACCAAGAACTCTCCTCCCTGAGGGGGTTAAACCACCCCAAAATGGGTCAAAACTTCCCATTAGAACAAAATACAATAAATACATGCAAAAAATTATTGAAAACTGCAAATGTTTTGTTTTTGGAAATAGACCTCTCTTATATGACCCCCCCCCACCGTTGAAAGGGTAAAATTATCCCGAGATGGGGTATAACCACCCCTTACATCAGAGTTACAATAAATAAATGCACGCAAAATAAAATACATGCAAATAAATACATGCTAAAAAATAAATTATAAAACCCCATTAATCCTCTAGTCTCTCAATTTATGATATCTTTTCCTTTTATTTTTAAAGGATCTGCGTATTGGTTGCCTCTTATGTACTTCATTAGTTTTTCGTTTTCCTTTTCATACACCAACAGTAATCCGCCATCATATGCGCATCCCATATTCCTTGATAATGCCGTTCCATTTCTTTCATATCTTGGTGTAACCGGTCCCCTTGTTCTTTGCTGTAATCCCTTAAGTTATCTGGAAAGTAGTCAAGGTGAGAATGGAGGAAATGTAACTTCACATTCATATTACAACCTAATTTTTTATAATTCTCCAACAAACCTGTAATGATTTCTTTGTAGTATTGTGCAGCCAGTACGCAGATTGTTTGAAAATAAACGGAAGAGATATCATAAATCGAGAGAGTAGAGGTTGAACAGGTTTTTATTGAATTTACCTTTTTGCATGTATTTTATTTTGCGTGCATCTATTTATTGTAAACTTGATGTAAGGGGTGGTTATACCCCATTTTGGGGTAATTTTACCCCTTAAAGGGTAAGAGTGTTGGTCATATACCAGAGGTCTATTTCCAAAAACTAAACATTTGCGAAAATGGAAGACGTCTAATAGAATTCGCAACTGAAAGAGACATGGTAATAAGAAGTACACAGTTTGACCATAAAGAAATATATAAAGGGACTTGGGTCTCACCCGATGGAAGAACGATAAACCAGATTGACCACGTACTTGTGGAAAGAAGAGATACTAAATATGTTACAAAATACAGAAGTTATAGAGGTGCAGAAATAGGAAGCGACCACTATCTAGTCATAGCACAACTGAAGGTTAATATACCACACAAAAGACATAGTAAGAAATGTAGAGAGAGAATTATTATTAATTATGGAAGTCTACAAGATGAGAGAATACAGAGAAAGTACGAAGAAAAAGTAACAGAAGAACTAATGGTTAATGAAAGAAGAAGAGAAGTTGACCACGAATGGAAACAGATAGAAGTTATCATAAAAAAAGCAAGAGATGAAGCAATCAGTCCAAAGAAATACACTAAAAGTAAAGAATGGTTTGATCAAGAGTGTGTGAAAGTAATTGAAGAAAGGAATGCTAAGGATTAATTGTTAAGAAGCAATACAAGAGTGAGTAGAGAAAAGTATAAATTATACAGAAAAAAAGTAAAAACAATATGCAGAAAGAAGAAAAGAATGTACTATGAAAATAAGATAAAGCTTTTGGAAGAAACATTTAAAAACAAGGAGATAAGAAATTTTTACCAGGAAGTCAAAAAAGAAAAAAAAGGAATGCAGCCCAAGCAGAATTATTACAAAGATAAGGAAGGTAATTTAATCGGAGAAGATGAGAGAATAATTGATAGATGGAAAGAATTCTTCAATGAGCTGTTAAATAGGAATAGAGTGGAAACAAGAGAACTAACAATAGACAGAGAGAAGAAGAAGAAGAAGTATACCCACCAACGGAAACAGAATTTAGACAGATTGTAAAAAATCTTAAAAACTACAAAAGCCCAGGAGAGAACAGTATAGTAGCAGAATTAATAAAATATGGAGGAAGTGAATTACAGAAGAGAGTGTATAATCTAATAGTGGAGATATGGAACAGTGAAAGCCGGTCATAAAAACCAATTTCTGCAAACCAAACTATATATAAAAGTTGAGCAAAGAAAGTAGATTAGCATCAGTAATGAAACCATGTAGCAATTGTAAATAAACACAATCTCAGCGATAATTCATCGATGTTGCAAAGTAATGTATGAAAACTCTTCAAGAAGATGGGCATAATTGTAATCATGTGTCAAGTATATTTGATGCTTTCGGAAGTATAACGTTTTAAAAAATTTACGTTCAACCAACTTGATCTTGTCAATATATTTATCATAAGATGGGTTTCAACAGTGGCGTGCATTGAGAATTTAGACTAGGGAAGCAACCACGATTTTAATTTTAATATACCTAGGTACAGGCGCGGATTCACGGGGGGAATGGGGGAAATCCCCCTTAGCTTTAGATAGAATTATACATAAAATAGAAACAAATAATGTTTGTTTAATTATTATTTATTAAAACAATTATTTTTCCAAAAGTTTCCCCCTTAAAATAATTTTCTGGATCCGCCCCTGCTAGGTACAATAAAAAACGGTGTTATAATTATTAAGCTAAAAGTTTTTCAAAGAAGAACTTTTACACTTTATACTTATGGAATTTGTTGACTATTATTCTGTATTTTAAAAAACTACTACTATGTATTTATAATGCAACTCGATTTTCCGGTCTTTTCTAGCAAAATACCGGTGCAGGTTATAATCTTTGTTGTTAAATTTAAAAGTTCTGGTTTTGATCTGCCTTTCTCAATAATTTGTAATTTGTCTCCAAAACTGTATGCAGAAAATTCTTTATTAATAACTTGGAAACTGAACAAAAAAATCCTACTGATTCGAATGTATTGGAAGTACTCGAACCTTCCACCGAAGCAGCTGAATTTGTAGTCATGACGATAATGCAATTTTAAATTTGCATACAGACCAAACAAATAAAATTATTTGTCTTTAAAAAATCCAACTAATTAATATAACTTGAAATAATAAAATGTGACAAAATACAGTCTCATTCGCAGATTTACATTACTTAAGTAACATTAAATTTAACAAACACTCAATCGAACAAATAACCAAATTAATAAATAATCATTTGGGCATGAAGCACACTAAAAATAACGGCCAAATAGTGCTAACCGCATCGTCTGAATCACCACGCCCGCTGATCCACCCCAAGGTTAGTAGAAGAGCATTAGAAGCAACGAAATCAGTGCTTATATGCAGTGTATGTAACACGTTTGAATTGATATTACCTTTCCCTGCATGTTTAATGAACCTAGTTTAAAATAGTACTCTAAATATTTATACTTTTTGCTGTACGGAATTGATATTGAGCTTTAAATTGATTATATCTTACAAATTTAAATAAACGATAACCATAATTTTATAAAAATATTTTTGTTAGCATTGGTTTTTATTTTTAATAAATTCTCAAGGGAAGCATTGCTTCCATTGCTTCCATGGACCGCACGCCACTGTCAGGAGCACATACCTAGATAAAGAAGCAAGTGCAATAGGGACAGAAAAATAAATATATCACATATAAAATAACCTCTTACCTGGACCTTTTACATGGCCTATATATGGTTTATTACCACAGTGGAAAATTGCACTCTCCCAAATGGCATAAAAAATCTGTATTTAGGCAAAACCTACCACTGTTCGGGATCAACAGGATTTCCGCTAACATTTTTGGCCCCAAAGTATATTATTTACAGTAGGTTGTAAAATCGACCAATAATCATGTACTGACTGTGAAATAGTTTAGTTTTGCATAGATAGTCAAGTTGGTTGGTTAGTTGATAAACGGTAAAAGTGTAGAGTCGTTATAAATTTGTAAAAGTGTTTATATGGTTTTAAAGATCCCCCTGTAATTATTAATTACTTACTGAAGTAAAGCCAGTGAATAAATCTTCGTAAAAACCACAAATTGGTGTTTTATTGTAAATAAACAATTAAAATAAATATTCCACGAATAAGGGAAATATTATCTGCTATGAATTAAAACAAAAGTGAGTTATCCAGATCAAGTGTGTGGATGGTGATATGTGGGAAGTCCATGCAAAGGCCATTAAACCGGAATTGGAAACCAGCTTTGGAGCAGTATACAGGGACATACGCTGCCAATAATTTGGGGAAGGATATAGTGAAGAAAGTTGTGACGAATATTGTAAAAGGAAAAAACCAACTCTCTAAAAATGCAGGAAAGTTCCTTTTGTAGTATTTCTATTTATTATTGTTTATTAATCTCAGAATAACATTGCAATTAATGTCATACCTCGAGCTCAAGATGTTATTGCCATCGACTTCATCAATGAGGACGATATTTTATGTGCTTTGCATCGCTCAAAAAACTGTTTTACATCTGGTATAGATCAAATACCAAGTTTTATTCTAAGGGATTGCGCTGCTGCTCTTGTCAAACCACTATACATCTTATTTAATTTATGTTTGTCTACGGCTAATCTTCCGTTGATTTGGAAACATGCATGTATATGTCCGGTTCTTAAGAAGGGCGATCCGTCACTCATTGAAAACTACAGACCAATTTCTATCCTTAGTAACTTTGTTAAAGCATTTGAGTCTATTATTTATAAATATTTGTATTCATCTTTAAGATCACTTATCTCTCCACATCAACATGGCTTTATGGAAAGTCGTTCTACTATAACTAATCTCGCATGTTTCAGTCAGTTCACTGCAGAGATCATGGATAAAGGCAATCAGGTCGATGCCATCTACCTTGACTTCCAAAAAGCGTTTGATCAAATTGATCAATACATCTTGTTAAATAAACTATCTCAATATGGCCTATCAGAGAATCTTATTAAATTTTTTGAAAGTTATCTTTTTAACAGGAGTTCTTGTGTCAGATACTGCAACTTTATTTCCCGCGATTTTACTCCTACTTCGGGAATTCCTCAAGGTTCGAATCTTGGACCTTTACTTTTCTTACTTTTTATTAATGACATAGTAGATCAAATATCTTGTCACTGCCTTCTCTTTGCAGATGACATAAAATTGTATCGTGAAGTTAACAATTATAATGATGCCATGCAATTACAAAATAATCTTTACACGGTAGATAACTGGTGTCACAATAATAGACTTTCACTAAACATCACTAAATGTAAGACTATGTCTTTTACAAAAAAACTAAACGGGTATGGTTATATCTACACCGCCAATGACACTGCTATACAAAGGACGGATTTCTTTAAAGATTTAGGTGTCATCTTTGATCCTAAGCTAGATTTCGCTGCGCATATACATGACATTGTTAGTCGAGCTTTTAAAATGTATGGCTTTATCTACCGAAATTGTAAACACTTTTCAAATGCTCAGACGTTACGAGCCTTATACATAGCCTTGGTGAGATCTATACTGGAGTACGGCGCGGTAATTTGGTCTCCCCTTTATGAATGCCATATTCGTGAGATTGAACGAGTTCAAAGATATTTTCTTAAGTTTTTAGCTTTTTCTTGCGATGGTATCTATCCTGAGATTGGGGTTAGTCAAATTGAGCTGCTTAACAGATTTGAGTTTATATCTCTGCGTATTAGACGCATTATTATCTCTGTAAAGTTTTTGTATAATCTTTTAAATCACAGAATTGATTCTCTTTGGCTCTTATACAAAATTAACTTTCATGTCCCAAGATTCAATGCACGTACTAATATGTCATTCTACTTGGATGCAAGGAGAACCAACTTACTAAAAAAATCACCTATTACAAGCATGTGCAATAATTTTAATCAGATATGTAGCAAGTGTGATATTCACTTTGATTCGATTAATAATATTGTAAGTTGTATTATTGAGATAAATGTCTAATAAAAGAACATACTATGTTCAGACATTAAGAAAGTTTGTTACAACGTTATTCATATTACCAAATTTGATACATATATACCTTGATTTGAGATGTTTGTTATATACACACTAACTAAAATTAGTGTATAATGTTAGTTTTAATAATTATGTTATTATTTATTTATATACTGTATTACGCATGTTTATGTTTTTACATTAATTGTAGGTAGCTTATATTTGTATTTCGTATTTATGTCGAACCTCTACTGTGTTTTTGTAATTTTTAAATTTTTTTCCTGTAATTGGGTGCCCACCTGTTGGAAAATATATATTATTATTATTATTATTATTATTATTATTATTATTACCTACAGGTGTTTTATTTTTGAAATAAAATTAAGTTCGCAACAAACAAGGATTTGTCTTTTCTATTACCCACGTGATAGAACATAATACTGGCGACGAGATTAGAAGAAAGGACTTATCAAACAAAAAAACGACTTGCAGAAGTGTTAAGGCCGTGCTGCGTTATAAGGATGTCTACTAACGAAAACGAGACAAGAGGAATTTCCATCCCGATGTTCGCGGAATTCAATCCAAACAAAGAAGATTTTGAGAGTTACACAGAAGCTGCATGGGACCTGAAATCTATACAAAATTAAAAGTTATTGCAATCCCTAAAAAACCTATTAATTTAAGTTTTGATGAAATTGTCACATTGTTGCAAGGAAACCTCAATCCTAAACCCTTGCAATGCACACAAAGGCAAAAGTTTCGGCTGCGTAAACAAAAAGGAGGGGAATCCTTTGTAGATTTTCTTACTGCATTAAAAGACATTTCACTACATTGTGGGTTTGAAGGGGATGAACGATTAAATGAGGAATTAAGGGATCAGATCATTTTAGGAATAAAAGATGAGGCGACTCAAAATTATTTTTTACGGACAGATGACCTCACTTTCGATAAAGTAATTAAAAAGTGTGTTGCTGATGAACAAGCAAATCAGGGGGTTACAATTTGCAAAGGGTTAGATGTGCCTAAAGTTAACAAAATTAATCATGCGTATCAGTAGGTATTGGGACACCTGGCCCAGACAGAAATTGACATGCCATGTGGCATGCCAATGGCATGGCTCCTCCCCCTGCTTCTGATTGGCTACCCCCACTCCTGTAGCTCCTCCCCTTGCTTCTGATTGGTCGCTGCCATCTTGGATTTCCCCGCCTACTGCTCTCTGATTGGTTAACCCCCATTCCTGTAGCTCCTCCCCTAGCTTCTGATTGGATGAAGGCAGCCATTTTTGAACGTCTGGCTCCATTCTACCACGCCCTGGCGCCAGGCTACCACGCCCGCCGCCATTACGGGAATCTGTATTACCGGCAAACTGAGTGCTACCAATAGAGGGCGTAATGCTACAATTAGTGTGTATTGCTAAGAGAGGGCGTCATGAAGAAATCTGTATGACCGGCAATCTGTGTACTACTACTAGGGGTCGTGTCATGAAGAAGAAATCTGTATTACTACAGAGAGGCAACCATTTTATATCAGAGCATGTGGCGCGAGCGCGCTAAATCTGAATCTGTCAATTTTAAAATTTGTCATTTTTGCATATGTCATTTTTGCATCTGTCATTTTAAATCTGTCAATTTTGCTTCTGTCATTTATACGTCTGTCAATTTTAATCTGTCAATTTTAATCGGTCATTTTTGCATCTGTCATTTTGCTTCTGTCATTTATACGTCTGTTAATTTTAATTTGTCAATTTTAATCTGTCATTTTTGAATTTGTCATTCTTGAAGGAGCCATCTTGGATTTCCCCCAGATTTTATTTTCCCGCTACAAGTTCTGCTGCTACCTTTCTCTCTCCAGCGCGCACACACACACACACTGTACTCTTTCCACCACTACCTTTTCTAGAAAAAATAATAAAGCCATATAGGAATTAAAAATTATTTTTATTAATATATTGTTAAGGCTACATTTAATTTATAATAAAAATGTTGATAGAATGCTGGTGCTAGCTTGAGGACTTCAGGACTGACCTCTGTTTTCTATTTGCAGTTCTAGGGGCTGTAACAACAACAACAATAGAACATTAAAAAAGGGATTTATTGTATAAACTTGATGTTTACTCGCACCTTATTTAATTCCACAAACAGGCAATCATCATAATAGTTTGTTTTCCCCAAGTACGTCAGGCCTAGAGAAATCGTTTTAGCTTCAATCTGCTGGTTAAGCTCGGTAACCCTTTGATCTGTTAACTTGTCGCTGATTCGCTTTGGTAGAAATGTAACATGCTTTTCAGCAACAACAATCACACTTTGACGCTTATCACGGCAAACGACTCTCTTGAATTGTAATATCTCTGCAATTTTTTTATTTTGTAATCACATAACTTCTTGATCGGCTTCTGGCTAACGGGAGATTTGTTCAATTGTTGTATTAGCAAATCCATTTTTCTATGTAAAAAACAAACACACACACACATGATAGAACTTAAATAGCAACATTTTAAAATTTAAATCTTAACACATGAATAATAATTATTTTAACATACCTAGTTGAAGCAAACAATAAAGGTAATTATCACTAGCACTGTAGCAGCCTACGACGACTATGAGAACAAACTAAAAACGGAATGGTTTGACGGAGCTTTTATAACCTTCTAAGCTGCAAGAATTAACACGCTTGTGTAGATGTAACTATTGATAAGCATTTAATTTATTACACACAGCCCGAGCAAAGAAACTCGTTAACGATCAAAAGAACACCTGCGCTGTCAATGTAACACTTATCTAACTGGCCGATCTAACCAAACAAATTGTTTACAACAGCTTTAAATCTTACTTGTATGTGTTCTAAACAAGGGTTGACCGTCGTCGTAAAAAACTATTTTATAATTTACTCCAACATTAAAAATTTTAAATTCAACTTTTTAGATGTAACTATTGATAAGCATTTAATTTACTACACACACACAGCCCGAGCAAAGAAACTCGTTAACGATCAAAAGATCACCTGCGCTGTCAATGTAACACTTATCTAACTGGCCGATCTAACCAAACGAATTGTTTACAACAGCTTTAAATCTTACTTGTATGTGTTCTAAACAAGGGTTGACCGTCGTCGTAAAAAACTATTTTATAATTTAGTCCAACATTAAAAATTTTAAATTCAACTTTTAGATGTAACTATTGATAAGCATTTAATTTATTACACACAGCCCAAGCAAAGAAGCTCGTTAACGATCAAAAGAACACCTGCGCTGTCAATGTAACACTTTATCTAAGTGGCCGATCTAACCAAACGAATTGTTTACAATAGCTTTAAATCTTACTTGTATGTGTTCTAAACAAGGGGTTGACCGTCGTCGTTGTCGTCGTAAACAACTCTTTTATAATTTACTCCAAACATTAAAAAATTCAACGTTAAATACGTCTTAATCTTCATGCCATCAATCAAATTCTAACCCTCGTTTGCAAACGCAGGTAGAAAAAAAACCCTTTGAAAGAAGGAATCTCTTTTTTAATTATTATGCGTCTTTCGTATTTTAAAAAATATAAATGATAAACTATTTAATAAGCCTATATAAACGAAAAAAAATTATTGAAACAATTTCTCAGATAGATTACCATTTTGTCTGTCTGAACAATATATATTAGATACGGCATAAAATAAAAGACACCTGTCTCTGCCAGTTTAACACTGAGACCATTCTAACCGATTATGTATTGTCATGAAAATCATGCATGGACGAGATTGCCAAAGAATGTGTAGAAACGACAGACAGAAGGCCATATCTTATTGTGTTATATTGAAACTAAGAACGAATTGCTTATAACAGATTTAAATATTGATTGCCCGCGTTCTAACAAGATACAAGGGGTGTTGACCATCGTAAAAAACTCTTTTATAATCATTTTGAAAGCAAAGATGAATAGGGCACATATGTATAATATACATTTATAATAGTCCTACGTGTAATTAATAATATTATTTAAACTATTAATAGCTATTGTATCGAGCAGAAGAATAATAATAAATACACTAAAATATCATAAAACGGGGGTCCTTAAAGTACCGTAGCTTTTTCAAACAGAGAGACCATATAAAACAATCTTCGCCGAAACTTCTTTCAATTTCTAGTATCCAAGGTTCAATGTTGGTAAAGTTTGATATCTGCAGCTATTTGTGTTACCTTATTTTTTAGAAAAAGCATAGTATATCAGCTGACGAGTTTGTTCGTTGTCGTTCGTAATGCTGTACCAAAAAATTATATTTAGGATACTACTAATTCTTCGGCCAAATTCATTGAATAGTATTTACGTTTCCTTATTGTAAAAACGACAAACTGAAATGACAAATAGGGATTATCTTGTTATTGTCCAAAAAGTTAAGTAAAGGTAAACCGACTACCCGCTACTTCTATTGTTCCATATACCTATTCACTGTTCATATTTCCTACTTTTCAAATAACAGTATGATGAAGTGTTGGTTGCCTATACTTTAATTAATAAATCTCATTTATTCGCGAAGCTATTGATGAGGGAAAAAATTCGAAACGATACAGTGTTAGAGCATTAAATTGTCTAACTGTTGCTTAATACCTTTAGTTTTTAAACATAAAAGCAACCTCATAATATGGCCTAAACGTTTGAAGGTTTTTATTTATTTTATTTATTTTATTTTTTTTACAACCCATAACCTTAACCAAGGCCCCAGAAGCTATAAGCTTGTGCGGGAGGGAGGGGGCGATTATTATTATTATGTAGGCCCAATGTGCGGCTGCAGCCGACTTATAGATGGAACAGCGCAAATCCCACATTTGTGTTACAGCTAAGGGAAACTGGAGAAAACCTTAACCAGATCTGCCAGCGCCGGGAGTCGAACCCGGGCCGCTTGGGTGAAAGTCCGGCACGCCAGACATTACACTACCAAGGCTGTTTAATTAGAGCAAGTTCCTTCGTATTTTAGTTATTTGAACATGATGCCGAACTAAAGAATATTATAGAGAATGGATTTATCTATCGACATTTGTTTTAAAGCGAAGCCTAATCCTTCAATAATGTTTTTAAAAATCAGAATTTCTAATGGACTGCAGAAACGAGTACTGTAAAACCTTAACAGAACAAAGGTAAATCTCGCACTTTGACGGGTCTGTTTTCAACCCCCAACTGTTTACAACGTTCATTTATGAGTGAAAGTCCGACAAGACATCTTGAGGTAAATCTTTTTCCAGAAATTTATTACCTACTGGTAGGAAGACAACCCTAATTTTTATGTTGATTGTTGAAAGTGATATGAAACGTACACTCTAGTCTATTGTCCTATTGACTGGGTGACATCGTAACATTTTAAATTTATTGAAGAATACATTAAATAAATCGTCAACTGTACATAATTAAGCATCGCAAGGTTTAAAATACCGCGGAGATTGAATGATAAACACACACACACCCCCTTAAAAGGGAATCATATCGAATTTTGAAAACAACATGTCTAAGGCCTAATAAAAATAATATAATATTACCATTGCATTCTCTGTTCGATAGACGTGAGAAAGCACAATACGTAGAAATTTATTGCCTATCTGCCGAACCCTTATTTTTATGTCGATTGTTCAAAGTTGAAACGCACACTCTAGTCTATTGTACAATTGACTAGGGTCATAAAACATAACATCGGCAATACAAACATCATTTTGTTCATCGTATGCATTTCGGGGAAATCTTTTGACAGAAGAAGAATTTATCCACCCTCGTTAATAACCGCATATACTAGGTTTGCTATATAGCTTATAATCTATAATGGTTAAAATTCTTTCTTCGGTCAGATGGGACTATCAGATAAGACTACAAATAGAACCGAGGTGTCAGTTTTTACATTATTACGCATTTTTGTAAACTAGGCTATATATTTTCGTTTCTCTATAGAAATGTAAATCGAAAACGCAT
This sequence comes from Agrypnus murinus, assembly GCA_929113105.1. NCBI lineage: Eukaryota > Metazoa > Arthropoda > Insecta > Coleoptera > Elateridae > Agrypnus > Agrypnus murinus. The sequence continues at coordinate 139,484,348 of OV816027.1, read as the reverse complement.
AAACTATGATGCGTTTAATTATTTTTGCAATAGCTTAGTGGTTACAGGTCACAGCCAATCCGAACTAAACAAAACTATCTTAAAACACCATGTTTAGGGGTGGGACTACATATTTCGTTTTTAGATAAATACCAAGGTTACTACCTGTTGACGAACAGTAAATAAAAATCTTTGTTGAACGACAGAATATAAATATTTTAAAATGGGTAAGCTGTTTTTTCTTTGATTACAAACACTTAGTTATATATTTAAAATAGTAAATTTTGCAGCAAATGTATCAGCGCACGTACGTGCATGGGCCCGAGGTGTATTACAGCGGTTGTACAGCAACACCAGGCACAGAGGTGTTGTAAGTAGACTTTTTTATTTATCTATAAACAACATACTAAAACTGTGTTAATATTTTCAGTTCTTGATGCACTGTATGGGTGCGGTGAGCCTCTACCCTCATATCCGGCGGCCGTCGCGATCGAGGTGGCCGCAGGTCATATGGACGTCGAGGGATTCACAATAGCTGCTAGGTTGTACGTGAGACTTGACCAGCGAGAGGGGTGGATTGTTTATGTATGTTTTATCAATCTATATATGACGGTGTAAATATATGTAGCTTTACTTTTTGTTTTTCAGGATATATATCAAATAGTTCTAAATGATATTTAAAATAATAATAAATACATTAAATCACTATCTGTCTTTTTTTTAAATTAGTATCCATTCTCTCCCTTTTTACAGTGAAAAATAGGTGGTGAAAAACCTTCTCAATAAAGCTTCTTTTTCATATTTGAAACTATTTACTAGAAGGCTGGTAATTATGAAATTTGGTTTTTAATAAATTAAACTGTCAGTGCGGGAATTATATAGATCTGAAATTTGGTACAAATAATACTTTATTAAAAGCTGTCTAAATTGATATATGTATTGTATCAGTTTAAAATTCTCTACAAATAATAACAAATAAAGGCAAAGGTCTACATTAGAATTTACAAGCCGTTGAAGAATGCAATATTAATTACAGAGATGCATGGGTCGGATTTCTTTCATAAGCTATTTACATATGTTACACTCATAAATATTGCGAAAATGTTAACGACACTACTACGTTAAGACATACTAAAGCTATTCGACGACGACGACGACGACAGTTACTACATACTTTTTAAATGTTCTGTTAGCAAGAGGCGATATCGAGTGTAACCTTTATTTAATACAAAGGGAATTATTGTCACGTATATGTATCATGGTCGCATAAACTAAACTTTCCAGTGTCATAATTATTGAACCCAGACGGCGTTTGATTGATTAATAACTTAAGAGTTCCTTTATGATAATATTAAATAATAAAAATAAGAGTTGGGACATGTATGATGCCTGATTTTAAATTGATTGGATCCAATGTCAAGGAGTACATGATCTTAATAGTCTGACACTTTGTTTTTTTTGACAAAATTTACATTGCTTTACATCCTAATACACACACACACACACACACACACACACACACACACACACACACACATTTTTCTTTATATTATTAAATTAGCTTAATAATAATATGTATTTTTATTAGTAAATAAATATTAAGAGTATTATAATAATAATGGGGTGTCATTGAGTTTTTACTGACGTCGATCTTTATTTTTGTCAAATCAAACAACTGAAAGTTGATAGGTGAAAATACTTCTTGACATTGGATCTACATGTCCTAACTCTTATCTTACATAGCCTATTATTATTTAGGAACTCTGTAATAACCATAGTAATATTCGGGGGTAAAATACAGCCATTATTTTAAAGGTTTAATTTTTATTGCAGCCAATTTTGACACTTTTGAGTTTTAACATTTTTATCGGGGTTATAAAGTTCTATTTTTATGTGCTCTGTCAATGAGTTTGAGAATTATCGCCCCTTCTACTATGCAATAAACATTTGAGAGCTTCGTTCTAGAGATTTCTATCTTGCCGATCATCGTCACAAGACAAGAGTAGGAAACCTGTCAGAAAGGTATTTTGTATCTCGGCTGTTATAGATCTGCTAATCAGATTTAAAAAGGTCGGTTATACGTGTAGCTTATTTTACGTAATCAAGTGTTCTATTGTATTAGAATTTATAGACATGACCATTTTCCCTCATAAACCGAGAACAGTTCTTAATAAATATAAACTGTTGACCCAGGGCATAGGAATAAAACGTATCTATGTTGAGATCTACATTTTTTTTAAACATCAATAAATTAATAGGCAGGTGTTCTCGTGGGAACTTGATTTTACCCAACTCTCAGGTGATAACCATCAGAGGTATGCTGCGCAACACCTTTGATAAACTTATGGGCTATTGCGCAAGATCTTGTAGTTTGGTAACGCATTCACCAAGGGGGCTTGTTCACTGTTTGGCTATAAAAACCCAAACTCATAGCAATACCTGTTATATATGCTCGACTACAGTTCAAGAGCTTCATTACGTTTAGTGGTTGTAAAATAAAAACTGTGTGTGTGTGTGTGTGTGTGTGTGTGTGTTGGTACCTGTCTAAATCATCAACTTTAGCCAACCATAAGGTAGGATTTTTCTCTTATTTTTTGTAATGATTCATTTGTACTAAATTTACGCGTTGATGTTGTTTTAAGAGAGAAAAAAACATCATGTCGTTATTATCATTAAACGAGTTCGAAGACGGTAACAATCTAAATGAGTTACAATTACAACAACTGTTTCGGCAGTGTATCTTAGACGCAGGAGTCAGCATACCTATTTCAGTAGCAGCGCTTGTTTGTTATGAATATGACCATCTGCTATCTAGCGGGGAGCTGCTGTCTGATTCACGTCGTTATACATCGGCCCCGGTTCAAATACAGAGCAGTGACAGTGAAGAACATATGATCAGTGCGTGTAATCAGCTTTTACGGGAGGTTGAAACAATAAATAGACGTTTAGGAGTGAACTGTATCACATTTGTTAAATTTATTCGTTTATAAGTTGATAGGGGCTGCTTCTACGTTCTACCATGAACCATATTATTATTATTGACATATCATTGTTCTCTAGTACTCTAGTATATACATCATTTTCTTATATGAAATACTTAACATTAACTTATATCCTAACCTAAATATTACATTGTATAACTATTGACAGGTATGTTATAGTGCCCCAAGGTAGAGTATCATATGAGCCCGGTATAATAGAGCGCCTATCGTCATGAGGGCTTAGCGCTGTTTTTTAGTTTGACAGATGGTTGAAACTCGATGTTTATCGGCTCTGAATAATTTTTGTTGAACGACCGTTTCTTTATGTGTTCCTTCAAACAATTTATATACTCAGCGAATGTAATATGCTTTTGCTATATGTTTCTTGATAACCCTTCGTGCCATGTTATAGGGTCATGACAGCTTTAACCGCAATCACCTCGTCATTTATTTCCCGCGCGTGATTTACTTCTACGCCAGGGTTCTATAAAAATACAAATAATAAAACAACGTATAAAAATTAAGTAATATAAAACTAAAGCTAGAACACTGACATCTTATAACATGATCCGAAAGCCGTTCGGGAGCTCTCCTATTGGATTCGTGTGTTGCTTACGTATGCGGTATACATCGTGTTCACTGGTGTCGAAATGTTCATGAGCGTCTTGTTTAATTACTTCATACAGATTAGGCGTTTCTACAACGTATACTAGAAAATCTGTATCACTATAACAAATTCGTGCCTTGTCGCCGCCGAAACGTCTTCTCATGTATGAGTAATGAAAGTCATATAGTTTCAATTTTGATATATCCAATATACACAGGCCTACATATATGGGTTTGTTGAAGTAAACTTCCGTTTTATTCAACTCGATAGCCACTAGATCTTCGGTAAAAAGTGTGCTGGATTTGAAAGCTGGCCTTGAGATGAGCGCTTCAGCACCGTAACGCCCATCCCATTTGTTTACTAATTTAAACAATCAGCGTGGTTAAAAGCATATATAGACTTAAACACTGAACTTCGTTTTTCATTTAGAAGCAGGTCTCCCCTCTTACAGTCAAATTCTCCCTTGAAAATGACATTAAATTTTACTGCTTCATACTCTCTCAGGATATTAGGAATTCTTCGTTTAAAAGAGTCTTATAGTCCAGGCAACGAAGGAAAAATAGCGGAAATAATTCATGTAGAAGCCAAAATTGGTACAGTTGTAGGGGAAGGTGTCCTTAACAACATACTAAAAGTACTGAGGGGTGGGGGTGAAGCTAAGGGTGGGGGGGGTCTCGAAAGGTCCTTTTTTCAGTTTTTTGTTAATAACTCAAAAACCACTGCTTCTATCAAAAAAATGTCTATATACTATATACTTGATCTACATAAAATTCTCTACAATAAAGATTCTCTACACTTTTTTGATAGGATCAAAGCTTAAGGAAATATGGAGGGGGTAAATAGAAAACTTAAAAAAACAGTTTTTATTGTTAAAAATGAATTGTTTAATTTAAAAAATTAAATGTTTATTGTTAAAAATGAAATAATTACAGCTTAAAGATATATATTGAACATTAAATTTCGTCGAAATCTAAATTTTCATCATCATCGAAGCTATTTTCGACGGGGGTATCCGTTAGTACATGAGTCGATGTACTTGATTTAGAACATACAGACGGTCTCATCAAATATAAGGTGTTGCCGCCGCAACAGCTGTACCACCCGGTACTACCACTCAGAATGAACAACAAGTTAATGTTTGCGTTATGCAGAACCTGCGGTTCAGAGCTTAACCAGAACGACTGTAATCATACGGAAGGTGAACGATCATTAACGGGTACATAAACTTTTGTGGATGTAAGGAAAGCGTGGATTGGTGTAACACATTTGATTCCTCCCATGCTGTGGAAGGTATTCCAGCCATCGAAAGTGGATACATTGAAGTCGGCATTATCAAAGATGTACTGACAAAATGTGTCACTTGGGATAGGCTCTTGCGGGTGGTGGATGGTGGAGAGCTCCAGCTGCTGAGCGTCGTAGTAAGAGGCACTCAATCCCAACTTCGATAGTAGGGACATCAAGTTCTTTGATCCGAATTTTCTGTATATGAATAGAGCGATGCTGGTCAGAATTGGGGATATGAAACATCGAGGGCGAACAGCAGCAATAAGAGCATGAGCAATAGTTGTCATCTTTTTCCCCACTGCCTCTTTCGACCTTTTTTTCCTTGCAATGCAGTCCATGAAGACTCTAAGAGATTTAGCTATTAATTGTTCAGCCTCACTGCAGAAGCTAGATGAAGGGGGATAGGCACTGTTGTCGTAAGCCATGGATTCAATGTCTTCCAAGATAATCTCAGCAGTTTTTGTACAATCCTCTCACGTTCTCTCGTTCTCTTTGTTCATCTTTACACCTCGAAGTGTACCATGAGTCGCTCAAGATTTTATCACTAAAACTACGAAAGGAGACGACAGTTTGTCTGGTGCGAATAGTACTGAAAAAAACTTGATCCCCATATTTTTCCCTCATTATCTCCTTAATGGTCTTCACATGTGGTGGTTCCCCTGCAATAACCTGTTCCAACAACTCGTCCATAGAGTATTGGCAATTATCAGTCCTTTCAATATAATCATATATTTCTTCCATTGCTTCTGAAATCCCTTCATCTTGTGGACGTCCAGCTTTTCTTTTTGAAGGTACAGAGGTTACCATGAATCTTTTGTAACAATCTTCGTGATATATTGCATCTGCTGCGTGTAGATCCCCAACAGTGCAGATACGTCTCACTACATCGTTTCCCCACTCATTCTTTCTTTCCTGCCCACGATTCAAAACAGAATTGTGAAACACAACCGTACGAACATAAAAAACTGTTCGACGCTTAGCATACGGTTTTTTAATCTCCTTCTCTTCGTCATACGTTTCCGTGCAGAAAAAACACTTTGTTTTAAAATCAAATTTCATTTGTCCTGAACGCAAAGACGAAGCATCACGTGATGTTGAAGGTTCATCTGAGAGAGTGTCTCGCAAAAACCTTTTTATTGAGTCACTTCTGACGTATTCTCTTCTGCAAGAATTATGAACAACACCATTTGTCTTACCCCTGAAACCTTTCTCTTTCCCATCTTTCCTTAACACACTTGCCTTCACTAATCCAATTATCCCTTTTTTCCAACGTTGCACAAATCACTTTCAACTTCACTCCGACAAATTAAACACTTCTCAGCCATAGTCACATACACACTGGAAATAATAATCTTATATTAAACGCGTGCAAATATTTAATGTAATAAAAGCAGATATTTGGAAGACTCACTATCAACAAGGAGGTTGATTGTAAACTGAATAAAGGGACGAGCACGAGCACTGGCCACCCACCTGGCATTGAGTACCGAAATAGGGAGGGGAGGGAAACCTCAACATTCCAACCATTGTCACTACTGTTACTGTACTTTACTTACTTTAATTTTCTATTTACCCCCTCCATATTTCCTTAAGCTTTGATCCTATCAAAAAGTGTAGAGAACCTTTATTGTAGAGAATTTTATGTAGATTAATTTAGTATATAGACATTTGATAGAAGCAGTGGTTTTTGAGTTATTAACGAAAAATTGAAAAAAGGACCTTTCGAGACCTCCCCCTCCCTTAGCTTCACCCCCACCCCTCAGTACTTTTAGTATGTTGTTAAGGACACCTTCCCCTACAACTGTGCCAATTTTGGCTTCTACATGAATTATTTCCGCTATTTGGTATTTTTTGGTCTTCGTTGCCTGGACTATTACATTCCGTGAAGAACTCTTGAGGATCCTTATGTTTAAGGTTACTGATTACACACCACTTCGAATTCTATTATCGAAAGCTGATATGGAATCATCCTTACGAACTCGATGTTTAGTGGTTTCTTTAGTTTCCTTCACAGATCCAACACATCTTCTCTTCACTTTACGGTATTATTAATAAATAATTAAACGCTTTCACCGTATAAATGGTGACACTTCACTAACAAGAGTTGTTAGCAATTTCTAATGTGGACTTGGAGTTATCATAATCTGTCATAAATTTATTGTTGGCGTGCGCATATCGTTTACTACACTGGCTAACACCAAACTTTTCAGTATACTTCATATACTTTTCAAGTATATGTTTGAATAGTCACCAAGAGTTTTACATTGGAAAGTATCCCACACAACTGAAGCTCTATTATAATCCTCAACTGATAGGTCTTCATTTCGTAATTTATCAAAAAAAAAAAATTCTTCTACCTCGAATAGGTCTGATAAAGCTACATTCACTTTCAGCAACGCATCTTTCTTTAAGACGAAGAAAATACATCGTCTCTTTTCAAATATGACTTGATTTGAACTGGTTCTTATAGTGGTCAATACATGAAAACGACTTGGAACAATTAATACACTGAACTTTGTTTCCTTGGTGTAGCTTCATATGACGCGTGAAATTGGAGCGTCGAATGCTCAGGCCACATATATCACACAATTGTTGTTTCATCGTGACTACGGGGGACTCAACTGAGGAGACGAATCGGCAATGGGCGTTCCAAACATTTGCGTACCCAATGGCCTGTATTTTAAAAAATTTTCGTTAGAGGGCGCTTCGGTCCTTGACAACGCTCAGACCACGCTGGCCATTGTTGACAGTTCGCTGGAGTGCCATATGGGTCGCAATGTTTCATAAAAATTAGCCAGATTTGCGATAAAATTTGCGATAAATCGCATAATCTGTCAACACTGTCAGCGTTGTCCAGAATCGTAGCGCCATCTAGAAGTAACGTTCAAACTTGAATTAACGTTCAAGGTCGGGGACGCTTTATTTGACTCGTTTCGTCTCCTCAGTTGAGTCCCCCGTAATCGTGACTGATAAACTGTAATAGGAACTCTGACCGCGGAACGATTTAGGATGATCCCTTTGACCTTCACTACAGTGAGTGTGCTAGACCTGTAGTCGGAGAATACACCTTATAGGCATAGTTCTTAGGCTCACCTGATACAAACACCGTTTTTGTTTAACTCGCTAGCTACTAGTTCTTTGGTAAAACATTGCTAGATCTGAAATTAGGTCTTACAATGAGCTCTTCAACACCGTAACACCCTTCCCTTTTGTTTATTAGTTTGACTATTGATTGTTTTCTAATATCTTTCATCGTCTCGTCGAAAACCGGGGTTAAATTATTTAAGAATGTAATAATTAGGTAATTAACTGTTGTAAATTGTTCAATCATCTTTTGTCAGTATAGTGTAGTTATAATAATAATAAGTGAAGCTGACGAGAGTTATACTTTATGTACAGTAATTAATTATTAAAAAAGATGGTGAAACTTGAGGGAGTGATTGAATGTAAATCACAAGAGGATACTTGGGGGAACATACTCATGAAATAGATCTGATAAACGCGATTTTGTTCTTTTCAATAATGTAGTAGTAGTAGATCAAGACATTGTTGAAAAGAATATTTGGCATAACAAAGCGTACGAAGCATTCAATAGGACGTTTCATGAAAAATGAGTATGTCTTCATGGTTATCCGAACAGATTTCAACCTAATAATTGTTTAGTTATTTTGATTATTGTTTAGCTGTTTAATAATGTTTTGAGAAACATTGTCATAGAGTAAAAGATGTTCTATCATGGTTATCCGAGAACAGATAGTTGTTTAGTTATTTAATTATTGTTTTGTTGTTTAATAATGCTTTGAGAAACATTGTCATGGAGTAAAAGATGTTCTATCATGGTTATCCGAGAACAGATAGTTGTTTAGTTATTTAATTATTGTTTTGTTGTTTAATAATGTTTTGAGAAAGATTGTCATAGAATAAAAAGATTAATGTTTTATATATGTGTATTATTACTATTCTCCCCATCTATACCACGGCATGAAAAGTGATAGCTATAACGGAGAGAGAGAGAGAATGAGGTAATTACCTACACACACCTGCCTGTGATGATGACGTGTCAGCGACAGGATGAAACTTGTCTGTCAACGTCGACATCCTGTTTACCGTATGCATGTTACTGAGCATGCGCTGGATCTAGGTAAGTACAAGTGACTATATAAAGTCGATCGTTGTTAGCGTGTAGCAGTAGACAGTACGTGTGCAGCAGCAGCAGCAGCAGCAGCAATTACGATGATGGCTAGTAGTCCTAATTATTGTTATGATAACTGTGAGAGCGAACCCCTGGAAATAGGTAAGTTGTTGTTGTTGTTTATAAAACTTCAAGTTTGTATGCTAATTTGTGTCTATTTTGTTACTTGTTTAGATGAAGGTCCGGATGTTGCAGATCATGCATCATCATCAACAGCAAGTACCGACAACGACGGTCAAGCGTGGAACAATGAAGAAGAAGAACTAGGTAAGGTGTTTAAACTTGTGTGTGTGTGTTTATGTTTATATTAATCGATTATTGTATTATTATTGTTTTAGCATTCCATGATCTGTCGCAGCAGCAGCAGCCTCTATACTACGCTGATGATGCTATAGCAGCATCAGCAAACTTTACCATCATAGATACACCAGTAGTAGCAGCAGCTAAAGATGAAGTACGTGTTCAACTGCTCGGGGCTGTCCAGTATCCGTTGTATGTTACGAGACCTCCCGGGGAAAAAGAAAACTACGACCATATACACAACATCCAAGTAGAAATTCTTCCACCCGACGACGATGCTGCGGGAGAATTTGACGTAGTAGTGAAACTCGAGTGCGTGAATAGCATATGTGAGTATGGTGAAATAGTGTTGTCTGAAAGTGACTGGTTCGAGCTGTATGATATACGAGTCGAGGCACTGTTTAAAAATCTCTTTCATGGTTGCTGCTGCAACGACGACGACCCAGACAACAGCAACAAAACACATCGCGATAAACATTTGAAATTCCATCTATGCGAGAATTTATACATCGAGATTATTCACAACGAGTTTTTCGGCAACAGGGTGGCGATTCATGATAAACAACGTACTATAACCTTAAAAGATTACGAGTTTCAGTCTATAATGCATTTAGCACCGTTGATCAATCATCATGCTCGAACGTTACATCACCTCGACTTTTCGCGTTTCTACCACGCAAACATAGAGAACGTAGCAGAAGGTCAACTGAGACGCAACCATGAAGATGTCTATAAAACGCTTCCGCCAACAGACTCCATCTTATTCACGACCGAGCTGTTATGCGGATACTACTCAGCTACCAGTTTAATAGACAACACAGCAGCAACAGCAACTGGTGGTGGTGGCTTGAACTCGTTCATTTTATTAGAAATAATAAAACATTATCCGCAAAAGTTTATCGATGCCGTACGTACACGACTGCAATCATATCAGCAGCAGCAGTCGGAGACGTCAACGACAACAACGTTAGCACCTCCGTATTAAGAACACCATGGCGGAAATAAACTATCTTAGAAATAGGTTACAAAAATATTTGAACAATTTGCAAGTGTTACGCGATGATCTCAACTCATACTGTGTAATGAATAATTTGTCAAATAATATGTTACAATTGTCCATTAAATATCAAAATAAATAATATGTATAAACATTGTTGTTTCATTTACTAGCACGACTAAGGGTAAAGGGGGCTGACTATATAAAAGGTAGATCGTTGTCATCAGCGAGAGAGAGTACACGAATAAAGTCGAAGATTTCCGATGGCGAACATCCTAAGCTACAAAGCAGAGCCGGTAAGTAGTCATACTATGAGAGAGAAAGAGTTTCAGCTTAGTGAAAGGAGGATCCAACCCCAGAGTTAGCGCTAAATCTAGGGAAATCCAAGATGGCTGCTTTAAAATGACATATTCAAAATGACAGATTTAAATGACAGATACAAAATTGATAGATTAAAAATTGACATACGTATAAATGACATATGCAAAAATGACAAATTTTAAAATTGACAGATTCAGATTTAGCGCGCTCGCGCCACATGCTCTGATATAAAATGGTTGCCTCTCTGTAGTAATACAGATTTCTTCTTCATGACACGACCCCTAGTAGTAGTACACAGATTGCCGGTCATACAGATTTCTTCATGACGCCCTCTCTTAGCAATACACACTAATTGTAGCATTACGCCCTCTATTGGTAGCACTCAGTTTGCCGGTAATACAGATTCCCGTAATGGCGGCGGGCGTGGTAGCCTGGCGCCAGGGCGTGGTAGAATGGAGCCAGACGTTCAAAAATGGCTGCCTTCATCCAATCAGAAGCTAGGGGAGGAGCTACAGAAGTGGGGGTTAACCAATCAGAGAGCAGTCGGCGGGAAAATCCAAGATGGCGGCGACCAATCAGAAGCAAGGGGAGGAGCTACAGGAGTGGGGTTAGCCAATCAGAAGCAGGGGGAGGAGCCATGCCATTGGCATGCCACATGGCATGCCAATTTCTGTCTGGGCCAGGTGTCCCAATACCTACTCGGATCATAAAAAAAATACAAATGCAGGTTTCAGTAAACCACGTAATATGCAGAACACCTTCACAAATAATAAAAATACGGTTTGTTTTCGTTGTGGTAATAAAAATCACATTGCTCCAAAGTGCAAATTCATTAATGTTAAATGCAATAAATGTAACAAAATAGGCCATCTTGCTAAAGTCTGCCAAAGGAGCAGAAGTTCTATGTTTGCCGCTGCCAGAAGCATAACACATGTGCAACCATCACCAGAAATTGCACAAATATTAAGTCTAACAGCCAGTCGTGATCCGAAAAACAAAATTTTACTAGATATGTTTATTGAAAATCGACCATTGCAAATGGAGTTAGATACGGGTGCCACATATTCCTTAATATCACGATGTGTTCTTGACAAATTGCAGATTAAGACAAATATACAACCTTGCAATATTATGCTACAAACGTATGATAAACAGACACTTCCGGTGATGGGAGTTGCAAATGTCGATGCAAAATTCAGAGATACTTCATTTAGAGGTAATATTTATATCATGGATGGGGAATTTGACACAATATTAGGAAGGGATTGGTTTTTTAAAATTAATTTAAATTTAGCAGATATTAATACAACATCAGTTACACTAGATTTAAAATTAGAAATAAAAAAGTTAGCCATGTCTTTCCAAGACATATTTAAGAATGAAATCGGGCTTTTAAAAAAATTTACTGCAGAACTTTTCCTTAAAGAAAACACAAAACCAATTTTTCGCAAAGCACGTTCGATACCTTATGCCCTAAAACCTGCTGTTGAAAATGAGTTGGACAGATTAGAATCTTTAGGTATCATTACACCCATAACTTTTTCAGAATGGAGCACTCCGATTGTTCCAATTGTAAAACCGGATAATACAATCCGTATCTGCGGGGACTATAAGGTTACTCTAAATAAATATTTACAATTCGACGAATACCCAATCCCTAATATTGAAGAAGCCCTCTCAAAAATGGCCCGTGGATCCATATTTTCAAAATGTGATATTCGGGAAGCATATTTACATATGCAAGTAACTACACAAACAGCAAAATTATTAACAATAAATACTCCAAAAGGGTTATATCATGTAAATAGATTAATGTACGGTATAACTAATGCCCCTGCAATTTGGCAAAGATGCATGGAATCCATATTTAATAAAATTGAAGGAATTCAAATTTTTATGATGATATCAAAATTTCTTCTCCAGATGCTCGTACCCATTTACAAAGACTAGAGTTGTTTTTTGAAATTTGTCGTGAAAACGGCATTCGACTAAAAGAGGAAAAATGTCAGTTTATTGAAAACCAAATTTCGTATCTTGGATTTAATATTAGTGCCTCAGGATTATTCAAAAATCAAGATAAGATTACGACAATAAGTGCTGCACCACCACCAAAGAATGTCACTGATACTAAATCTTTCATAGGGTTAATAACCTATTATTCTCGTTTCATTCCAAACTTAGCAGAAATCCTTTCGCCATTATATAATCTTTTGCAAAACAACGTTCCTTTCAAATGAACGCTTGAATGCCAAACATCATTTACAACAGTAAAAAAGGAAATTTCATCAGATCGTGTCCGTCACGACACCCGTCAAAACCATTAGTTCTTGCAACCGATGCATCAAGCTATGGACTTGGTGCCGTCCTATCACATACCTATCCTGATGGATCTGATAGGCCAATTGCTTTTGTTTCCCGGACCCTAACAAAAAGTAAAAAGAATTATTCTCAAATTGATAAAGAGGCACTATCTATATACTGGGGCATAAAAAAGTTTTTTAATTATTTGTATGGCCGTCATTTTATCCTTTTAACGGACCATAAGCCTCTAGAATCAATTTTCTCTGCAAACGCGAGTGCACCATGCTACCCGATTACTACATTATGCGATTTTCTTGCAAGGATTCAATTATAAAATAAAATATCGCCAAACTACAAAACATTCTAATGCAGATTTCTGTTCCCGGTTTCCAATAGAATCCCCGGACAATAATATTATTGATATGCCGGAAGTCTTCCAATTACAACAAATTTACACTGTTCTAGAACCCTCAAAGATTGCAAAAGAAACTGCAATTGATCCCGACACAATTCAATTATATAGAGAGATAATGGACACAGTTCAATCAAATGTCAATAATAGTGGGGAATATTCAATACAACAGGGATGTATTATGAAAGGTATCCGAGTAATAATTCCAAAGAAATTACAAGCAATAGTTCTAAATGAGCTCCATCTGGGCCATTTAGGAATTGTCAAAATGAAAAGCTTGGCTAGAAGCTATGTTTATTGGAAGGGAATTGACACAGACATACAAACTATGGTAAAATCTTGTCCCAATTGCATCCAACAAACTAAGCAAACTAGAAATGTTCTAATACATCCCTGGGAATATCCATGCGGCCCATGGCATAGAATTCATGTAGATTTTGCAGGACCATTTAAGAACAAATATTTTTTAATCATAGTTGACGCATTCTCAAAGTGGGTCGAAGTTTTTATCATGAATCAGAATAATATAACGTCATACAGCACTATTCAGAACCTACGAGAATGTTTTTCAAGATATGGTCTACCAGTAACATTAGTTTCTGACAACGGCCCTCTATTAGTGTCGGAGGAGTTTGAGCAATTCTTAACAGTAAACGGGATCAAGCATGTTAAAACAGCACCATACAGTCCCAGTTCAAATGGTCAAGCTGAACGTTATGTGCAAACAATAAAAACTGCCTTGCGTGCAATGAACAGTGACCCAGGGGATTTACGTGCAAAACTATGTAGTTTTCTCTTGCAATTTCGGAAAACACCTCATGCTACTACAGGGCAATCTCCTGCGTCACTATTTTGTAATAGAAACTTAAGAAGTAGGTTAGATTTAATGTTACCTGATGCAACGGCAGCGGTAACTGAGAAACAGGCGAAAATGATTAATCAGAACTCTATAAATAAAGAAATTGTATTTAAAGTAAACCAACCAGTTTTGTTTAGAAATTTTGATGGTCAAACGAAATGGAAATTAGGTACGGTATTGCATAAAGTCGGTTCAGTTTTATATGAAATATTACACGATGGTAAAACCTTTACCCGTCATGCAAATCAAATGCGACAATATAACAATAGCATTGAAATAAATAATTCAATTCAAAGTAAGGTAACTAACAACGATTGCAATAACGAGTTGTCTTGTGTACGTTTCGGAACACCTTTGCCAGCTTATAGGTATCCCCAAACTCATCCAATGGGCAATTCAAACATCACACCGTCTCGAGGTACTCTAGCTGTTCCACATGAGACAGAAAACTACAATGAGGCAAATCAGAAAACCTCTAGTACTGAAACCACAAAAGAACAAGATGAAGGTGCAGGCAGTTCCAACAGTACTGAAGCAGACAAGATCGAAGAAGAAAGTTTTGGCAGAGGAAGTAAAAGAAAAGCTGCGAAAATCAAGTCCACTGAATTGCCAAGTTTCTTCGCTCCACGAACACCGAGGAAAACCAAACCTCCAAAGCGTTACTCACCCTAATTGCATTCTAAAGAGGGGAGGTGTTAGATATTAAATTCAGTATGAATTTTATCCCATAGTATGTTTTATTTTGTATTATTATTAAGTGCGCATGCGTTTACGTTTTTAACTAAGATTGTTGATGAATGCAGGAAGTTTCCATCTTGCATCTGTATCCCGACTGCCGAGAAAGTAACATGCAAGGTGTGAAGGTAATGCGCTTGTATATACATATATTAATACTCATTTTTGTATTCATTTTGTAGTATTTCTATTTATTATTGTTTATTACCTACAGGTGTTTTATTTCTGAAATAAAATTAAGTTCGCAACAAACAAGGATTTGTCTTTTCTATTACCCACGTGATAGAACATAATATATTTCATGAAAGATTTAGCAAAATATTTAGGGCAGAAGGAACAGAAGTTTATATTGATGATGTATTAGTGTGGGGAAATACTAAAGAGGAACACGATAGGAGACTTCTGGGGGTATTAAAAGCAGCTAGAGAGAATGGGGTGAAATTCAATATTAATAAAAGTAAGTTAGGGCAAAGGCAAATAGTTTATATGGGCCATGCTATTAGTGAACAGGGAATTGCTCCACATTATGAGAAGATTAAAGCAATAATGGAACTACCCACTCCAACAGATAAAGTAGGAATTCAAAGATTATTAGGAATACTAACATATGTAAGTAAATTTATTCCAGGGTTTACTTCAGATACTGCACCTCTTAGGGAATTATTGAGGAAAGATGTGTTATTTGAGTGGGATGTAGAACAAGATAGAGCACTAAAAAATTTGAAAAAAAACTTACTTCTAGTCCAGTTTTACAATTTTACGATGTAAATAAAGAAACTATTTTATCGGTAGATGCAAGTCAAGAGGGGGTAGGTGCCGTACTCTTGCAAAATAACTTACCGTGCGCATATGCATCTAAAGCTTTTACGGAGGTTCAAAAAAGATACGCAGTCATTAAAAAAGAAATGGTTGCTATATGTTTCGGGGTTGAGAAATTCCACCAGTATGTTTACGGGAAAAAGGTTATAGTAGAAACAGACCATCAGCCATTAGTGACGATATTTAATAAACCGTTGGATAAATGTCCTGCTAGACTCCAACGAATGTTATTACAAATACAAAAGTATGATATAATAGTTAGGTACAAGCCAGGGAAACAACAAATAATATCTGATGCTTTATCGAGAGCTAGTATTCAAGATGAGATAATAAACAAGGAATTTGACGAGGAATTAAAAGCACAAATCTGTTTAATAATGTCTAATATTAATGAAACCGATCATAAATTGGAGGAGATTAAAGAAAAGACAAATAGTGATCCACAATTGGTTGAGTTAAAAAAGGTAATACTTGATGGGTGGAATAAAAATAATAAAAATCAATCCAATTTAATCAAAATTTTTGCTAGGTTTAAAGAAGACTTAACTGTTCAAGACGATATTATATTTAAAGGAAATTGTATAGTTATTCCGCAGCCATTGAGAAAAGAAATGTTAGGTAGAATTCACTACAATCACCTGGGTATCAATAAATGTAAAAGTTTAGCAAGAGATTGCATGTCTTGGCCAACAATGAATAATGAAATAGAACAATTAATTAACAATTGCCATCTATGTTTACAAAATTCAAATTCCCAAGTTAAAGAACCACTAATTTCTCATCAAGTACCAAGAATGCCATGGTATAAGGTAGGGTCTGATATTTTTGAGATAAATGGAAATAAATATTTAATATTAGTCGATTACTACTCTAAATATGTAGAAGTAGAGAATTTAAAGTCAAATACACAAAGTGAAAAGGTAATAGAGACAATGAAGTCTATTTTTGCTAGGCATGGAGTTCCAAACACTTTAGTAACTGATGGAGGGCCACAATTCACTTCCCATCAATTTAAATCATTCACCGTAGAATGGGACTTTAGGCATGTAGTATCATCCCCCACTTACGCACAATCTAATGGCATGGTGGAAAGACATATCCAAACGGTCAAAAGATTATTAACTAAAGTCATTTCTGAGGGAAAACCTAATCAATTGCTTATGTCGAGAACTACCAGATCAAACATACCTATTGCTGTAAAGAATTATAAACCAAGATTAATTAATAATAACAGATACAATGAACATTTAAATAAGAATAGGGTAAGGCAGGAAAAATATTATAATAGAAACGTAAAACAACTGAAACCTTTAAATACAGGAATAAATGTATATGTTCAAGTTAAACCAAACATGGAGTGGTTTCCAGGAATTATTTTAGAAAAATATCCGTAGGTATAAGATTAAGTCAAGAAATAACTTTGTATTGATAAGGAATAGAAGGTTTATCAGAGAAGTAGGGACTAATAACTCTGTAAAAACAAAAGAAAATATTCAGGTAAAAGAAGGTAAACGGGTTACATTTGGAACCACTACCGTTATACCACATGATTGTTCTCCATTGTCGTCAGAGGTTCCACATGTAGACAATCTAATTAATAGTAACATGTACAATAGATTATAAGTAATTTAAGTAGTAGTAATAAAGCACCTGATAAAGTTGAAACAGAAGTAGAAAGACCAAAAACTAGTACAGGCAGAATAGTAAAGAAGCCTGAAAGATTGGTTACAATGGTTAGTAATTTAAGTTGGCAATACATGTTGTTACTTGTAAATGTTAGAAAATAAAGCATTCTTATAATCGTAGTCGTGTTGGTAAGATGTGTATTATTTCCCTCATAATAAAATGTTACAGTCCCTATTTATAAATCTCGTAGAGTTATCATTTGATAACTTTACTAATGTAGTTGACACCAATAAAAAGTATAAGTTTCTGCCTGATAGCATAAATTATGCTGCCTAATAAGCAATACCTTCATGTAAACCTTTCAAAACTAGGAATTGGCTTCCACCGCCCTAGTGGGACGCCGACTCTGACATAATGATCTTAGAAAGAAAACAAGCTTTAAAAAACTACAAGCAATTTCCGACCATGGAAAATTACATAGAATGTCAAGAGTGTGCTGCTCGTACAAAAAAAAATTCCTAAACAAATAGCCAAACAAACTTGGATTAAATGGTGCTCTTCTTTAAATAAAAATATATCTTCTGTTACCTTGTGGAATCAAGTTAGAAAAATGAACAGGAAGCGACAGTCCAACATCACGTCTTTTAATGATGATTGTATTCAAGACTTTTTTAATAAATAGCTCCGCCATCTGTAAGTAATACTGCAGATCGAAATGAGCAACACGATAATAATGATAACCATTTTCTTTTACAATCATTCGCACATTCTGAACTAGAATTTGTTCTCAATAATAGGCCAAGCACCTCTCCTGGGTATGGCAACATAAAATATCCTATGTTAAGTAATCTGCCACAAATAGCCAAAAACGCACTTCTTGATATTTTCAATGATATCGTTTTTTAAGGGAACATATATTACCGCATTTAAAAACATTATAGTAGTTCCCATTTTCCAGGTAAGGACCACAACCTTGCTAACTCATACCGTCCCATATCATTACTGTCTTGTATCCTCAGGACTCTAGAAAGAATGATCAAACGCCGTCTTGAGTGGTGTTTACTCAAAGCCAATTTACTTCCCAAAAACCAATTTGGTTACAAAAAGGATTATGGTACAACAGACATAACTTCTCAAGGAATAACTATCTTCTAGTCTTATTTTTAGATGTGGAAGGAGCAAACGACTCAGTGAGTCTTACCATTTTAAAAGATAAAATGTTAAATTTATTTCAAATACTTCCTCAATTGGTGAACACCATCATCAGTTTTTCCACAAATAGGGTGTAAGAACTAATAACAACTTAATGGGTCCTAGAATTACCAGGTTAGGTCTGCCACAAAGCTCAGTTTTATAATGTTGCTACCGGTTTATTTAGGTCTAATACTTAAAAAAAAACTAATGTGGAAATGGTACATCAAATACATACTGGATAGATGTTCGAAAGGCATTAACTTCCTAAAAATGACAACGAAAGTATGGTGGGGCTCAGATGTCGAAATACCTATTTTATTTTATCATGCTTATATAAGGTCTATCCTTGATTATGGGTGCTTATTATATGGATCAGCTAGTAAATATTTATTAGAACGAGTGGACCGCATGCAAAATTCTGCTCGGAGAATGTGTATTGGAGCAATGAAATCTACGCCCATAGACCTACTGCGTGTGGAAGTCATCGAACCACCCCTTCATATCCGAAGAAATTATCTAAGCGAAAAATTTCTCATCAAAACGTATAGTCATAATCAAACATTATTTTCAAATATAACCAAACTCGATGAGTACGATCTCACAAATAAATATTGGGTAAAGAGAAACTCGCCTCCTCTATGTTGCGCCCTACAAAATAAGACCTCTATTGATAAGAGCTTGGACAATGTGTATGAAGAATTAGATTTCTCGTTCTTTCTGAAAATCGATGTTGTCAAATATCACGAGAACATATCACTAACATAAGTAATAATACCTTACATGATACCTTATCTACATGGGAAACCGCTAAAGTTATCTACACAGACGCTTCGAAATATGAAGATGGTAGAGGATGTGCTTATTTTATACCCTCAGATAAAGTGGAAGCCACTTTCAAACTTCTGAAACATTTTTGAATTTATACTACTGAAGCGATAGCTATTCTGGAAAGCCTACAATTTGTTTGCAATTCTGATATAAAATCCACAATCATTGTTTCTGATTTCCTTTCTGTCCTTTCAAGTTTAGAAAATGTAACAATACTTAAAAGCACCTCGAATCCTTACACCTTTCTGATCAAAAAGGTTATAAAACAACTTATTGACATCTGGGTCAAGGCTGATATAGGTCTAAAGGACAATGAACATGTAGACTTTTTGGCCAAAAGCAGCATCAAATCGGGTTCACCTACACTATATAAGACGAGTCTGCCTGATGCAGTCATTGTAGCTAAACAGACATTAAAAAAGAAATATGAATGGAAAGAATACTCCTTTACAAATCCTACCAGATACACTACGATTCAACCACTTATTCCTAACACATATTGGTTCAAAAATACACCACGTAAATATATAACAACTATTTGTAGGCTTAGATTTCGTCATGCTTGTTATCCGTGTCATCTTTTTAGAATAAAGGTAAAAGATAATAAAAATCGTGAAGCTGTGGCGGTATTGGTGATCTTGATCACTGTTTCTTTGAATGCCCAAAGAATATACAACAAGCAAATTTACTTTACAAAAACTTAATTAAGAGTAATTTCCCTACACCATATCAGTGGCGTGCGGTGAGAATTTAGGCTAGGGAAGCAACCACGATTTTAATTTTAATATACCTAGGTTCAGGCGCGAATTCACCAAATTTAGAAATAAGTATACATAGAGTAGAAACAAATAATGTTTGTTTAATTATTATTTATTAAAACAATAATTTTTCCGAAAGTTTCCCGCACAAAATAATTCTCTGGATCCGCTCCTGCTAGGTACAATAAAAAACAGTGTTATAATTATTAAATTTACAAGTTTTTCAAAGAACTTTTACACTTTATACTTATGGAATTTGTTGACTATTGTTCTTTATTTAAAAAAAAAACTACTACTACTATGTATTTATACTGCAACTCGATTTTCCGGTCTTAGCAAAATACCGATGCAGGTTTTAATCTTTTGTTGTTAAATTTGAAAGTTCTGGTTTCGATCTGCCTTTCTTAATAATTTGTAATTTCTCTCCAAAACTGTATGCAGCGAATTCTTTATTAATAATTTACAAATTGAACAAAAAAAACCGTCCCGATTCAGATGTATCGGAAGTACTCGAACCTTCCACCGAAGCAGCTAAATTTGCAGTTGTGACGATAATGCAATTTTAAATTTTCATACAGATAAACTAAATAGAATTATTTATCTTGAAGAAAAATTTAACTTATATAAATTGAAATAATAAAATGTGACAAAATACAGTCTCATTTGCAGATTTACATTACTCAAGTAACATTAAATTTAACAAACACTTTATCGAACAAATAACCAAATTATAATAAATAAACATTTGGGCACGAAGCACCCTAAAAATAACGGCCAAACAATGCTATCAGCATCGTCTGCATCACCACGCCCACTGATCCACGCCAAGGCTAGGAGAAGAGCAGTTATAAGCAACGGAATCAGTGCTTACATATATGCAGTATATGTAACACATTTGAATCGGTATTACCTTTCCGTGCAAGTTTAATGAGCCTAATTTAAAATAGTACTCTAAATTAGGGTTGTAAGTTAAATCCGGATTTTCAAAAATCCGAATATCCGAAATCCGGATTCGCGGATAATATGACATTTCAAGTTCGGATATCCGGATTCTAAGTAGAATCCGGATTTCAAATGAAATCCCGATTTCATAAGAAATCCGGATTCCAAGTGGAATCCGGATGCAATGTACAATTTTCTATTCTTTTAATTGAGTATTTATTTTGCCGACTAATTTTTTTACCCTGATAACTATCTTACTTTCTCAATGTGACGTATTATATGGATAACCCGCAACATCTATGCGAATTAATTATTTTTATTTTGATACTTAGATTTTATAGTACTAGTACAATTTTATAGTACATAATAATAATTTTTGTGCATGTTAGAATTAAAAAAACCCGTCACTAATCTAGACATAAACTAATCGATTTTTAAAAATGTTTATGCAACATAAGGTTTTTTAAGATTTTATTGGAACAACTATATGTTTCTTTTGATTTTTGGCTTAGTCAATTGCAATGATTATTTGTCAATTATTTATTGTTACCATAAATGGTAACTAATTCACTAGAGACAAACTATTTTAATTAAAAAATGAAAACTGTTATTGTATATACCAAGTTCAAATCCGGACTTCAAATCCGGTTTTCAAATCCGGACTTCAAATCCGGATTTAAAATCCGGATTTCAAATCCGAAGTATTCGGATATCCGAACTTGAGATGTCGGATTCATTAAATCCGGATTAACCGGATTTTTAAAATATCCGGATGTTTACATCCCTACTCTAAATAATTATAGTACTTTTTGCTGTACGGAATTGATATTGAGCTTTAAGTTGATTAATTATTACAATTTAAATAAACAATAACCATAATTTTATAAAAATCATTTTGTTAGCATTGGTTTTTATTTTTAACAAATTCTCAAGGGAAGCATTGCTTCCATGGACCGCACGCCACTGGGTTTCAAACAACTGAACAGTATTCCAATCCAATTTAGAACGAATAAAGGCATTATAGAAACTTATAAGTGCTTCATTTCCATAGAACTGCTTACTGTTTCTACTAATAAACTCAAGAAGACCAAATGCATTAGAGCAAATTTCAGTAAAGTGAGCATTAAAAGTAATTTTTGAATCAAACAATACACTTAAATCATTAGTTCTGTATCATTCTTGTGTATAAGTTATTGATTCAGTTTTCCTTGAAAAACTAAGGGTTTTACATTTGTTAATGTTTAAATTCAAACAGTTGGTAACGCTCCACTCATTAAGAATATTTAAATATTCCTGTAGTAAATTACAGTCATCACTAGTTCTTATACTTAAACCTAAATACCTTAAGATCATCCGCATAAAGTAAACATTCAGAATTCAAACGATTAGAAAGATCGTCTATGAACATGACAAAAAGCAGAGGTCCGAGAACTGAACCCTGAGGTACTCTAGTTGTAGCTTGATAATCATAAGAACGAAAACCTTGATATTCTACAAAGTTAGTTATATTTGCCAGATACGAAGCAATAAGGTGAATTAAATTTTCGGAAAGCCCAAATCTATGTAACTTGCCCCGAATTATAGAATGCTGTTCACATCAAAGACCTTAGAAAAGGCATTGTCAATTGTTTTAATTTGAATTCGATCATCAAGTGCCTCAGATATGAAATTAACAAAAGAACAAAGATTAGTAGCTGTGTATTTTCCTCGGACAAAACCGTGCTGAACCGATGAAAGTCTATTTTAATATGAATAAAAATTGATGTATGAAGCAATATTTCAAAAACCTTAGATAAGTTGGCTATGATTGAGATAGGCTGATGGTTATCTATTTCATTTTTATTTCCATTTTTAAAAATAGGAGTAATGCGAGCTGCTTTCCAGCATTTCGGAAAAGTATTTTGCAGTATTGTAACTAAGTCAATGAAATTTTTTGTGTATTGTGTTTATACAATATGTAAACTTTTTAGGGGGTGAGACCTAGTAAAATTGAAAAACTAGTGTATAAATAATAAAAAGTTAATTTTTGTATTTGAAAAATTTTAATATTAAATAAATAAATATTAGCCTTGTTATTTATATTTGATGTTATATAACCATTTGTGCAGTAATACATTATTTTTTCCAAAAGTAAGGCCCACCTGGGGTAAGTGGTAGAGAGCTTGCCTCTTAATTCAACGAACGGATCCAAATCTCAATTTGAACAGGATTTTTAAAAATTCAGTACAATCGTATTTGAGCTAATTAATAAGTTAAGGTGTGGAAGTTGTGTAAAATAATAGGGTTTGGGGGAAGCATAATGTGCTTGTTATATTAGCCCAAAGAGTATGTGTGGAACCCTGACACTACAGATGCGGTAAAAAGGAGAATTATTTATAGTTCCGTTCTTTATTTAATTTTAGTTTGGTAGATTTTGATATACTTTTTCTAAAATATCTAATCTGTGATTTAATTTCAAACTCTATAGTTGTAAGTGTTCATTCAATTTTATTTACCTTTTTTATCAATTATTTTTGATATATTTGATAATAAAGTATATACATATTCAAAGGATCATTATCAATAGATTTGTTTTGTAAAAGTGTTTATGTTAGCGAAGAGCAGTGGCAACACAAGCGTTGGAAGCGGCCGCTTCAGGCCCCACAAGTCAAGGGGCCCCGCAGAGGCCTCCTGCCAAGGACCGCACTGGACACGCGACATTGAGCGTACCTCAATTACTGCCTCTCGGAAGCAACGTGGAGATTAAGTCTAACGACAGGTGCTCCACGTAAAACACTCTTGGAATCTTGGACACGCGACAAATAAAAATTATTGGCGTGGGAATTCACTTTCTCGCAAAAAGTGAAACAAGAAACAGATCTTATCGCGTACAGGCTGATAAAAAAAAGTGTACGGTTGGTGCATTAGAGTTTCGTACGAAACGGCAGACACTCAGAGCGATAGGTAAAATATTGCAACTAAGTGTACTATTTCACAGCAGACCTGCGAGGAATGTATCATCTCTGTCGGTCCGAATGCTGGTCTTCCCGCACAATCAGCGCGGTCATCCGACTACTATGATTACTAATCTATTTACGCACAAGCGGTCGCTCCAGGCCCCAGAAATCAGGGGGCCCCGCAGAGGAACCTTGCCCATGATCGCAGTGGACATGCGACAAATAAAAATGATTGGCATGGGAACTCAGTTTGTCGGCGCAATAGAGTTTCGTGCGAAAAGGCAAGCATTCAGAGTGGTAGGTAAAATTTTGTAACGGAATATACAGTTTCGCAGCAACCCTGCAAGGAATATGTATCATCTTTGTCGCTCCAAATGGCTTCCCTTTAATGCCTTCTAGCAAGTTCTACGCAGTCGTCCGACTTACATTCGGGGAAGGGAAGCTGGAGGAGGGACCATGCTTTCGAATGGGCGAAATTCCTTAATGTCATTTGTCAATTGACAACATTTCCTAATATTGAAACAACTTAAAAGAAATCTTAACATATTGTAACATGTACCTTAAGGTTAATTGTAAACGGACGATTATTATACTCACAATTTTATAGTGATATGTGTTTAAATCACAGGTGGCGTCCTAAGACAGCTGCTTCGAGCTTTTGGCTCTCCTCAGTTAGGGGCAGCTCGTCTGTGAATTCTACATACATCACGCGAGCGTATGCACTAGCTCGGAAATAACATTAACACCATCAAATGATTGTGGTGCTTCCTGCAGGTATCAAACCGCACTAAGCGGCATAATTTGATTATCAAATACAGGAATATACAAAATAAAATCTGGTCGAGCGTCCGACCGTATAATTAATATAAATAAAATATAAAACGAACACAAACGTGTTTTAATAAAGTGGGTTTTTAATAAAAGTTAAAAATTATTAATGGACGACTATTATACTCACAATCTTATAGTGATATGTGTATAAAACACAGGCGGCACCTTAAGACAGCTGTTTCGAGGTTTTGGTTCTCCTCAGTTAGGAGCAGCTCGTCTGTGATTTATACCCATATCGCTATAAAATTGTGAATGATAATTAGAAAGTGTAATTCAAAAGAAAATAAAAAAATTTATGTAAATAAATTATTAAATTTAAGTAAATTATTCGTTATCAACCTGACATGGGGGTTATAACTGTTCTCCATTTGAGCAAACTGACATCAATTAAAGTTATCAGTTAAAAATATTTACAATTGCTAAAATAAATTTATCTAATGAAAATAAAATTTTTATAGACAAAATCAAATTGTTTATTTGGTAAAACTTTGTTATTGAAAAACTTTTAAAATAAGAAAACTAAATTCTGAATTTATTAAGATTGTCTTTATGATTTTGTTATATGAAAATTTTAACCAAATTCTTTTATTTTGACCAACCTTGTATATAAAATACGTCGAGATCCACTTTAAATTTTTTTTTATATTGGTAATGCTTAAAGCTACCACACCGACCACTGACCAATATTGATCTGTCAAAGTACGTAAACGAGTTAAAAATTCCATACTTCAGAGGTATTTTTATGCGAAACGGGTTACCGAAACGTATCCGTAAAAACGAATGTGGAATTGTGAATTTGGATGATACAGATGGGGAAGGTACGCATTGGACAACCTATGTTAAGCGTGGGCGAAATATATTATACTTTGATAGTATTGGACAGTTAAAACCCCCACTAGAACTCGTTCATTACTTTAAAAGTGATGGTAGCTTAAACGTTATTCGTTACAACTACGATGGTTTTCAGAAGCTAAATTCGTACAATTGTGGACATTTAGCGCTGAACTTTTTATATGATAACACTCCTTAACATTTCCTCAGTCTTACTGGGAATGTTGAGATGTCTCAAACATTCATCTTCTCCGCTACAACTTCTGTTTTAACTTCTTCTTTTAACCCTCCCATATATTTGGATCCTACAAAACAATGGGTTATGCGTTTGGCAAATTTCGAAACGTTTAATACTATTCCGAACGTAACGGATAAAAACAACGTGTTTAAAATGGGAGAAAGAATAATAAAGATACCTACTGGGTCATATGAGCTTACTGATATAGCTCAATACATTAATTCTCAACTAAACGGTGAGTCTGTTAACATCGATCCGAATCATAATACCCTAAGATCGATTATAAAAGCCGATCACTACATTGACTTTACAGTTGAACACTCTATCGGAACATTGTTAGGGTTTAAGAATAGAATCTTAAAAGCTAAGGAACGTCACATATCTGATTTTCAAGTTAAAATTATCAAGGTTAACTCGCTAATGATAGAATGTAATATAATAACAGGAAATTATATTAATGGTACACCTGCCCATGTGATACATTAATTCTTCCCCAGTGTTCCTCCTGGATTCAAAATAATAGAAGCACCTGAGACTGCACCCTATTTACCAATTAATGTCAATACTATTTCAAACATTACCCTTAAAATATTGGATCAAGACGGGGACTTGGTTAATTTCCAAGGGGAAACCGTGACGATAGGACTTCATTTGAAGAGCGTGGATGATGGTGTTCAAATATAACACTCCTCGATGTTGCACTGATCGCTCTGGCTATAAAAGATCGTGTTGGAAGCGGAAAATGGTTAGTCAGGCATCGGTCGCTACTCAATTGACAAGGGGTAACCGCTTATTCTTGCAAACCTTAGGCTTTGTTATCCCAAAATGAATGTGCTAAATGTAAACGAAAAAGTGCTCGTCGATAACTCGATTGTTGGAGCTGAATTTCACACTCACCAACCTTATACCACTCGTTTTGAGAATAATGATGAAATTCGAATACCTATTCAAGAGGATATGTCCACTTTGCCTTCGCGTAGTTATCTATATGTAGAAGGTACTGTACTGAAAGAAGATGGTAAACCATCAGCGAGTGGTAAATTTATAAACAATGGTATTGCATATCTTTTCAGTGAGATTCGATACGAAATGAATGGAGTTGTGGTGGATTCGGTAACAAAAGTTGGTCTAACAACCACCATGAAAGCTTACCTTTCTCACAATTCGAATGAAAGCGTTAAGTTACAAAACGCTGGTTGGTTTCCGGATGGTACCAGCACCTTGCTAGATAGTAAAGGTAATTTTTGCGCCTGCATACCTTTATCAACACTGTTGGGGATTTTTGAAGACTATGGAAAGATTATTATGAATATTCGTCAAGAATTGGTATTAATTAGAAGCAATTCCGATGTCGATGCCCTAACATCCACCGATGCTAATGAAAAGTTTAAGGTTAACTTGCAAAAAATATATTGGAAAGTACCACATATTCAACCAGGATTAGCGGAAGAATTATCATTAACAAAATATATAGGGAAAAATATTGACACTCAAGTGGCATTTAGAAGCTGGGAAACACATATTTACCCCGCTGTACCGCAAACGGATAAGCACAGTTAGTCTATTAAAACATCGACCACTCTGGAAACTCCCCGTTACGTTCTCATAGGGCTTCAAACCAATCGTGATGGCCAGTTGCAGAAAGATATGAGCGCATTCGACGCCTGTGATATTCAAAACGTGATGGTATTTTTAAATACGGAAAGATATCCTTACGATTAATTAAATATTAATTATGCCGAAAATCGATATGCTACTTTATACGAAATGTATGCTAACTTTCAACGATCGTACTATGATAAACCCAACGAACCTCTACTGGCTCCTGATAGATTTAAGGCACTTACACCTCTAATCGTCATCGACTGTTCGTGACAGAAAGATTCCTTGCTAGGGAAAGCTGTCGTTCTTCGAGTTACTTTCAAAACTCACAAAAGCATTCCAGCGAACACTACTGCTTACTGTCTCATTATGCACGATCGTGTATTTACGTATAATGCATTGACGAAGCAAGTACGTCAACTGTAAAGGAAATCTTTATATACGTCCAAGGACCTGTTACCTTTATTAGTATAGTCGCACGCTTCGATCATGCTAGTTATCGTAGTGCAAGGTTTCAAGACTTCAGAAAAAGACTTTGCACCCAAGGAATTAGCCGTGTTTGATGGACATCGTGTGTCTCACTACGTTTTCAAACCTCCGTTCGCCTTTCGCAACTTACCACCCACGTTTCGTCAACAAGCTACTTGGTTAATGCATAATCATCATTGTCTCGATTGGAATGAAGGATTCACTCCTCCCTTTATGCTTCCTGTAATTCTGCAACGCTTGACTCAGCAGGCGGATACCGTTTACGTGATCTGAAAAGAGCAACTACATTCGACGTTTCATATCACAACCGGTGGTGGAGTTACCAGAAGAACCAGCTCTACAGGCTATGCTTCCATCATGCTTTTATCATCATCATTCACTGTGCTATTGTGCATTAAGTAATGTATACTACTTATATAAAACTCATGTAATGGATTTTTCAGAATAAAGTTTTTAAATTCTTTAATGGTTTTATTAAAACAACATAATATGATTACAACTATTTATTCATTGTCTATTACAAACTTATATAACTATTCACAATTAAATATAACAATTACTAAACTTTAATTCCCAATCCAGATAACATCATATGATTACAACTATTCATTGTCTATTACAAACTTATATAACTATTCACAATTGAATATATAACAATTACTACCCTTTAATTCCCAATGCAGATAACGCACCAAACCCGCAGGAAAACCGGCAGCAAGGTTGTCACGTGCACGTTCAGTTGCAGCAATCCATTCACTATACGGTGTAACACATTTACATTTGAAAAGAATGAAATCACATTTATCAGGCAACAAGTTAATAGTATGACGATGTTGGAACAAACCATGTTCTGTACATGCGGCATTTTGTATATTTATAAGTTTACCATTTTTTAACAAATAATGGACTTCTACACCTGCACACGAAGTGTGTCGATAATCGTTTTCACTACGTATAACCACAGTGTTCGACAGTTTAGCTCTTTCGATTAACAACCCGGTATTGTGCGTTTTATAACGCGAAAATTTAATTTCACCCTTATCTGTTGTTTCAAGAATCCAGTAATGTTGCCAACCCACTTTGATTGAACCCATTTCTGTAACTGAGGGTAAGCGACTGACGTGACTATTTAAACTATACCCCCACCACTTTTAAAACGTGTATTATAGATACCCTCTCTATACTCTTCTTTCAAAACTGGAGCGATTACATTTTCCACGTAGCTTATTCGTCTCTGAAATCGTACCCTATCCCTTGCTATTATCTCCCATTGACGTCTGCGTGCTTGACGATGTGCATACTCCCATGTTAACATGTAATGCATTTTGTTTCATCAAATGTCACTAAACCACCCATTTAATCCCTCCTCTATTAAGTCATATGCAAAGTCCCTTAGCTGTTGCTCAATGAGCTTTTTTACCAAACACTCATCACAAATCACGCCTCTAATGAAGTCTTGACACAACTGCACGCCTTTTCTATATCGTTGTGCTAACTCTTGACAATATTCCGAACTGAATATCCCCGTACCATGAACAGCTTCGTGTGCCGCATCCTCCTCTAGCGCTTCTAATTCACACCGTAGTTTCTCCACAGCATTCAGTTTATCAATAGCTTTGCTTGATACGTCTTCACTGTTACGCGTCCCCATTCTGTTTCACTACGTTACGCATAGATCATGTGTTCTTATATTCACCCGCTCCCACCCTTTCCAACTCTTCATTATTCCATTACGCAATACACCTTTTGACTTCCACATCCACTATTACCGTTTCTGGTAAATAATGCACAACTTCTAGCATTCCAAACACGTTCGGGATTTGCATCTTCATTAATGGTTCCAATATGTTTGCGATGTTCACTATGCAGTCACCCGGCATGTCTACAACACCATCTATTATGCTATGGTAGAAATTGAAAAATTCCGAACCCTTCAGAAGGTTTAATCGATATGTTAGTAACGGTATTAACTGCCACAGCTCATATAAGGACTCCCACGCTAAATACAATTCATCATCTCCTGCATCAGTTATCTTTATGATTTTTGTTTTATCGTAATTTCTGTTAACACGCTCAAACGAGATAGTTTTTGTACCAATTTTCAAAGGAACCCCGACCTCTTCTCCTGCTTTAAAGTACTTATTAATGACTCCTTCATTGGTTATTAACGCGTTCCACTCCGTTTCATCAAACAGCATACACTGATTCTTTACTCTAGCTACTTTTATTACAGGAGCGAATCCCAAATGAGCACATAATCCAACAAATACAACTTTACTTTTTGATTTGTTTAAATAAAACACCGATTGATTCACTAGCGGTGCCCATTTAGCATCCTTAGGGAGCTCGTTTGGAGCCATCAACTGCTTTTCTAGAGCTTGCGCTTTCGCATTCTCAATTGATTTAGCGAGGCTTTCCATTGTAACACTGCACTGTACACTGCAACTGCAAACGCTTTACTCTTCCCATACATGTGACCTGCTATATATCTACAGCTTGACCTTGAATGGTGTTTGATGACCTTGAATATACCTTATTTAGTTACCTGCATGACCTTGAATGGTGTTTGATGACCTTGAAGAGTGGACTTGAATGCATTGTTGTCATATTGGTGACCTTGGAATTACATTGTTGCCATATTGATGACCTTGAAAATGCGGTGTTGCCATCTTGCTGGCCTTAAGAATGCGGTGTTGCCACGTTTACGTGACAGAGATAGATTCAAGGTCACCATGTGTTAGAGAGAGATAGGTTCAAGGTCAATGTCAGGAGTGGGGGGTGGGTTCAGAACTCCCAATTTTTCCCTACTGATTTTGTCGCCCCCGTATCAATAAGTAGTGGAACAGTTCGGTTAGCAATCTTCCCATCTATAAACAAACTGCCGTTACTATTCTTTGATGTTACGGCATGGATGGTGATCTCCGGGGCATCTTTACTAACAGTCAACGTTCGCCCTCTCTTGCCAACCCCCTTTAACTTTTCCGACGGTTGTACTTTTCTTATTTTGGGACAACGGCGTTCTACATGTCCTTGTTCGCCGCAGTTCCAGCAACGGGCCCCTCGAACTTGTTGACGATTCTTCTTAAGGCTGTCTTTCTTCCGAAGAACTCACAGTACTAACTCCTCTAGGTGATCTTTAGAACCTTCTTCTACTTCTTCCACAACGGCCCGAACACGCCCGTGACCTCGGGAAGCTCGCTTTGCGGCTTCAAATTCTAGAGCATGGGCAAGCCCATCATCAGTCGTTTTTGGTCGTGCCAGCCTTAATGACTGCTGTGTTTCTCCGTCTCTTAACCCATCAATGAAAACTTTCTTCGGATTTTTCTAGTAATTCTGCAAACCTTCTAGAATTCTCTTCGTGCTTTTCAAGTAATTCTTCTTTAAGCATTTTAGAATTTTCAAAAACTTTTTGTTCCAGCACTTAAGTATTTTCCATTAGCTTTCTAGCATTCTCTTCGGACTTTTCCAGTAGTTCTTTTAACATTCTAGAATTTTCTTCAGACTTTTCCAGTAGTTCTTCTTTTAACATTCTAGAATTTTCTCCAGACTTTTCCAGTAGTTCTTCTTTTAACATTCTAACATTTTCTTCGGACTTTCTAGAATTCTCTTCGGCTTTTCTAGAACTTTCCAGTAACTCTTCTTTAATTGTACTTAACAACACATTAGTATCAATTGCGGGTCCAGGTATTTCGAAGCGGTAATTTTCAGGATCTTCCTTCTGTTCTAAAAGCCATTCTGTTAGCCGATTTATCAAAACTTCTTTCTTTCCATTACTATCTAAGTCTCTCTCGTCCAATTCCCGTTTTAAATCTATCACTAAGAGATCTTTTAACAATTTCATCACCATTTTAATTGTTTGTTGAAATTATTTTTAACACTAAAAATTTAACCTCACAGCACTTTATTTAATTATTACGCGATTTTATTTATTTTAAAACATCACACCTGACAACACTGTAACGTTCTTTTTAAAATAATAATCAAAAAATGCTGTTTAAATTCGTCTATTAATAAAGAGAAGAGATTATTTACAATGCACTTAATTAAAAACACTATAACTATAAACTATTTAAGAAACTATTAAAATGCTAGGTATTTACAAATTATATGAGGTCTATTTATATAAAACTATTTATGTGTTACAATAATTATTAACTAATTATTCAGAATACATTTCAACACAACGCCGGTTAAACATTAACTATTCATTTATTTATACAGAGCACCATTCAATACGATGCGATGGTTAAATATTAACTGCCTCCCTTCTACTCGCGGTCTCTATTTATATATTTCATACAATGACTCATACATCTAGAATGTTCGATGACGTTTCGATGTGTCATACTCGCAGCTGTCAATAAGTGACGCAATGAGGCGTGTCGATGAGTCACAGTGCACGTGTTATTGATGAATCATACAGTTGATGACTCATACATCTAGAATGTTTGATGACGTCATAAGTAGGTTTATTATTCGTTACAATAGAATATTTTTATAGCAAGGTTGATTGCTTGATAACGGAATTACTAGCAGGAAGCATGCTGATGACAATCCTGAAGAAAACATCACGTATTGCTTAATTCTAATTTAATTGTTATGTAATTATTCATTTTATGTATTTAGCCTTCGTTTTTCTAGAGTATCTAAACAAACATGCACTGTATAAAGTTCCTATGTCGCTAATCATTCTATGTAAACTGATAACACAATTGTTTTCAACAAGTTTGTGTGAAATAAAAATAAAGTCGCAATATAATTACAGTTAAAATTAATTGTATAATTAATAAGTTGTTATTAAGCTACTTGTAATAGCTAGGTAAATGTTGTTTACCGTACGGAGACGCGAGTTTCGTTTGTGTTCAAATGAAACAAGCTTTTAAAAAGATTTTTTGTTTTCCCTGGATCTTTATTGTAAACCAGCGGAAGTAATGACAATTACAAAACACAAGAATATAAATGCTCGTTAGAGCTTAGATCTAAACTTAACTATGAACTGACCAAAACTTAACGAATCTACTGTCTAAAACTCTTTATATATGATTCTCTTATCTAAATAAAATATAACTAAGCAATTCTCATGAGAAGGTTAATACTGCATACTAAGCAGTTCCCATGCAAGATAATACTTTCTTCTTATCTTGAAATGTAATATGATCTTATCTGCTTGCTGATAGTAAGCAGTATTTCTACGTAACCCGCGCATTTGACTTTACATGATCTATAAAAGCGCAATCGTAACCATCTTTGTTTATCAAATAGTTGAAGAGGAGGAACAGTGTTACACTTAATGTTTTTAGGATTGCTTTATATTAAATATTGTTCATATTTTCATGTTAGAAGTACTTTGGTGTTAACCAAGTGTAGGTGCATTTTGGTTAATATTCCCTGATGGGTTTTCAAGAAATTAAGGTATGTATATTTTTTAATATCAAAAGTAATTATTTCAAGTAAAATATAATTTACTTCAGGATTAAATTAATTAAAGTTAGATTATTAAAAATTTATTTATAACTAGTTTGTAAGCTTATTTACGTCGAAGAAGCACGAACTTAACCTCAAAACTGTTTGTGCCCTTATTAACTATTCGAGTATAGATGTTTGATGATTGGGGTACAGTGTTAGAAGCATTGTAAGATTGCAATATTAACTTTTAATTATAATAAATTATTGTGACAAATGGGGAAAACACCCTATTCGCCGTCGTCGAATATTCGAAACTACATGACTCATCGACACGACTCATCGACGTGACTCATCAACGTTAATGTTTAACCAACGTATTGAAATGTGCTTTGTGTAAATTAGTAATCGAATGTTAGTGAATAAATAAATGTTAATAATTGTTGTAATAATACATAAATAGTTCTTATATAAATAGCCTTCTTTAAGTTTGTAAATATCTAGCATTTAAATAGTTCATTAAATAGTTTATAGTTATAATGTTTTTAATTAAGCGCATGTAATTAATATCTCTCTTGTGAATAGACGATTAAACAGCATTTTTGTTGTTATTCTAAAAGGAACGTTACATTATTAATATCATTTTTTAAACGTAAAATTGAATTTTTGTATTTTATACCCAAATTTTTAGTATTTTAAATAATAGCTTATGTCGTTTATATTTTAGTTATTTGTAAATTGTTTTTAATTTTTTAAGTTATAGATACTAAACTAGATACCACTAAACGAAGCTATTTACGTCAACCCTAAGCAACATGGTAAGAGAGTTGAGAAAATGAAGAAGCACACTCCTCCGACCATATAACGTAACTTTTAAGAAAATTAATTTTAAATGCTACATTTCGAAATGGAACGACGCCTCTGAACTTATATGAATTTCAATCTAAGTTCAATCTAATGCCCTCGCCATTGTAGCGTCAGACCTACAATCAACAATGAATACATCGAAGTAGCTGTAGCAAGTCATTTTGTCACAAAGCAAATTGCATCATAATCAAGATATTTAGCTGTGTTGTTACACACAGGTACAGGGAAAATTCATAAATGACCTTTAGAATAACAACTGTTTGAATGTAAAATGTTTTGGAATGTTTATCGCAGTTTCTTTTAAAATTGGTAATTTGGTTTTGTGTCGTTAGGGACACTACTATTTTGTTTTTGATTATGAGAAAAACGTAAATAATCAGTAGCTAGTCATTTTTGTCTTTGCCTGTAACAGTATTTTCATTCACGCACATTTACATTTACTTGTTTCATTTTAAGTTGTGTATATTCATTGATTAATTTGAAATCTGAATTTTTCGTTTCAAAGCTTTAGATAAGTCAAAATCCAATAATAATGAAATCAACAAAACAAAAAAGAAATCAACAAAGTATTGTTTTGGCATAGTCATAGTAAATTAAAATTTTAGTTTTTATTAACTGGACATGTTATACATGCCTTGAATTCAACTACTATCTTTTGTGATTAACAATCAGTACATAACTATCTTTGGTTGTTTTTACAATCTGCTGTAAATAATATACTTTGAGGGCCTAAGATATTAGTGAGAAATCCCGTTGGTTCGAAACAATAATTAGTTTCCCTCGGACCATTTTTATTATACCTGAGAGCGAGCATTCTCTGTTAACTGGTTTTGAACATATCAAAAATTTAGAACTACCCGACCTTTTGTCCAAGCCCTTTTGGGTAACCACTAACCACCCTTTTTCGTTGTCCGTTTACTGGACTATTTGTGTAGTAAATTAAATTAAAAAAAACATTTACTAAAATATTCAGGAAGGAATACACTACACAACAAGAAGGAGGTTTAATTATAATTACTGCTACTAAAACAAATGTGAAGAGAAAAGGTAAAACAAAAACCAATTATGTACTTAAATAACGAGGATAAAATGAGGGTAGGTTTCCAGGCAACATGACGAATTTCTGTAATAGTACGACGTGAATAGGTATAAAAATCAGCCGTCATTACTGGCGGAATCAAGTATTTATAAACAACTGAAAGTCAGAGTTTGTTTGTGAAACGTGTGGTTTAGTACCAAACTGCACCTAATTATCGTAAAATGTACCAATATAGCCACTGCTCATTAATTTGAAATATTTGAATGCGATATTGTTCAATGTTCATAAAGCTACATCATGGCTACAGTTTTTTCAATATGGCATTGGCATTTTCAATTTATTCATTATGTTGCAGCAACAAAAAATGAATACAACAATACAAAGTTTTGAACAAAGGGTTGTCGACCTTTGCTGTATGTTACGATGAATTGAATGGGTGCCGAATAATTATTTAACTACGGGAAATATTAAAAAGCTGCATAAAAAAGGTAATCAGGGCCGGCGGTGGACGAGTGGTGTCAGTGCATCACTCGTGTTCCAAGGGTCGTGGGTTGGAATCCTACTTGAGGCTGCGGTATTTGCCTAATTGGAAAATTCCGCCACCTCAACTATGGATGTGTGTATTCGTGTTGCGTGTTAGATGGGGGACAGATGACCTTAGATGTTGGTTCCCCCGTAGTGTAGGCGTGAAATAAAAAAAATAAGGTAATCAAAGAATAACAAAATGTAGAGCTTAACAAACTGTTTGGTGACCAGTACTATCGACACAAATAGGAAACTTTATTAAAACTGTATACAATGCTTTCGATAAGAACCAAACACTGATGTCATCTGAATGTTCTGACACAGGATGCAACTTTGCAAAATTGCAGACATCGACAGTTTTTTTTTCAATCATATTTACGCTCTGCGGAAAATGTTAATGTTTCAAATTCAACTTCTAGTAGTAGGTATAGTTACTAGCAGAATCTGAGTATTTGCATGACATAGAATGTCCGAAATTTCTGTAAGAATGGTACTTAAGTTCGAGTACTCAAACTATTGATTCTATGTAAATATGGAAAGTTTGCTAAAGATTATGTATTTTAGATGCAAATTTTAAAGATTCCGTTCTATAAGTAACATAACCTCACTTTTTGATATAATTAGAGGAAATAGTTTCCTAATATAAATAAAACTAGTCAGTTAGAACTAACATGCACACTAACACACTTTAAACATAAAAAGGATATAGTAAAATCCTGTATTTTTAGGTAAAAAATTTAGTTTTTACTGAAAAATTTCACAATGTGGGGATCGTTAACACTTTTTAAAACTTAATGAAGTTTTGGTACTTTTTCAAAGTCAAAACTTATCTGAAACAGACAGAACAGGTTGTATTTAAGATGTATGAAGTGTATAACTAGTCACCTGTAGTATTGATTACCAAGATTTGTATTTCGTTTTAATGAGATATTTTGTTTGTGTGGTACCGTTATGTAACAGTCAACTTTGATATTTTTAATGCTTTTTGATAAGATACTTTGTTGGAATAGAATAGCATTTTAACACACAGGGCCGTTCCTGGACAGGGTGCTGGTGGTGCCCTTGAACCAGGGCGGACAAACATAAGGGGCGGCTGATGACAAATAAAATTGATATAATATCGTTGAAGAAAACCCACAATTTAAAAATTTAAAAAGAAAAACCTGCCTTTTCAAATAGAACCGACGACGCTGCAACAATATTTATCGAAACTTCCCGGTAGTAATTTCATCCAAACACACGCCCCACACACGTATACACGATGTAGTTATAAGTTATAACTTATAACACACTTATAACACTTATAACTACGCTGCGAAAGCCTTATCAATCTTTGGTTTTAAAGAGTGCAAACTATGTGAATACTTTTGACAAATAATTAATGATTAGCTGAACGTATAGCTAGTAAAAGCAAAGAACACTATTTACGTTTCAAACATTATACTCTATGCTAGTGATAATATGCTACTTGTTACTTTCATAGACCAAAAATGTCTGAATTTTCAAATTTCATAATAATAATAATATTTATTTATTGCCCAACAGCATACCACTTACAGGACAATTTTACATAAGAGAAGCAATGGTCGCGTTAACTGCTCGGAAAACGTAAACAAGTCAGATGACCGCTCAAAGCTACATTCACATAATAATGCGTTACCGCTTAGAGTATACGTTCTAGCGCGCTAAATCCAAAACGACGATGAAAAATGTTTAACATCACAATTAAATTAGACACATTATGTATCATTACCAATCACATACCATTTGTTTGCGCTTCCGAGTAGAGTACGAATGGGTTTAGTGGAGCCACACAACCTTGAACTCTCATTTGACCTCCTTTCACTTTTCAAGCCCCACCCTTTTATAAACCACGCCTCCCTCTCTGCTTTCCCCCTCTCCAAGCCCCTCCCTTTTATAAGCCACGCCTCCCTCTCTGATTTCCCCCTCTTCAAGCCCCTCCCTTTTATAAGCCACGCATCCCTCTGCTTTCCCTCTCTCTACTTGCCTCACTTGGTTTCAAGACCCCCCGCTTGGTAAGCCACGCCTCTCTATAGATCACCCTTTATAAGCCACACCCCTTTATAGACCACTTGTCTCATAGACAGCACCCCCTTAGCTCTAGATAGTTACAATTACATTAATATCTCCAAATATATTAATAGGATGTAAAAAAAGGTATAGCCAAATGAAGTTTGGATAATAAGAAAATCGTATCAAGTACATATCCTTTATTCAATTGTTCGAAATTAGTGTGCTACGAAACAGAAAAGTGTGGTACAATATAAAACATTATACAATCACATCAGTATCTCCAAATATATTAATAGGATGTAAAAACGGTATGGTCAAATGAAGTTTGGATAATAAGAAAATCGTATCAAGTACATCTTCTTTATTCAATTGTTCGAAATTAGTGCTTTTAAGAGACAAAAAGTGTGGTACAATATAAAATATACAGCTGAACGTAAGTTAGTAAAGAAACACATCTTGGATAATAAGAAAAGCATATCATATAATAAAAATATATATTTATTAAAAACTGTTTACTATTATATATATTAATCACTATTTATTACAAATATTGTTTAACTAAACTGTATACTATGTTATAATTACTCGGGTCGAACACGAAAATGGTTGCGGCTGTTGTAGAGCCATGTCTCCATTTCATACTGATTGAATGGTCTAGATTCCACCACACCATTCAAACCGGAGGAACCAAAGCCGTTCGTATTTCGAAATGTAGGAGTCAGCTGGAACACTTCATACGCTGACGGATAGTAAATCTTTTCACATATTAGTTGGGCAATTCCATACAGGCCCTAACAGTGTAGGGATGACAGGAATGGTTGAACAGCAACACAAAAATTGTTCCTCTGTAGTCTTCAACGATGACGCCTCCACCAACGTCCAAAAAATGATAATGTGCCAATCCAGAACGTGGTGCGATGCGGCCATATGACCCTGGAGGCAATCTCACTTGCAGCCCCGTATTAAACAACCTCTTATCCCGAGGGTGAACAATGCCAGTTTCGACACTGCACAAGTCAAAACCGGCCGAAAGCGGGGTAGCTCGTGTTGGTGCCACAGCATCAGGATGAGCTTTTTTAAAAAACAACAACAGATGGTCTGCAGGTGGTGGAAATGCCATGATAATGAAACACTAACTTCGAACAATTGAATGAAAGGCAAGAATTAAATTTGTATATATATGATTTGGCCCTTCTCCACCCCAAGAAAAGAGAGCAGGCCGTTGGCTCCAAGTGGGGCGTCGCCCCCCCACCCACATGGATGTGGGTGATTTACCCACACCAATGTCGTTGAATGATTTAGAAACTAATATTGTTTTAGATGATTTAGAATTTGATTCAAATGTTATTGTACAAGATTTGGTTCAACAAAATTATGTAAATTTTAATGCACAAAATTTAGAAAATTTAGCCGAACAAATTTTAAATGTCTCAGTTGAAAATAATGAAGTAGATGATTTTGTTTTAGAAAATGCATCTGATTTATTCGAACGAATTGTTAATGAGTCAGTTGAAAATAACGAAGTAGATGATTTCGTTTCAGAAAATTCACCTGATGTTGTTGAACAAAATGTTGTTGCAAATGTGGAAGAGCAAAATTTAATTGATCAAAATTTGAATAATGTTGTTGAAAATTTAGTTGAACAAAATATTGGGCAACAAAATTTGGAGGTTCAAAATTTAAATGAACAAAATTTTGAAAATGTGTCTGAAGAGGCTGTGGAAGATGTCTGCTCTAGGGGGGGTGTTTGAAAATTTGGAGAATTTGTTGCGTGAGCATGCGAGGAGTGAACGGTCTCATTTTGGAAATATTGGAAAGAAACGGGGTGCCGAATCCTATATTGCTAAAGTTAATTTTAAAAATTCTGCTGTTTTTACGGAGAATTTGGTAGCCGTGGAAATGGAACAAGTTTTAGTGCTTTATGACAAACCGGTTTATGTTGGTTTTAGTATTTTAGACATTTCGAAAACTGTGATGTATGATTTTTACTATAATTTTCTAAAACGTTTGTATGGCGATCGAGTTTCCTTACTTTATACGGACACAGACAGTCTAATAATTGAGGTATTCACGAAAAATTTTTATGAAGACATGAAACTGCACTTGGATAGATTTGATACTTCAAATTTTAAAATGATAACTTGCACGGAATTCCACCAAAGCAATCGGTGCTTGGTAAATTTAAAGATGAATATATAGGCATTCCCCTAAGAGGTTTTTGGGGTGCTAGCGCGAAAGTATATTGTTGCGAAACGATGAATGATGTGTGTAAAAAAGCGAAAGGAATAACAAAAATGTTATAGAAAATGTATTAAAGCGCGAAGATTATGAAAATATCGTTGAGAATAAAGTCAGCGTTATTTTCTGTAAAATGTTTGTCTTTAAGACAGAACGTCATAACATATATACGGAAATGAAAAACAAGATTGCACTTTCCGCCGTAGATGATAAACGGTATTTGATTCCGGGCACCACAAAAACCTTAGCTTGGGGGCACGTTGATATTGTTCCAGGAATGGTAAATGAAAATTTAGATATGCTTATGGAAATTATTGATGACGATTTGCAAAGACAAGATTTAAATCGATTGATAGAATTGTTAGAGAATGAATTGTAATTCTGTTTTTATTTAGCGTTTACTGTCTCCAGCCTTACTTTGTGGAACTCCATAATCATGAAATATAATATAAATACAAAGATTAGTTAAAGTTTCACAAGTTTTATTAATATCTTAACCTGACAATATTGTTTCGACACTTTGTGTCATTATCAAAGGTAGATAAGATTGATAAACAAACACGTTGCTAAGGATAAATACATACAGAAAATAGGTAACTAGATACAATACTGTAACATTCTTTTTAAAATAATAACAAAAGTGCTGTTTAAATCGTCTATTAATAATTAATATTTATTTACAAACACTAATGAATACACTATAAATTAACGCTATGATTATAAACCACTAAAACTATTATGAATTTCTAATACAACATTTGTCTTTACATTTACTATTTATTTCGTGATACCCATTTAATGACTCGCTGTTGACTGACTCTTTTTATCGGCGAAGTCGGTTTTATACCCTCCTACAAACGTACTAGAAGCCGCTAGAAACTACTATATATTTCTAGAATAAACGCGTCTCGTTCACATGCTTGGTGCGATGAGTCATCCTCTCGAATGCTGTAGAATATTCCATTTGTTGTTCGAGAAGAGGTTCTTTCTTTTTCTCTCTTGTTACAATGCCCCCCTCTTCAAGTCTGTTCTGTCCCAGAACAGGTTTTATGCTCTGGTTCCTGTAGAACGGGTCATGACGATATCGACAGTCTTCACCTCGACTACACGTTCCATTACGGTAGAAGTAACAGTCTACACTCTTCGTTGGCCTTAATGCGGGTTGTGGGTCAAAACTACAGACGAAGATCTTGACGTCCGTACCTCTAAAGACAACTTCCAGCATGTTTCTAACGATTCTCCAATCCAGCTGGTCCCGCCCACAGCCGAGTTTGGGAACTGTCAATTTGTTAATTCCCCTGGTAAGCAACTCGATCCTCCAATTCCATAATGCCCTCCACAAGTCGGCGTAACTCGGTTTCTGGTAGTAAAACTGCTTGGTTACCAAGTAGTAAATGGATCGGCCATGATCAGGCAAGCGTAAGGATTTACCAACAGAGGGATTTTGTTCTCGAAGTTCATTCAGCCGTCCAAATTTATTTCTAAACACTACTGCGATCCCCCTGGACATACGGAGATCCTCGGAGACCCGGAAGAGATCTTGTTGCATCTCAGTCGTGACTCCGAATCGCGCTTTTCTAGTTCCAGAAAACGCAGCCATAAATTCTCTGAAGGTTGGCTGATCATCTCCAGGCCTTACGGTATTGATAGCCACCTCAGCCTTATCTTCCCGATCCGGGACTGCGTCATTATTTCCCTCATAGTGCGCCAGACGATTGGAGTGTATCACCTTTGGTTTCCCTCTTGGCAATTTCTGGATGCGATAAATCAAGTCATTTATTCGTTTCTTCACCTGGTATGGGCCCTCCCAATTCCGCTGTAACTTTGGAGAATAGCCACGACGTCTTTGCGAGTTGTATAACCAGACAAGCTCTCCAGGTTGAAACCCTCCTTCTTGGGCTCTCACATCGTACGTAGCCTTCATCCGGTCACTCGCGATTCGACTATTGTTTCGGGTTCGGTCGTGAATATCCTCCAACTTCTTCTTTAAGTTGATGACATAATCATTCCCGGCTACCTCCTGCTTTATAGGTGGAGACCCAAATTCCAGATCAAACGGTAACCGTAACTCGCGTCCAAACATCACAGACGCTGGTGACTGACCGGTTGTTTCGTGGACCGATGCACGATAAGCCATTAGGAACAAATGCAAGTATTGGTCCCAGTCTCGTTGATGATCGGAGACGACCTTGGCCAAATATTTGCCCATTGTCCGATTTATGCGTTCTACCATTCCATCGGACTGCGGATATAACGGTGTGGTCCGAGTCTTGCGAATGCCCAACAATCGACAGACTTCTCCAAAGAGTACAGACTCAAAATTGCGGCCTTGATCCGAATGCAGCTCCATTGGCACTCCGAAGCGACTGAAGAACTCTTTGACTAGTACGTCAGCAACAGTCGCAGCTTCCTGGTTTGGTAGGGCATATGCTTCTGGCCATTTGGTAAAATAGTCCATTGCCACTAAGATGTATTTATTCCCATCGTCGGTTTCGGGAAATGGTCCGGCAATATCTATAGCTATTCTTTCCAGGGGACTACCCACATTGTACTGTTTCATAGGTGCTCTTCGCTTCCCCAAGGGTCCGTTACCCGTGGCACATAGTTCGCATTTACGGCACCACTCTTTCACGTCTTCTTTACAATTGACCCAATAAAAACGCTTTCTAACTTTCTCCAAAGTCTTCTTCACACCGAAGTGTCCTCCTGAGGCACCGTCATGGAGATGTCGCAATACTGTAGCCACTCGGCTTCTTGGAACCACGAACTGAGACCTAATGGTGGTGCCATCTTCACTCTCCAGTACTCGCTTCAGGAGATCGTCTTCCACCTTCAAGGACTCCCATTGGGCCCAATATGCTTTGAGCGTTCTGTTAAAAGGGCTGACGGCCTCCCAGGCAATGACGGCAAACCGTTGGACAGGGTCTTCTTGAAAAAGCATCGGCATTTCGATGACTAGTGCCCGCTCGATGTTCGGTG
Organism: Agrypnus murinus; assembly: GCA_929113105.1. Lineage (NCBI taxonomy): Eukaryota > Metazoa > Arthropoda > Insecta > Coleoptera > Elateridae > Agrypnus > Agrypnus murinus. Next base: position 139,441,201 of record OV816027.1, on the reverse strand, counting down.
TCAAAGTCGTATCCTTGTAATCGTTCGATCCACCTTGCGACCTGGCCTTCAGGATTACGGAATTGTAGAAGCCATTTCAACGCTGCATAGTCCGTCCTCAATAAAAACTTCCGTCCGTACAAGTATTTGTAGAAGTGCTCAACGGACTTCACGACGGCCAATAGTTCTTTTCTGGTCACACAATAATTCCTTTCGGCTTTCGACAAAACCTTACTAAAATAGCCGATGACCTTTTCTTGTCCATCCTGTATCTGAGAAAGTACACCCCCAATGGCCAGATTACTTGCATCTGTGTCAAGTATGAATTTCCCTTCTGTCCGTGGATAGCTCAATATTGGTGCTGTTGTCAAGGCACGCGTCAACTGTTGGAAAGCCGTTTCGCACTCTCCGCTCCAAACATACTCGCGCCCATCTTCAGTTAACCTTGTCAGAGGCTTCGCTATATTGACAAACCCAGGAACGAAACGCCTGTAGTAGGTACATAACCCAAGAAAACTACGAACTTGGTGTTTATCTTTCGGTGTTGGCCACTCTTGAACTGCACGAATCTTATCGGGGTCGGCTGCCACTCCATTTTGTGATACGACGTGCCCGAGATATTTCACTTCCTTTCTGAATATGTGGCACTTTTTCGGACTCAGTTTCAGATTGGCTCCACGTAGTCTTCGGAACACTTCCTCTAGATTTTTCAAATGTTCGTTGAATGATTTTCCGACTACAATCACATCATCTAGGTATACCAAGCAAGTCTTCCACGACAGCCCCCTCAGGATGGTCTCCATTAGACGCTCAAAGGTGGCCGGAGCGTTACATAGACCGAAAGGCATAACCGTAAACTGCCATAGTCCGGAACCAATAGTGAACGCGGTCTTCTCTCGGTCTTCAGGTTCCATTTCAACTTGCCAATAACCACTCTTTATGTCCAAAGTCGAAAACCATCGTGAACCAGACAGGGTATCCAACGTGTCGTCGATGCGTGGTAAGGGATAGCTGTCTTTCTTGGTCACGTTATTGAGCTGCCGATAGTCCACACAAAATCTCGTTGACCCGTCCTTCTTACTGACCAGGACCACCGGTGATGCCAATGGGCTGCTGGATGGCTCGATGACCCCTTGTTCTTCCATATTGGTAATAATCTTCTCGGCTTCTGCTCGCCTTGCTAGAGGTAGACGCCTCGGCTGCTGACGGACAGGCATAGAGTTGCATGTATTGATTTTATGTTTTACTATATCTGTTCGTCCCTTCTGGCTATCGTCAAGAGCGAAGATATCTTGGTATCTGTGAACCAAACCCTGTACCTCTTTCACTTCCGTTCTGTTAAGGTCTTCGCACGAACTAGTAACCATACCCACTAATTTTTCACCATGGTCTTTGGGCACTGGTTTTGGAACATCAGCCATGCATTTGGCTACTCGGAATACTGGCACACACTGTCCCACAAGGGTACTCTTCTTCAATGTCACCGGATCCATATTAACGTTCATAATTCTCACCGGTACTATCTTTCCAACCTTGATCAGCGCTTTTCCCACCAGTATGCCACTATGGATCTTCTTATCACAGACAGGCTCCATCATTCGCACACATCCTACCCGAAGATCTCCATCCAAACCTGCCTCGACAACCATCTCGATTTGACCCGGCAATATCACATCTTCAGTCAGCAAAACCCCTACAACCGGATCCTCTCGTGGGTCCAACGGAAGTTCTTCGTTACCGACCTTCAAAACACCTTCTTTCAAATCCAACGTAAAACCAAATTTTCTCAGGAGGTCCATTCCCAAGATGAAGTCGTCAGTGATATCGGCTACCAGCTCCTCATGATCACGTTCTTCACTTCCAATGCCAATCTTCATCTTCACCACTCCATGTGTTGGTATCACTTCACCTGTTGCTGTACGGAGTTGAATAGTTGTCTGTAACAGCTTCATACTTGTTCGTAGAACATCAGGGCGTACGATGGATTTTGTCGCCCCCGTATCAATAAGTAGTGGAACAGTTCGGTTAGCAATCTTCCCATCTACAAACAAACTGCCGTTACTATTCTTTGATGTTACGGCATGGATGGTGATCTCCGGGGCATCTCCACTCAAGGTCAACGTTCGCCCCCTCTCGTCGACCCCCTTTAGTTTTCCGACTGCTGAACTTGTATTGGTTTAAGGCAACGACGTCGTATGTGCCCTTGTTCGCCGCAATTCCAACAACGAGGCCCTTGAACTTCTTGATGATTCTTCTTACGGCTTTCTTCCTTCCGAAGAACTCTCAGTCTAACTCCTCTAGATGATCTTTAGAACCTTCTTCTTCTTCCACAACGACCCGAACACGCCCGTGATCTCGGGACGCTTGTTTAGCAGCTTCAAATTCTAAGGCGTGAGCAAGCGCATCATCAGTTGTTCTTGGTCCTGCCAGCCTCAATGATTGTTGTGTTTCCCCGTCTCTTAACCCATCAATGAAGGTCTGCACAGGCAGTTGTCCCAGAAATGAATCGGGTGCCGTAGGGTACTCCAATCGGACAAGCCGCGCAACATCGGCTTCAAACTCCTGCAGGCTTTCTCCATTCTTCTGGATACGATTCTTCACTTGCGCGTGATACACTTGTTGAAGATGCGCGTCTCCATACCTCATTTCCAATCTAGACACTAACAATTGGTAATCATTTTCCTGTCCTGCTGGGATTGTTTGCAGGACGTTGAACGCGTCTCCACGCAAAGCCACAGTTAAAGAAACGGCCTTTTCCTTGCCTGTCCATCCGTTGGCCTCAGCGGCTGCCTCAAATTGTTTGTAGTAGGTAGACCAAGGTATCTTTCCATCGAACGTGGGTGGTTTTACTTTTATCCCTACGACAGGACCCTTTTCTTCTTTAAACTGTTTCTTTACTTCATTAAACGGCCACTCAGAAGTTGAGGAAAACCGTAGTTGACTCATTCTCTCTTCCAACAGTTTAGTTACGCTATCTTTCTCAGCTGTTGGTGGTAATTGCATTTGGGCCATTTTCTCTTCTACCATCTTTATTACCCTATCCTGTTTTTCCAATTTCATTTCTAATAGTCCTAACGCACTGGAGTTTTCCAACAATTCTTCGAAAACTTTATCTTCCAACGCTTTGACATTTTCCAACAATTCTCCTTTAAGCCTTCTAGAACTTTCTTCAGACTTTTCTAATAATTCTGCAAACCTTCTAGAATTCTCTTCGTGTTTTTCCAGTAATTCTTCTTTAAGCATTCTAGTATTTTCTGCGGACTGTCTAGAATTTTCCAAAACTTTTTCTTCCAGTGCTTTAGTATTTTCCATTAGTTTTCTAGCATTCTCTTCGGACTTTCTAGCATTTTCTTCGGACTTTTGCAGTAATTCTTCTTTTAAAATTCTAGAATTCTCTTCGGACTTTCTAGAATTTTCTTCCATTTTACTTAATAACAAATTAGTATCAATTGCGGGTCCAGGTATTTCAAAGAGGAAACTTTCAGGGTCTTCTTGCTGCTCCAAAAGCCATTCTCTTAGCCGATTTATGAACACGCTTTTAAGGCCCGTTGTGTCTAAATCTCGTTCTTCAAGTTCGTGTTTTAAGTTTATTACTTTGAGATCTTTTAATAATTTCATCACCATTTTAATTGTTTGTTGAAATTATGTTTTAACACCAAAAATTTTATTCTCACAGCACTTTAATTAATTATTACGCGATTTTATTTATTTTAAAACTCCACACCTGACAACACTGTAACATTCTTTTTAAAATAATAACAAAAGTGCTGCTTAAATCGTCTATTAATAATTAATATTTATTTACAAACACTAATGAATACACTATAAATTAACGCTATGATTATAAACCACTAAAACTATTATGAATTTCTAATACAACATTTGTCTTTACATTTACTATTTATTTCGTGATACCCATTTAATGACTCGCTGTTGACTGACTCTTTTTATCGGCGAAGTCGGTTTTATACCCTCCTACAAACGTACTAGAAGCCGCTAGAAACTACTATATATTTCTAGAATAAACGCGTCTCGTTCACATGCTTGGTGCGATGAGTCATCCTCTCGAATGCTGTAGAATATTCCATTTGTTGTTCGAGAAGAGGTTCTTTCTTTTTCTCTCTTGTTACAATACATAACAAAAACTAAATATCCAACACTTCTAATAAAGGAGAATTACTAAGCTCAGTTTGTTCATTCATTAAAGGTACTGTGCGTTTATGTCTGTATATTTCAAAAGCTTCTAAAATGTCTAATTTGTGTTTGTTGTTGCAAAAATGTAAGAATTTAATGTTGTTTTGAGGTGTCATTGGGTGGTTCGGTTCCACAATGTGTTTGGCATAATTCGATTTTTCTGGATGTTTAAGTCTATAAGAGCGTACGTGTTCTTTGTATCTTATGTCGAAAGTGTTTGGTCAATATAAACCGAGTTACAAAAAGAACAATTCAAACGGTAAATGCCGGATTTCATGATATCTTGTGTTTTGTCTTTAGCATTGAATAAAAATGAAAAGGTGTTGGTGTTAGTTTTATAGGTTATTTTGTAACTGGTGGTTTTTCTTAGTATAGTTGCAATTTGTTCAGATATCTTGCCAAAGTATGGTATTGATATGTAGTTTGTGTCTTGTATTTGAGTGTCAATTGGAAATATTCTTTTGATAGCTAACCTATAATCATTTTGTTGAATTAAAGTGTCGATCATGTTATGGTTATAATGGTTTGCATATGCTAATTGTTTGATGATTGAAATTTCTTTATCAAAATGTGATCGTTTCATTGGAGTAGTTAAAGCTCGGTGTACTAAAGATCTATAAGCCGCTAGTTTATGCATTTTATGATGACATGAATCGTTAGGTATAGTGACGTCTGTGCTTGTGGGTTTTCTGTATATGGAAAAATCAAATTCATTGCTTGTATTAATTGTAATAGTTAAATCCAAAAAATTAATAGCTCTATTTTGTTCTGTTTCTAGTGTAAACGTGATGTTTTTGTGAAGACTGTTAATAAGAATTAAAAACTCATTGATAACCTCAAAAGAACTGTCAAAACAAGCTAAAATGTCATCAACGTAACGAAACTAAAAAATAATGTGTTTAGAAAGATCTAATTCAAATATTCGATCTTCAAATTAGCCATAAATATGTTAGCTAATAGAGGACTTAGAGAATTACCCATAGGTGAACCATCTTTCTGTAAATAAATTATATTATTAAAAGTGAAATAATTTTGACTGATACAAAGATCAAATAATTGAATTAACTCTAATCTTTTTACTAATTCTACATTACTATTAACTAGGAAATTATCTAACAAAGGAATACAGTCTTGTGGTGGAATCTTTGAAAACATGTTACAAATGTCAAAGCTTACAAGTTTTGAATGTGCTGGAAGATGTATGTTCTGTAGTTTTTCTACTAATTCTAATGAATTTTTGACAGAGTATTTCGATTTGTATCCTATGATGTTAATAATATGGTTGAGTTTCTTGGACAAGGTGTGATTAGGTGGGTTGATATATGATATTACTCGTCGTATAGGCATGTTGTGTTTATGTGTCTTAATCAGTCCATATAGCTTTGGTAGTTGGGGGTTTTTATGTATGATTTGTTGTTTTTCTAATTCGTTAAAGCAGATATTGCAGTTTGCTAAAGCTTGTTTTATTTCTTTTTGAAATTTTGTGGTAGGATCTTTGTTTAAAACATCTAAATTTTCTTTATTAATAAAATCATTAATCTTTTGTGTGTAAACATCTTTCGAAAGGATTACCAAAGTGTTACCTTTATCTGCTTTAACAGAAATTAAATTGTTTTCTGTAATTTTATGTCTGATAGATTGAAGTAGTGACAGGTTAGATGTTTTATTCTGTGTTTTGTCCTTTTTCAAAGATATTTCTTTTATCAGATTCAAGATTTGGAATTTTGCATAATTGTTGTGATCTTTTCTGAGTATAGTTTCACATTCAACAGCTAAGATTTCTTTAATTTTGTTAGTGAATTTTGGAAAAGGACAAAATTTGAAGCCTTTGTAAAGAAATTGTGTTTCTCTGTCATTAAATTGGGTATCTGATAGGTTTATAAAACGTGGATAGAAATTTATCGTATTCTGGGTATTATAATTACTTTGTATTGAGCGTTTTTGTTGGGTGAGGTTTTGTAGTTTCTTTTTCTGAGTATTGTATTTTTGAAATTTAATATGACTGACAGTTTCTCTAACATCAAAATCTAAAATGTCAAATTGAATATTATGTAATTTATGTGCAAGTTCTGTGTGGAGTACCTTTATATAAATGTGCAAATTGTCTCTAATTCTAAACCATTTCTTTGCTTCTTCTTTGACCCATCTTCTTTTAGCATTTTTGATAATTTTCTCAGTAATGTAATTACTAGTCTTGGTTGTGATGTTGACATATTTGGGAATGACTTGACGTTTAATACATTCTTGATTGAACCAAACATTCTATCAATCAAATCGCTAGCCAAAATGTTTGGTTCAATCAAGAATGTATTAAACGTCAAGTCATTCCCAAATATGTCAACATCACAACCCCCAACTACCAAAGCTATATGGACTGATTAAGACACATAAACACAACATGCCTATACGACCAGTAATATCATATATCAACGCACCTAATCACACCTTGTCCAAGAAACTCAACCATATTATTAACATCATAGGATACAAATCGAAATACTCTGTCAAAAATTCATTAGAATTAGTAGAAAAACTACAGAACATACATCTTCCAGCACATTCAAAACTTGTAAGCTTTGACATTTGTAACATGTTTTCAAAGATTCCACCACAAGACTGTATTCCTTTGTTAGATAATTTCCTAGTTAATAGTAATATAGAATTAGTAAAAAGATTAGAGTTAATTCAATTATTTGATCTTTGTATCAGTCAAAATTATTTCACTTTTAATAATATAATTTATTTACAGAAAGATGGTTCACCTATGGGTAATTCTCTAAGTCCTCTATTAGCTAACATATTTATGGATAATTTGAAGATCGAATATTTGAATTAGATCTTTCTAAACACATTATTTTTTAGTTTCGTTACGTTGATGACATTTTAGCTTGTTTTGACAGTTCTTTTGAGGTTATCAATGAGTTTTTAATTCTTATTAACAGTCTTCACAAAAACATCACGTTTACTCCAGAAACAGAACAAAATAGAGCTATTAATTTTTTGGATTTAACTATTACAATTAATACAAACAATGAATTTGATTTTTCCATATACAGAAAACCCACAAGCACAGACGTCACTATACCTAACGATTCATGTCATCATAAAATGCATAAACTAGCGGCTTATAGATCTTTAGTACACCGAGCTTTAACTACTCCAATGAAACGATCACATTTTGATAAAGAAATTTCAATCATCAAACAATTAGCATATGCAAACCATTATAACCATAACATGATTGACACTTTAATTCAACAAAAAGATTATAGGTTAGCTATCAAAAGAATATTTCCAATTGACACTCAAATACAAGACACAAACTACATATCAATACCATACTTTGGAAGGATATCTGAACAAATTGCAACTATACTAAGAAAAACCACCAGTTACAAAATAACCCATAAAACTAACACCAACACCTTTTCATTTTTATTCAATGCTAAAGACAAAACACAAGATATCATGAAATCCGGCATTTACCGTTTGAATTGTTCTTTTTGTAACTCGGTTTATATTGGCCAAACACTTAGAAATTTCGACATAAGATACAAAGAACACGTACGCTCTTATAGACTTAAACATCCAGAAAAATCGAATTATGCCAAACACATTTTGGAACAGAACCACCCAATGACACCTCAAAACAACATTAAATTCTTACATTTTTGCAACAACAAACACAAATTAGACATTTTAGAAGCTTTTGAAATATACGACATAAACGCACAGTACCTTTAATGAATGAACAAACTGAGATTAGTAATTCTCCTTTATTAGAAGTGTTGGATATTTAGTTTTTGTTGTGTATTGTATCTAGTTACCTATTTTCTGTATGTATTTATCCTTAGCAACGTGTTTGTTTATCAATCTTATCTACCTTTGATAATGACACAAACTGTCGAAACAATATTGTCAGGTTAAGATATTAATAAAACTTGTGAAACTTTAACTAATCTTTGTATTTATATTATATTTCACTGTTTTTATTTAATTTCTAATTAATTTTGTTATTATTAATGAAATAAATGTAGTATGTTAAAAGCGTGTGTCAATGTTTATCTACTGTATGTAAATAATTATGTAAACGTGTGTTGATGTTTGTCTACTGTATATAAATTCAATATAACTAAATGTTGTATTATGTTGTATTAATTTTATCTGCTGTATATAAATAATTATGTAAACTTCCCTAGTATATAAAATCCGGGTGGGAGTCTCCAAAAGTGTTAGGGATGTAGCTTAAAAAGCGTTTAACGTAGCGTATTGCTCAGTTACAATCGAAATGGGTTCAATCAAAGTGGGTTGGCAACATTATTGGGCACTTGAAACAACAGGTAATAGTGACATTGTGTTTTCTCGTTATAAAACTCACAATACTGGATTATTAATCGAAAGAGCGAGACTTCCGGATACTGTGATTATACGAAATCAAGATGATTTTCGATACACTTCCTGTGCAGGTGTAGAAGTCCATTATTTGTTAAAAAATGGTAACCTCATAAATTTGAAAAATTATGGATGTACAGAACATGAAATGCAACATCGTCACACAATTAACTTGTTGCCTGATAAGTGTGATTTCATTCTTTTCAAATGTAAGTGCTTTACATCATATAGTCAATGGCGTGCTGCAACTCAACGTGCACGTGACAACCTTGCTGCCGGGTTTCCTGCTGGTTTGGTGCATTATCTGCCTAGGGAAGTGAATGATAGTAATTGTTAAATGTAAATAATTGTGTAAATGTTAAATTTTGTTTAATTGTGAGTAATCATGTATCAAACATAAATTAGTTTGTAGTACCAATGAATAAATGTTGTTTTTAATAAAACCATTAACGAATTAAAAAAAACTTTATTCTGAACAATGACGATGATAAAAGCATGATGGAGACATAGCTTGGAGAGCTGGTTCCTCTTCATGCTCCACCACCTGTTGCGACACGAAACGTCGAATGTAGTTGCTCTTTTCAGACCCCTTCACGTAAATGGTGTCCGCCTGCTGAGTCAAGCGTTGAAGTATTACGGAAAACATAAACGGAGGAGTGAATCCTTCATTCCAATTGAGACAGTGATGATTATGCATTAACCAAGTAGCTTGTTGGCGAAACTTGATAGGTAAGTTGTGAAAGGTAAACGGAGGTTTGAAGACGTAGTGAGACACGTAATGTCCATCAAACACGGCTAATTCCTTGGGCACAAAGTCTGTGTCGGAAGTCTTGAAACCTTGAACATCGACAAACAGCATGGTCGATACTAATAAATGTATATAATGATTTCGTTTATAGTTGTCGTACTTGTTTCGTCAATGCATTATACGTAAATACTCGATCGTGCAAAATGAGACAGTAAGCAGTAGTGTTCGCTGGAATGCTTTTGTGTGTTTCGAAAGTAACTCGAAGAACGACAGCTTTCCCTAGCAAGGAATCTTTCTGTCGCGAACAGTCGATGACGATTAGAGGTGTAAGTGTCTTAAATCTTTCAGGAGCCAGTAGTGGTTCGTTGGGTTTATTATAGTACGATTGTTGAAAGTTCCGTATTTAAAAATACCGTCACGTTTTGAATATCGCAGGTGTCGAATGCGCTCATATCTTTCTGCAACTGACCATCACGATTGGTTTGAAACCCTATGATAACGTAACGGGGAGTTTCCAGAGTGGTCGATGTTTTAATAGACCAACTATGCTTATCCGTTTGCGGGACAGCGGGATAAATATGAGTTTCCCAGCTTCTAAATGCCACTTGAGTGTCAATATTTTCCCCAATATATTTTGTTAATGATAATTCTTCCGCCAATCCTGGTTGAATATGTGGAACTTTCCAATATATTTTTTGCAAGTTAACCTTAAGCTTTTCATTAGCATCGGTGGATATTAGGGCATCGAGATCAGAATTGCTTCTAATTAATACCAATTTTTGACGAATGTTCATAATAATCTTTCCATAATTTTCAAAAATCCCTAACAGAGTTGATAAAAGTATGCAAGCGCAAAAATTACCTTTACCGTCTAGCAAGGTGCTGGTACTATCCCGAAACCAACCAGCATTTTGTAACTAAACGCTTTCGTTCGAATTGTGGGAAAGGTAAGCTTTCATGGTGGTTGTTAGATCAACTTTTGTTACCGAATCCACCACAACTCCATTCATTTCGTACCGAATCTCACTAAAAAGACGTGCAATACCATTGTTTATAAATTTACCACTCGCTGATGGTTTACCATCTTCTTTCAGTAGAGTACCTTCTACATATAGATAACTACGGGAAGGCAAAGTAGACATATCCTCTTGAATAGGTATTCGAATTTCGTCATTATTCTCAAAACGAGTGGATAAGGCTGGTGAGTGTGAAATTCAGCTCCAACAATCGTGTTATCGACGAGCACTTTTTCGTTTACATTTAGTACATTCATTTTGGGATAATAAAGCCTAAGGTTTGCAAGAATAAGCGGTTGCCCCTTGTCAATTGAGTAGTGACCGATGCTTGACTAACCATTTTCCGCTTCCAACACGATCTTTTATAGCCAGATCGATCAGTGCAACATCGAAGAGTGTTATATTTGAGCACCATCATCCACGCTCTTCAAATGAAGTCCTATCGTCACGGTTTCCCCTTGGAAATTAACCAAGTCCCCGTCTTGATTCAATATTTTAAGGGTTATGTTTGAAATAGTATTGACATTAATTGGTAAATAGGGTGCAGTCTCAGGTGCTTCTATTATTTTGTCCAGGAGGAACACTGGGGAAGAATTGATGTATCACATGGGCCGGTGTACCATTAATGTAATTCCCTACTATTATGTTACATTCTATCAATAACGAGTTAACCTTGATAATTTTAACTGGAAAATCAGATATGTGACGTTCCTTAGCTTTTAAGATTCTATTCTTAAACCCTAACAATGTTCCGATAGAGTGTTCAACTGTAAAGTCAATGTCGTGATCGGCTTTTGTAATCGATTTTAGAGTGTTATGATTCGGATCGATGTTAACAAACTCGCCGTTTAGTTGAGAATTAATGTATTGAGCTATATCAGCAAGCTCCTATGACCCTGTAGGTATTTTTATTATTCTTTTACCAATTTTAAACACGTTGTTTTTATCCGTTACGTTCTGAATAGTATTAAACGTTTCGAAATTTGTCAAACGCATAACCCATTGTTTTTAGGATTCAAATATATGGGAGGGTTAAAAGGAGAAGTTAAAACAGAAGTTGTAGCAGAGAAGATGAATGTTTGAGACATCTCAACATTCTCAGTAAGACTGAGGAAATGTTAAGGAGTTTTATCATATAAAAAGTTCAGCGCCAAATGTCCACAATTGTACGAATTTAGCTTCTGAAAACCATCGTAATTGTAACGAATAACGTTTAAGCTACCATCACTTTTAAAGTAATGAACGAGTTCTAGTGGGGGTTTTAACTGATCAATACTATCAAAGTATAATATATTTCGACCACGTTTAACATACGATGTCCAATGCGTACCTTCCCCATCTGTATCATCTAACTTCACAATTCCACATTCGTTTTTACGGATACGTTTCGGTAACCCGTTTCGCATAAAAATACCTCTGAAGTATGGAATTTTTAACTTGTTTACGTACTTTGATAGATCGATATTGGTCAGTGCTCGGTGTGGTAGCTTTAAGGGTAGTTTTTTGGAGGTCGTATGGTTTCAAATATAATCCTTTTCCTACAGGCGCTTGCTCCATCGCTTTATTGTGTCGTTTCGTTTCTTCGAACGCTGATTTCGCTGCTTTTGCTTCATTAACTGCTTTGGCAACCGCAGCTGCTCCAGTTCCTAACGAGCCTATAGCTCCGAGAGCGGCAAATAAAGGAATGAGCGGTAGGAAACCACCTTGTTTAGGGATAGGTATAATCCGCCCTTTGGGAGCACTGATATTTTTACGTTTCAATGCCGCTAGGGCAAGACGAGCAGTCCGTTTTAAAGATAGCTTTTTTATTTTACCACCAATACGTTTTCTAGCTTATTTGATGGCGTTGTTGAACGTTAATATACCCCTTCTATTTACCTTAGATCGTCGAACACCCATACCCAATTTTCTTTTTCCAGACATAATGCCGGCCACAGTAAGCGCAGCCGCTCTCTCTCCAAAACGAGCGTCCTTAGAACGAAACCTCGTCCACGCCTTCTGTCCTAATATACGATCAGCTTTATGACGTTCACCAAGGTCGTTAGTTTTTGAATAGACTAAGTCGTGCTCTTTACAAGCTTCATCCAACGGGTTTATTCCTTTGTCTCCACCAATAAACCTTTCATGCAAACGGGTGCCAGGTCCACAGTAGTTATACCCCTAAATGTAATTCTAACGGTAACTTATTAATGAGAGTGTTGATCACTCCCTTCCCCTTACGAGTTGATTGACGATTCTCCGATTTTCGCAGAGTACGTTTCATAACACATTACTCCTCCTATCACAGGAGAAGAGTGACTGAAAGCTTGCTCCAACATCTTTATATATTTATACCCTTTACCCATATATGCTCTTTCACAACGTGTCCTACATGGAGCAGTTAAACTTGGTGCGTCAGAGGCAGAGGTTGTCTATTATAAATCGGGGATAATTGTTCACCGACGCCGCAAGTTTTTAAACATAGTGTATTGTTGGGGGCAGGATGCAAACGCGGTATAATAGTAGGCAGTTCCGGATGTTGTAAAACCAACCTAATGATAGGTTTACTAGAACATCCAAACGGTTTACGCTTCGAAAACGTATATGTCTACAGTAAATCTCTTTATCAACCGAAATACGCATATCTGCGCGAGCTGTTTCGATCATTACCCATCGGTTATTTCGAATACGATTCTTCTGAAACTATATTACCACCTAAGAATGCAAACCAAAACTCAGTTATTATCTTCGACGATGTAGTTTGCGATAGTCAAAGCACCATACGTGATTATTTCTGCTTCGGGAGACATAAACACATCGATATTCTGCGATACCTAAACAACTCGTAAGAGATAATTCAAATCTCATTGTCGTTTTTAAGCAGGATAATACTAACTTAAAACACATATATAACGATCATGTTAGCGGGTATATGACTTTCGAAGCGTTTAAACACTTGTGTTTACACTGTTGGAAGGAGAAATATGGCTTTTTAGTAATCGACAAAGATTCTCCACTTAATGGAGGACGTTATCGAAAAGGTTTCGACTGTTACTTCACCATAAATACCGAAGACACGAACTAAACGTTTTAGTAAACATGGACAAGCGTGTAGCAGAAGACTTGGTTAAAGCAAGACGACGTGTTAAACAGAAATACAAAAGTCTCAAGTCTGAAATTGCACGGTCAGAAGTGGAACTACAACGCCGCTATCAACCTATCATTCAGCCATTGCGTGAGTTTATAACCGGAGTTAAAACGGAATTATTAACTCCGAAAGAAGAACCCTTAAAAACGGAAGTTGCTTCCCCCATACCTACCTCGAATCCAAAATATTATAAACGAGTTCCGCTCTCAAGACGAATAGGTATGCCTCGCGAACCATCACCTATCGCCCAAAGAACGCGCACTACTAGCGTACCCTCACCTGATATCTCGGTTTTTGAAACAGAAGTCGTGGAAGAACCTGGTATCCCAACATTGGATCAATTGAAAGAACAACTTGCTGCTGCTGGGTTCAGTCCGGAATTCCAAACTTACATAGATGAGACCTTTTCTGGTAGAGCTAAAATTTATATGGAAAACATGTTCAGGGATACTAAGAACGAGTTTGATCATCTTTATGGAGTACGATTCAATCCGGAATCTCAGCAGTATCTAATCGGAAGCTCCGTACTAACTTTTGACGAGAACGACTTTATTATTAAACAACCCTCAGGCACAATTTTTAAATATACAGGCACTCCTGGTTTTTACGAATTAGTATTTAAAAAAGCACCTATTGGATACACTCAAACAGATTTACAGAAGTATAAGGACCTTCTTACACGTACCAATGCTACAAGAAGAGGTTACATTGAGGGTGCACCCCTACAGGGAACCGGAAAAAAATATTCAAATATAATTAGAACCCTTCTGACTACTCCTGGAACAAGATTCCGACACGAGTCTACACCTACTACACCGGTAACGCGATCGAAAACTCGCACATTACCAAAACGTGGTGCCGGTGATATGCGCATTCTAAACTATAATAATAAAAAGGTGGAATTTATACCTTGGAAAGATCCTAATAAGTTAGTGGACAGATTGAGACTTCTCTTAAGTTCAAAATCGGCTGGTCACACTAATGAAATCATATATATCATCGACGAATTGAGAGCTGCTAAAATTATCGAATAAATTGTCAAACGCTTATCGATCCGTTTCATAATATTGCTGACATCAGTACAATCGATAAATTCGATAAACATCTTCACAAAACCCCTGTCCGAGTAAAACTCGACACTCGTTCGAAAGTGTACCTTTTAGAAGATATACAAAATGTAAGGTACACAACAATGATGTTAATGTAGGCGGACTCCGGGTTTGATTCGAAAGCAACTACTCCCGACGCACTGAAATATTACAATTTAAAAGGTAGCAGCATTAAACGGGAATACACAATACCTTTTACGGAAGGGATTGTACAAGAAGCTCGAAGCTCACCAGCACCATGCGTTCTATATTTAAACGGTAAGCTAGTTGGTAATGTTACCAAATTAATTGGAAGGCGGTTGATAAAAGACGATAAGATTAAGGTGGAAAATCCTCTTGGGACGCTAGATCCGCCTGCAACCCCCTCATTTTACTTCGAAACGCTTATTAGTCATCCATATCATCATATATCGTCATTACCTCAAAACGATGACTCTGGATAAGTTCGGTAAACATCTTCACAAAACTCAACAAATCAAATACTATCCCACAGATGCGCAGATTTTTTTAAACGGTACGTTGTACGATGCCGAATCACTCATCGGAGTTTCATTGAAGAAAGGGGATAAGTTTAAGGCGAAGAAACCTGGATCAAAGGGCATATTTATTTTTGAAGCTGTTATTAGTGTTCCAGCATTTTCCAAATGAGTATAAAACGTCAGATAATTGAAGAATTGCATAAACCTGCTCGTAAACGATTTCGACGAAGACGCGTAATCGTAAAAGGCTTGAACGATTTGTACATGGCAGATCTTGTGGAAATGATTCTCTATGCTAAAATAAATAAAGGCTTTCGATATATTTTGGTATTGTTGAATATGTTTAGCAAGGGTGTTTGGGCGTGTCAACTTAAACGAAAAACCGGTGAAGACGTCACGAAAGCAATGAAAAAATTATTAACATCAACAGGAGGTACTCCGGAAAATTTACAAACGGATATGGGAAAGGAATTTTATAACACACATTTTCGCAACTTAATGCAAACTTTGAACATGAATCATTATAGCACATTCTCCAGTATGAAAGCTAGCCCCGTGGAACGTGTAAATCGAACCCTCAAAAATAAGATGTGGAAATAATTTTCAATGCGAGGATCGTATAAGTGGTTACAGTTATTACCTCAAGTAGTTGCGAAGTATAACTCAACAGTACATCGCACCACTGGATTTAAACCTATTGATGTTAGTCGGAAAAACGCTAAGAAAATTTTACAGACAATCTTTAAATTTCCAAAGACCATAGATTGGCGAAGTCCTAAATTTAAAGTCGGTGATCACGTGCGAATCAGTAAGCACCGGGAAGCTTTCGCAAAAGGCTACACTCCAAGCTGGAGTACAGAAATTTTTAAGATTAAAAAGGTTCGACTAACAAACCCTACAACGTATACTTTGAAAGACGTTAAAGGTGAAGAAATTCGCGGCGGATTCTACATGCAGGAATTACAGATAGCTAAACATCCAGATATATTTTTAGTGGAACAGGTCTTAAAGAAAGTCGGGACCGCGTTCTGGTCAAGTGGTTGGGCTTTGATAACACACATAACTCGTATATAGCAGCACGTAATATAGTAAATTAAGTGGTATAGATGCATTAACATCGGAACTTTACCTGTGCAAGAACATGCTTCAATTATTCTAAATATCCTTTGTGTGTTTTATGTTTATTTTTATAATAAGTTATATAATATACGTTTTTTCTCAATATGTTATTTTATTTATAGTATATAAGATACAAAAACCAGCTTATAATATGCATTACAATCAAACCTTACTAAAGCGATCAATATAAATTTTATTTCTATGTTCTATATCTAAAATTCTATTTAACACTACCCCACATTTCTCGATACGTTTTTGAAACCGACACCGATCTACAACACTCTCCATCCACAATGGTATTCGTGCTTGTCTGTAGGCGTAATTTCACGTAAATAAATAGTGTATTTTATTATTCTCCTCCTTGATCGTTACGCGTTTCTTTTGGTTGCTCATTTTTGTTGTCTACAAACTCTTCTATTGTAGACGTAAATGATTGCAAACCTTCTTTGTTTAATTTATCCAACAAGCAATCTATACAGATATTTCCTTCTAAATACGATTCACACAAATCTACCCCTTTCTGAAACTTTAGAACTCTTTCTTTACACTCTTCGTCGGTATAATATTTCCCCAATCCATAGACCGCTTCGTGATCGGCATCAAAGCGTAGATCGCGCAGCTCTTCCTGCACTCTCTGTACTGCACTTTTAAGATCAATAGCCTTAGGCCACGATTGTAAACTATAACATATCCACATGTCTATACAAGAACGTTTTGCAAGTCGATGTAACACTGAATTCTTTCCGGGTACAATGCCACCAGTTCCAAAGCACACACAACGTTTTCGGACGGTGGTAAATCAGATAACACTTGTTTAACGTTTTCGGTGGAATCCCCGCTTAATACACTCGATCCTTTTAATAAAGCTTGATAAAATTGAACAAAATCTTACCCTACAAGGATTTTCAAACGGATTTCTAGCAGAGGAAGTAGTTCTAGAAGCTGAATGACGCTTTCAAATCCCAACCACACTTCCGACCCATCAATACGTTCGCGAAATCTCAACACATTCTTTCCTTCAATATTTTGGACGATAATAGTCTTACACGTTGATATGGTTACTGGATTGGTCGGTATTTCACTGCTGTACAACAAACTTTTTATAAGCGATTGTTGTTGAACTACATCAAGCCATTCCTCGAGCGTAAAAGTAACTAAACCAGTCCTGAGTCCGAAGATTCTCACTCGTGGTAGAAGGTCTACGGGACACAATCCAATAGTTGCCGCTTTACATTTAGATTTATTTAAATAGTAAAGTCGCCGTTCTAATAAAGGTAGGATCTGTGACAATTTTGCTTTTCTGTCCGGTAATGACGATGAACTTGAAGATGCATTTGATACTCGTCCACTCGCAACGTTCTTGACGACTTCAAACGCTTTAACCAAATTTTCCATTTTACAGAGATAGTAATATAATTTACAATGCACTTACTTATGTAAATAGTGACGCACTTCTTGAATGCTTATTGATAGATTAAGCTCACTTAATGTTGCAATTGGTAAGATCCTATCTTTATATGGATCAATTCATGGTGGGGAGAATTAAAGGGTGGGGTTTAAACGTAGTGGGGGAAGTCTATCAAGAGTTCTTTTAGTCTACTTCCTGCTGCGAACATGGGTGCTTTACCTATAAAACTCTTAATAGTGTTAACCGCCGTTTATGATGGACTCCGACGGTCGTACGATGTACACATTGCACGACCGTCGGAGTCCATTTCCGGGTCAATAGTGTTCTTCCAAGATCCAACGCGTTACAACTTAAAAAGTGATGTTTTGCATGGATTAAACGTTTACAGTGTTTCATTAAGTAATATTACACGTGTACCTTCATCATTCAAAGTGAAATTTCATTATCCGTCACATGACATCGAGACCAGCTGGCAAACAATTGGTCATGATCCGCACATTTGCAAACTTCCTGATTCACCACCGCCTGTTAGCTGTATAGTTGTCGTCTCAGTGGCGATCTTTGTATTGGTTATGCTTGCCATATTTTTGATTGTTTACGTGGTTATTTATTTGCTTAACCTTAAAGTTTAATAAGGTGCATGACACAACATATTGTATTAAACTTTGTATTTGTAATAATACTGCAACCGTTTTTAATAAAACCAATTGTTAATAAAAGTCTTTTATTTTTTGTTATAACGTTGTATACAATCTAAACATTTATAATCAACCTTTTTGTAGTTTGTCAGTAATTTATTAGATTTTTTTATAGGCTCACGTTTAATATAGTTAAGTACATAACAGTTATTCGGATTACAGTCCACAGGAATATACGTCTCCGGAACTTTAAAATCACTATTATGCACCTCAGGTATATGTGGGTTACGTTCTTTTGAATATCTAGTGAAGTGGAGAGTCCTTTTCTTGTGAAATTCTTCTTCAGTCATCCAGTTAAACGGTCTATGTTCACTATCATGCAACCATGATCTATTAAACCAAATGTTGCGTTCTATATTATCCATCCACTCATCAGAAATTTCGCTATCCCACGTGCGACATACACATTTGAAAAGTACGAAAGAACATTCATCCCCCAAAAGATATTGTTGGGGATTACAAAACCTTTTACTTTATGTTGGCAATAGTTTGGTTGGTAGCACTAATGTAGCTGAAGTGGTTAGTTAAGTAAGCTTAGCAAGGACTTCCGTTTGAACTGTGGTAGAGATAAGTCGTAAATGTAACTGTCGTGTTTTTCTTTTACAGTGTTTTATTTTGTATTTGTTGCTACAAATTATTATCTCATTAAAGTGTATATTTTCAATCAGTTGTTTAATTCACAACAGGTTATGGGACCCAGACCGTTTTTTTTGTAATCGCGATTGATTGAACACGTGCACGTGCAACGTATTTCGGTAATTGTGTATGTACATTTGTTTCGTGTATACCGAACAAAATACAAAGTGCTGTGATTTGTGTTTGTATTGAGTGTAACCAGCATGGATTTCAAAACGCAAATTGAGAAATTAGAAGGCACCAGTAACTGGAGTAAATGGCGGAGGCAGATTGAATTGCTGCTGTGTCACCACGAGGTACTGGAACTCGTTGTGGGCGATAAGAGTCCACCGACGAAACCGTTAGAAGACGCTGCACAGGAAGTTAAAACGAAACACATGGCGGAGCTGAAGGTTTTTAAGAAGACCGATGCGTTAGCGCAACTTATTCTAGTTAGCAGTATGAATGATGCTAACGTGGATTTGACTGCAACGTGTGACTCGGCAAATGCGATTTGGTGCAAACTTTTATCAATTTACGAACAAAGTTCCGGACAGCGCGTGGACCGGTTAATGGAAAATTTCTTCAGCTGCGAGAATGACTCAACAGAAGAAATCACCGCCCACATCGCTCGTTTGCAGCGGAATTTTAGCGAGTTGAACGATGAATTAAAAAGGTTAGTAAAAACCGAGCTACCGGATTTGCTGTTAATGAGTCGCATTATGTCAACCTTGCCGCCAGAATACTTTGAGTTTAAAAGTGTATGGGAGTCAGTACCGTTAACCGATAGGACAATAAACAAACTTACAGAAAGACTTCGCCTTATTGAAATGCGCCTACCAGAAAAACGAGGTGAATCGTCTGCTTTAATTGCAAAAGTAGGTAAAAATAAAGAAAATGGTGTTAAAGCTGTCAAGGAAGCCATCCAGCGGAAATGCTTTAACTGTCATAAGGTAGGACATCTGGTGAGATATTGTCCAAATAAAAAAGGAAGTGGTTTAAACCAGGCGGGAAATTCAAAACGAGCATCCAAACCAGCAGGTGAAGCGTTTGTCTGTACTACAGAGAGCGACACCGATCAGTGGCTTGCCGACTCGGGTGCTTCTGCGCATATGACCAGCCGGAAAGATTACTTTCTAACCTACGAAGCGTTTAAATTTCCGCGCGACGTGAGAGTTGGTAACGGTGATGCAATTCACGCGTACGGAGAGGGTACAATTAACGTTCAAATGAAAGTGAATGGCGTATGGACAGAAAATCATTTGAAGAACGTGTGGTATGTTCCAAACATTGGTAGAAACTTATTTTCAATAGGCACAACAATGGATAAGGGTTTTCAGTTCAAGGCCAACAGTGATGGCTGTTTCTTTATAAAGAACAGTGTAGTGAAGCTAGTTGGAAAACGAACAGACAAAGGACTATATATTTTAGAAATGCGCGCGTGTGTGCCTGACAGTGCTACAGAAGTGTTTGTTGCTTCCGCAAACGAAACTTTACAGTTATGGCATGAACGGTTGTGCCATCAGAACAAACGGCACGTTCAAAAAGTTTTGAAGCAGCGAGGAATCAACGCACAAGCAGAGGAAGAATTCTGTGACGGTTGTGTTTACGGTAAACAACAACGGAAAAGTTTTAGTGCGCGCATAAATAAACCGTTAATCCCTGGTGAACTGATTCACACCGATGTTTGTGGCCCAATGCAAGAAAATTCGTTGGGAGGAGCAAAATATTTCTTGTGTTTTAAAGATGACTTTACCAAGTTTAGGCGTGTGTTCTTTATTAAATCAAAAGCGGAAGTCGCGGAGTGCTTGAAAGTTTTTATAAACGAGACTAAAACCGCGGGACATTTAATGAAGGTTTTTCTAAGTGACGGAGGAAAGGAATTTGACAATTCCAGCGTTCGAAATATGCTTTCGTCAAATGGTATAGATTTCCGCGTGAGCATGCCATATTGCCCTGAGCAAAACGGAACAGCCGAGCGCGAAAACCGCACACTCGTAGAATGCGCGCGATCTATGATTCATTCTAAAGAGTTACCAATAAAACTGTGGGCAGAAGCTGTTAATACAGCTGCATATACTTTAAATAGAACTGGTGCAACATCCGTAGAAGAAAAGTCTCCAAACGAGCTGTGGTATGGACAAGCTTTAAAAGGTGTAGATCATTTACGTATTTTTGGCACACAGTGTTTTGCACATGTTCCTAAACAAAAACGTCAAAAATGGGACAAAAAGAGTATCCCAGGGCGGTTTGTTGGCTACTGCGGAGAAAAAGATGGTTATAGGATTTGGACAGGGAATAGAATAGTTCTAAGCCGTGATGTCATTTTTAAGGAAGAAGAGCCTTTAAAGAAAAAAGTAATGTTATCGCTGGAGGGAACAAATAAAAAGTCCAGTGAACTTAAGGAGTCCACTATCTTTTTGGAGGAAGCATTTAGGGAAGCAGAAAGCATGAATCAAGACGCAGGGTTGGCTAAAGCGGAAGCTGCAGCATCAGGGGAGGCTACCACAGAAAATGATGAGCAAGTACAGCCAGTTCCAACATTAGAAGACGAAGGCCGGCATGGCCGTAGACGCGAAATTAAAAAGCCATCTTACCTGCAAGATTATGTTTTTCTTGCAGAACATGTAATGCCAAATTCCTATGTTTCAGCAATGCAGACGAATGAAGCGGGAGATTGGCTGCGAGCTATGGAAGAGGAACTAACTTTGTTAAGCAAAAATAATACGTGGAATTTAGTTGACCTGCCTCCGAACAAAAAGATTATTGGAAACCGATGAGTTTTGCGAGTAAAACACAAACCCGATGGATCAGTGGAACGGTACAAAGCCAGGTTGGTAGCAAAAGGGTTCACACAAAAGTACGGTATAGACTACGATGAAACCTTTAGTCCTGTAGTACGGTTCGACACAATACGAACCATCCTGAGTGTTGCTGCTGCTGAAAATCTAAAATTAAAGCAGTTCGATGTGAAAACTGCTTTCCTGCATGGAGTTCTTGAAGAAGAGGTGTTCATGAGCCAACCAGAAGGTTTCGAGGATGGAAGTTTTCGCGTGTGCAAATTAAACCGAAGCTTATATGGGCTGAAGCAAGCACCCCGGTGCTGGAACATGCGTTTTGTGGACTTCTTAGATAATTTAAAATTTGTGCAAAGTGCCGCGGATCCGTGTTTATTCATGAAAAAGACACATAGTTCAAAAATCTTTATTGCACTTTATGTGGACGATGGACTCGTTGCAAGTACAGGGACTGCTGACATTACCAGTTTTTTAAGTGAACTCCAAAAACAGTTTGAAGTGACAATTTGTGAAATGAACTATTTTGTAGGGATGGAGGTCTACAAGTTAAATGATGGTTCTATTTTTATAGGGCAAAGCAGCTATACCCAAAAGATACTGAAACGTTTCGACATGATGCAAGCAAATTCAGTGGCTACACCATCAGAGGGAAACAAGGAAAGTTCAGAAGATGATGTTCCTGCGGATGGGGTACCATATCGTGAGGCTGTAGGAAGTCTGATGTACTTGGCTGTTGCAACAAGGCCGGATATCGCATATGCAGTGAGCGTTGTTTCAGAATCTTTAGCAAATCCAAAAATCCCAGATTGGAAGGCAGTAAAACGAATCTTCCGTTATCTGCGAGGAACTATAGAGCTTGGAATTCTGTACCGAGCGCAGACCGAAAGAGATATGCTGGAAGCATACACTGACGCAGACTATGCAGGAGACCTTACAACAAGAAGATCCCGAAGTGGCATGGTATGCATGTTTCAAAGTGGAGCCATTACGTGGTTGAGCCAGAAACAGAGGTGTGTGGTGTTATCCACAATGGAAGCCGAATATATTTCAGCGTGCGAGGGAACGAAGGATTTGGGTTGATGTGGCTTAAGAGGCTTTTCCAAGAAATCAGAGAAACGCAGAGTACTCCTGTCCTATGGGTGGACAATGCAAGTGCCATTAAGCTGACGAGGAATCCAGAGTTTCATAAACGCTCTAAACACATTGATGTAAAATTCCATTTTATTCGAGAGAAATACAGTGGTGGTGAAATCAATATTGAACATATCAGAAGTGAAGATCAGGTGGCTGATATCTTTACTAAGCCCTTACCACGACCAAGTTTTCAAAAATTATGGGCTTTGCTTGGTGTGGGACATTGCCGATCTTAAAATAAATTTTGGGAGGAAGTGTTGGGGATTACAAAACCTTTTACTTTATGTTGGCAATAGTTTGGTTGGTAGCACTAATGTAGCTGAAGTGGTTAGTTAAGTAAGCTTAGCAAGGACTTCCGTTTGAACTGTGGTAGAGATAAGTCGTAAATGTAACTGTCGTGTTTTTCTTTTACAGTGTTTTATTTTGTATTTGTTGCTACAAATTATTATCTCATTAAAGTGTATATTTTCAATCAGTTGTTTAATTCACAACAGATATATATCATGAATATGTTCTCTACCCGGTTTCGTGCATTCTATTCTTTGTGAATTTACTGGATTACCATCTTCAGTTAAGTACAAAACTAATATATGTGAACATACAGTGTGACCTACATCTTCTATACTTCGTAATTTTACAATATTGGGCAGTTTATCTGATTCAATTAACAACCCGGTATTGTGAGTTTTAAAACGAGAAAGCTTAATTGTGCCAGTCCTGCGTTCAATAGACCATTGATGTTCCCACCCCATTGTACACTGGAGAACTAACTATAGCAGTGGAAACAGAGGTTGAAGTTATGTCGAGATTGAGGGTGCGGTTTCGGGACAAGTATGTCAAGTAGAGAGGGGCGTGGTTGTAACTATCTAAAGGTAAGGAGGTGTAGTCTATGAGACAAGTGGTCTATAAAGGGTGTGATCTATAAAGGGGCATGGCTTACCCAGCGGGGTGGGGGTTGGAGACAAGTGAGGTAAGTAGAGAGGGGTGTGTAGTAGGTAATGGGGCACTTGAGCCGGACAGTTTTAGGGACCCTAGATTTTCTGCCTCTCTCCAATCTAGTGACTTTTTGTCTATCTCTCTAGGTGGTTAAGTATGGAACCTGTATTACCGACGTGATTGTCTATGAGACAAGCGGTCTATAAAGGGGTGTGGCTTATAAAGGGTGATCTATAGAGGGGCGTGGCTTACCAAGCGGGGGGTCTTGAAAACAAGTGAGGCAAGTAGAGAGAGGAAAAGCAGAGGGAGGCGTGGCTTATAAAAGGGAGGGGCTTCGAGAAGGGGAAAGCAGAGAGGGAGGCGTGGCTTATAAAAAAGTGGGGCTTGAAAAGTGAAAGGAGGTCAAATGAGAGTTCAAGGTTGTGTGGCTCCACTAAACCCATTCGTACTCTACTCTTCCGAATAGCTAACGCGACCATACTTTAGATCAATGTAAAACGATCTTAAAATATTAAAAAAAATAGTGCTAAAACTTTTCAAAGATATGTTCAATGTTTAACTTAACTTAACAACCTTATTCTACTCCAGTAAAATAAGGATTCAACCGGAATGAAGAAGAAAGCTGGATTTTTGCATGAACCTTTGTTTTGACGTTCTGAAGACTGGCTGAAAAGTCTGCTATAATCTGGTGTCTGCGTCCCAAGATATTAAAAGTCAAAGATCACGAAAATACACATCATATACATAACGATTTAAAGTCAAAATCATCAGTTTTCTTTTTAGTGGAATCTGACGATGTCGAGGGTTCTTTGTTTACTGACGTCGCTTCGATGCTATAATAGAATTTTTAGTAATGTTTACTATGTAAGCTTTGCGACACTCAGTATGCACATTTACAAAAGTCACAGTATTTAAATGTTCTATGTATCCATCATTTCTAGAAATACTTTCAGTTTTTAATGTTAGCAAGCCGCTCACAACGTTCACTGTTTCGCCTTCCGAAAGTAGTTGATCGCATATAAAACACAAATCAGCCATTATGTTTGACATAGAACGTCCGTCGTTGGCGAGAAACAATAATCGTATTTTATTCAATAATTAACTTTGTATAACGAACTATACAGGGTTGCGATTATGTATGGAACCGGGTTCGTTCTGCTAAAACGGTTTGAGCTAGAATCCTGAAACTTTAAAGAGACTTAGGACTCAATAAAAACTACTTATTAAAATTTAAAAAAAAATTTTTGATCCATAAGTTTTCAAAATGCAAAGCCAACTTGATTTTTTTTAAATGGGAACATGGGTTAAATGGGACATCGTTTAAAAGGTTATTTTTTTCCGAATTGAATGGTATAATAGGTTTGATGATTTGTTTGACAGAATTTCAGAAAAAAAAAAAAATGAAAAATGAAAAAAAACGATGTCCCATTTAACCCATGTTCCCATTTAAAAAAAATCAAGTTGGCTTTGCATTTTGAAAACTTATGGATCAAAAATTTTTTTTTAAATTTTAATAAGTAGTTTTTATTGAGTCCTAAGTCTCTTTAAAGTTTCAGGATTCTAGCTCAAACCGTTTTAGCAGAACGAACCCGGTTCCATACATAATCGCAACCCTGTATACCTAGCTCCGCAGTTTACATATCGTTATCTTATATACGGATGCGCACGTGCTACTCCGCGCTATATCTCGAGAACAGATGATCATACGACAAAATGTATTAAATAAAAATTATAGATAATTTTATGATCTACAAGTTTTATAAGAACCTTAAATGACATGAGGCGCATTTTAAATGAGATAATTGCGAAAAACCGATTTTTGTGACCTTTGACCTGTAATATCTTGTGGAGACTTTTATATGAGACTTATTATAGGAGACTTTTCAGCCAGTCGTCAGAACGTCCAAACAAAGGTTCATGCAAAAATACAGCTATCTTACTTTCATTCCGAGGTTTACCCCTTATTTCACCTTATAAGACTGTACTAATAGGTCTTTAGATGGAAACAACAAAACATTCTTGTAGGGGCGGCCACTTCAATTTTGCATCTGTGCGGAAAGCACCCCAGGAACGGCCCTGACTATACAACCACTCTGCCGTATTGCCGACTTAATAATGTTTTGGATTTTTTAAAGTGATGGGAAACATTTGTCCCATGTACGTAACGTTATTTTCTTTTATAACTTTTCTATTTTAAAATGAATTTAAATGATTCCAATGACAATTCATGGATATGGCATAAAATGTCAAGATGTATAAAGAAATATTGAAAATTTGCCTATAATTTTTTTCTATGACGAATTTACTGTTGGAAAATGTTCGCATCCGTAACGTGGAATGATTGATTTATTGGCGCGTCCCAATATACTAGCAAAGATTATTACTGATTTGAATCAAGATGTAACATTAAGATGAAGTAGTCGTGAAAGAAAACTATTACAATGCCTCGAACTTAACATCTGAGTTTGTTAGTGTAAGTTTTATATCTTTGTTACTTGAAGTTTTAATTTGGATAAAAGGTAAATGTTATATACGCCCCTGTACATTTAAATAAAATGTTATGATTATGACGCCCTCTTTGGTAATAGTAGTGTAACTATCAAAAATAAGCATAAAGATGATCGACTTGTGAATTGATACAAGTCTTGAGTACTACGTGGTACTACTTTGTCTTGATTTGTGCGAAGCTTAATAAAAGTAATACTGCGACTTTATAAAAGTAATACACAACAGTGACAGCAGTTAATAGACGTAAAAGGAACGCATTAAAAGTTTGCACACAATGTAGACCTAATAGATATTACAATATGGTTTTCCGTGACATAACTGCATTGTTGGCATAACTGGTATTACCATTATTGGCTTATTATATTAATTATTGGAAGGTTAGAAATAACTTATTGATTTTTTTCTGCATTTCAACGAGCTGTTTTTATTTATGTTACACAATATTCCAGGTTAATACTTTCAATGGCATTTAATTATATCCATATGGTACCTGTATTACACCATCCATCTCTAACAAAGTGTTTGCAGTAGGAGAGTAAACCATAGAATATAAGAGAAGAGACAATTTACATAAAGAACACACATGAAATACTTCCATCATTGTATATCTTAAGTGATAGTCTTTTCATTTCAGACGGGAAGCTACATTTATAGTAGGTAGTGTAATACTCAATACAATAGTCTTATTGGTTGTAACCACTAGCAAAAACTCGATTCTTAAGATTTACACTCAATAAACTTGAACATCAAGCACTACTTGAGAATGCTTTAACACAACTTATTTCCTGAAGCCAAATCTTAAGTCATAACATTTAACACATCGAAATCCTACACTAAAAACATTTTTTGTGGATTATCTGCTGACATTGAGCGCATTCAGCAGACTTACAAGTTACACCGGTCTGGGTCACTGGTAGTTGTTTTGCTCACCACATTTTAAATACGGTTTGCTTACATATCATACCCATATAATTAAAATGAGGTTACAACAGTGCTCTTGTACGTTTACTTTGTTGTGCTTAACAGATATTTTTACAATCTCTTCCGAAAAACCTGTTGATATTTACAATTTAGATTTAAATTGTCCTCATTTAATATTAGCTGCTCCATTATTATTATTACAATAATCGAATTGGGTTATGCCACTTTGTATTTGACAAGTAAATTTAAATATATCAACTGGTAAACAATTTTTCATCATTCAGTTAAAATCTACCGACGAACAGCAGCAGTTTATAACTGGTAAGTCTGTTGAATGCAGCCATTGCTGAAGCACTATGAGGAGGTAAAACAAACAAGAAAATACCTATTTAACATTTATAAATTACTTTATAAAAGCGGGGGAGTCTAGTGGTGGTGGCATCATAAATTTAGTTAATTTTGTATCAGTGCATCATTATTCTGGGGTAAGTCGAAAGGAATGTGTAAATATATATTTACATCAAAATTTGCATTCATTTTATCGAAATTAAAAAAGGAAAGTGGTTAAAATGAGAAACTGGTGGGCTAGGTTTCTGCTATCTCTGATTATAATTACTCAATGGATGGAAATATGCAACCATATATTCTCACTAGTAGTGAAAAAACATTTGAATGTAATCTATGTGATTACAAATGCTTACAAAAAAATAATTTGCAAAAGCACATGATCACTCATAGTGGTCACAAACTGTTTAAATGTAATGTATGTAATTATAAATTTTTAAGTAAACATTCTTTAAAACAGCACCTGTTCATTCATACTGGTGAGAAACCATTTGAATGTAATGCCTGTAATTACAAAAGCTCAAGGAAAGCAGACTTACAAAAGCATATGCTCAATCATACTGGTGAGAAACCATTTAAATGCAATGTATGTAATTACAAATTTTCAAGTAAACGTTATTTAAAAGAGCACCTGTTCACTCATACTGGTGAGAAACCATTTGAATGCAATGTATGTAATTACAAATTTCCAAGTAAACGTTCTTTAAAACAGCACCTGTTCACTCATACTGGTGAGAAACCATTTGAATGTAATATATGTAAATACAAATTCTCAAGCAAAGGAGTCTTAAAAAGGCACATGCTCATTCATAGTGGTGAGAAACCATTTGAATGTAATGTATGTAAATACAAATTCTCAAGCAAAGGAGTCTTACATCGGCACATGCTCAATCATAGTGGTGAGAAACCATTTAAATGTAATGTATGTAATTACAAATGCTCAAGCAAAGCAGACTTGCAAAAGCATATGCTTACTCATACTGGTGAGAAACCATTTGAATGTAATGTATGTAATTACAAATGCTCACGAAAAACAAATTTGACACAGCACATGCTCATTCATAGTGGTGAGAAACCATTTGAATGTGAAATATGTAACTACAAGTGTAGTCGAAAACGAAGTTTGAAAGTGCACATGGTCGTTCATAATGGTGAGAAACCATTTGAATGTAATATGTGTAATTACAAATGCTTACAAAAAGCAAATTTGCGACAGCACATGGTCACTCATACTGGTGAGAAACCATTTGAATGTAATGTATGTAATTACAAATGCTCACGAAAAGCAGGTTTGCAAATGCACATGCTGACTCACAGTAGTGCAAAATAGTTTGGATCTAATATTTGTGACAATAAATGCTTAATGAAAGGAAGTGTGGAAATATATGCTGATGTAAACAAATTTGAAATTATATGAATATAATCATGAAATAAATAAAGATTAATAAAAGTTTCACAGTATTTATTAAATTTTAACCAGACAATATTGTTTCAACAGCTAAGTTTTCGTTATCGAAGGTTGTATAAATATAAACAAATACGTCGCTAAGGTAAAGGAGCGACGGATAATACGACATAGTCGGGCAAAATGACTTGTTTTCCTACACAAAATATACCGGTTTCAAGTTCCCTAATCCTTACCATTTTGCGTAAATATTGGCAACGCTGTGCTGAGTGCAGTCTGAAGTGCATAGTTGCACGTTTGACGTAGTTAGTGCGTTATCTGTGTTAAGGGTGTTTGTGATTCCAATGTAAGTAACAGTTCAAATTACTATTTCACCAATAAATATTGTTTTTTACACTACTTTGAATAGGTTAGAGTAATAGTACGAATGTTCACGACAGAAAACGTAAATTGATTTTTTGCTTTTATTTGTTGTTTAATTGTTACGAGTATTAGTAGTAAGAAACAACCAGGCGGGCAAAACAACATAGCAAGATGGCGGGCAAAATGAATTACTATGTCATCTTGCCCGCCCTTTTCTTTATATCTAATGAAGAATTCTTTCAGATGGTTTACTCCTATAAACGAAAGACGACTAGGGGTAGTTGGAATGTTGCGGACATGGAGCGAGCTTTAGAAGCTGTTCGTAATGGAGAAATGGGTTGGTTGAATGCAAGTAAACATTTCAACGTACCAACTGCCACCCTCCGCCGTCGAGGTCTTAACAAAAACAAAATTGCAACAAATGCCACAAAACATTTGGGCTCCTTACAATCAGTACTCAGTGGAGAGCTGGAAGCTGCAATAGTTAACCATATTCTGGACTTGGAATCCCGTTTTTTTGGATTGACAACAACAGACGTAAGAAAGCTTGCATACGAGGTTGCTGAAAAAAAAAAGATAAAACATTCTTTTAATAAAGAGAATAAGATGGCTGGGAAAGGGTGGTTACGTGGTTTTCGGCAACGTAACCCTGAATTGTCATTGCGTCTCCCTGAAACCACCTCTCTTGCTAGAGCTGAGGCTTTCAATAAACCCCAGGTGGAAAAGTTTTTTACTAAACTTGAACAAGTTATCGAAGAACATAAAATTCATAACACAATGGTCTTCAATATGGACGAATCTGCGCTAACACCTGTGCAAGTCCCTCCAAAGGTGTTCGCTAGAAAAGGCAAAAGGCAAGTAGGCGCTCTCACAAGTGCAGAGAGAGGTGTCCATACAACCGTTGTGGCCTGCTTTAGTTCTGGAGGGACATACGTACCACCGGCAATAATATTTCCCAGGAAAAGATTTAATCCTGCCTTGTATGACGGGGCACCAGTAGGAACGTTAAAACTACATAATGAATCTGGCTACATGACGGGGGATTTATTCCAAATATGGATGCGACATTTTGTTGAGCATGTCAGATCAAATTTCGAGAATAAAGCTTTATTAATTCTTGACGGTCATTCAAGTCATAAAAGCTACGAAGCTTTGGAATTTGCTAAAAAGAATTTTGTGATACCGCTTTGCTTGCCTGCACACTGTACACATCGCCTCCAACCTTTGGATGTTGCATTTTTTGGCCCCCTCCATAAGTATTACAACCAAGCAGTCACACAATGGTTGAGAGAGAATCCCGGTCGTACTGTTAGCATTTATCAAGTATCCACACTTTTTAAACAAGCATATGAAAAAACAGCAACACTAGAGAACGTATCAAGTGATTTTCGTTCAACGGAGATATCACCTTTTAATTCCAATATTTTTCCAGAACATATGTTTTTGCCTAGTCTAACTACCGATGTGCCTGAAGATGCACCTGCTGCTGAAAGAGAACTACCAAATGTCGATAATCACTATATGCAAGAGTCAGCAAACAATGACCAAGATTGTCCAACCACTTCAGGAAAAATCGATATTGAGGCTATCCTGAAGGATCTGTCACCAGTTCCTCAGAGTAATAAAAGAAAAGCTGTTAAGCGCAAAACTGGTGGCTATCAAGATGTATTAACTGAAAGTCCCTACCTCAAAAGCCTTCTCGAAAAAGAAAAAGATAAGAAACAAGAGCAACAGAGGAAGAGCAAAAGAAATGTGGTAAGAAGAAAACTAATGGAAGATGAATTAAGTAGCGAAGAAGATCCCTTCAGTGGTACCGACGAAGAAGATGACTGTGCATGTCTCTATTGTAATGACCTCTTCAGTAGGTCCAAATCTAAGGAATCGTGGTTACGGTGCCAATTTTGTAAAAAATGGGCACATGTAGAGTGCGCAGGTGTATCGCCAAAATCAAAAAATTTTATTTGCGACCTGTGCAAAAATTAAGGACTAATATTTTAGTGTAATGTTTATTTTGTTTGTTGAGTAGCATAGTAGCTATTTTAGTTTTACATTGTATTTCATATTGCCCGCCCCGGGTGGGCAAGATGGATCTTTTACAAAATTTTTGTTTTTTGTACTTGCAATAAAGCGCTCTATACCACTAGTAATCTTAGTGCCTAACATCATAGAAAATACTACCAGTTACCACTTTACAATAAAATTTTGTATTTATCTGTACATAGACGTAGTTTTTGTGGAAACAAACACTAAGTATGTCATCTTACCCGCCTTTCCCCTACAAAAAAAAGGTATCTAGATGAAAAGATAAAAAAAAAAGATTTCATGATATCATTTGTGTAATCTTTAGCATTAAATAAAAATGAAAAAGTATTAGTGTTAGTTTTAAAGATGTTTTATAATTGTTAGTTTATCTTAGTATATGTGCAACTGTTTCTAGTCCAGGCGACAGGGAAATTGGTATATGGGAAAAGTCACAAGACTTGATAACATGAATGTCAAGTTTGTTTTACGTGGGGTACCTGTGTGAACTTACTCCCACGTTCCTTCCAGTAGGAAATGATTGGGGTACGCCAAATTGGTACTTAACACGCTGCTCACCCGGCGGCACCCTCCCGTCCTCTTGCATACGGGGTGAAGTACCTCGTCCAGCAATAGGACTATTCCCCAGCTTGACGCTATTATCAAGTGGGACCACTGCCCGATCGAATCCAACCTCAAATGTGGCAGGACTTGGTTTTTAAGCGGTTTTGCCACCCTGATCTACCAATTTTAGGCTTGGTGGGCCTTGATAACAACAATTTTTTTTATGTTTAGTATGTAGGGGGGTGTGTGGTGAGTCTACATTCAAGTTTTCGTATTAATCGGAGGCTGCGAAGTGTCCGCCATCTTGGAAAAAGAGGTTAAAGTGTTTTTTCAATTTCTCTCGTTAACCGTAGGTCTGAGGAAAAAAGTAATTCATAACGTTTTTGTCGGAAATTCCATTCTCACAACTTCCTCCATACACTTCTTTGCGAGATGTTTGTAATAAAAAAGTTATAAACAAATAATCGTAAGAATTTAGGGGTTGCAAATCTTTGGGGTGAAATAACTATTGCATTTTTATCGTACGAGCAAAATTGTTCTTACCTTTCTTGTAGGCAATCTAAAAACGAACAATATAGTGCACTCACTTTTTTGGTCCCGTTCTTTGGTATAGTGAAAGGCAGCGGTCGAATGGAGGTAAGTCGAAAACGAGGCAGTAAGCGCGTATAACGTTCTCCCTACTGGTAAGTTATTTATCTCTTTAACCATACGTCTGAGTAAAGAATTTGTTACTACCATTTTCGGCGGCAATACGATTCTCTACAACTTCCTCAATACACTTTTTTGAGAAATGTTTGTAATAAAAAAGTTTTATTACAAACGTTTTACAAATTTTAAAAAAACCTCTAAAATATAGGCGGGGGGGGCATTTGTATTGAACATATGGGGTGAAATAAGTATTTCATTTTTTGCCGCATGGGAAAAATTATTCTTACCTTTCTTGTACACAATGTAAAGACGGGAATTTTGATATACTTACTTTTTTTATTACGTTCTTTGGTATAATGAAAGGCAGCAGTTGAAAGGTTTACCCATAGCATATAATACGAATTTGTTGAACATATGCATTCTATACGCAATTAAACAATCATTCAACAATAATTAAATAGAATGTACCTTATTTTGAAATATTTATATTTATTGGACTTGACCTTATAGTGAAATTGTGCTCTAGAACAAGCACAAGCTTTTATTAACATCATTGTCTGGCACAATGTATAATTAATTATTATCAAATAAATAAATAAATAAAATGTATTAGTAGATGTACTTCTCTAGCGATTCACATTGTGGTCGACGGGTGGGAGAATGGCCCTGGGTGCCTTTAACTGCTCGAGATGAACTGCACAGGCGCACGAAAGTCGTAGAATAAAGCATGACTGCCATCCACCGAGGTCAATGCTTCTCTTAGAAATTCTTCGTGCTCCTCATCTCCTTTTTCAATGCTTCTTTGGAGCAAACATTTTACTCCTCTCTCCTTCACAACGCAAACTTCACCTTCACGTAGTTTTGCACACGAAACAGACGCTCATCTTAACGGCTTTCGACTAGGCTAGACAAAACCGACTGACACATAGGACTGACCTGAGTGGATGACACTCATGGTGTATTCTACGACTTTTATGCGCCTGTGCAGTTCGTCTCGAGTGATTAATTAAAGGCACAGCATCATTCTCCTACTCATCGACCAGAATTTGAATCGCTAGAGAAGTACACCTACTAATACATTCTATGTAATTATTATCGAATCATTGTTTAATTGCGTATAGAATGCTTATGTTCAACAAATTCTATATTATATGCCATGGGTAAACTTTCAACTCCTGCCTTCCACTATACCAAAGAACGTGATAAAGAAGTAAGTATATCAAAACTCCCGTCTTTACATTGTGTACAAGAAAGGTAAGAATAATTTTTTCCATGCGACAAAAAATGAAGTACTTATTTCACCCCATACGTTCAATATAAATGACCACCCCCCTATTCTTAGCAGTTTATTTTTAATAACTTTGTAACTGCTCACATGACACAAAATAGTATAGTATGGAAGTTGTAGAGAATCGCATTGCCGACAGAAGTTGTGCTGACAACTTTTTTACTCAGACGTACGGTTAAGGAGATAAATAACTTACCAGTAGGAAAAACGTTACACGGCTTACCTGCTTCGTTTTTGACTTACCTCCATTTGACCGCTGCCTTCCACTATACCAAGGAACGGAACCAAGAAATTGAGTACATTAAATTGTTTGTTTTTCAATTGTCTACAAGAAAGGTAGAAAGGTACAATTTTTCTTGTACGACCAAAAATGAAATAGTTACTTCACCCCAAAGATTTTCAACTCCTAAATTTTTACGATTATTTGTTTATAACTTTTTTATTACAAACATTTCTCAAAGAAGTGTATTGAGGAAGTTGTAGAGAATCGTATTGCCGACAACAATGTTGGTAACAAATTTTTTACTCGGACGTATGGTTAAGGAGATAAATAACTTACCAGTAGGGAGAACGTTATACGCGCTTACTGTCTCGTTTTCGACTTACCTCCAATCGACCACTGCCTTCCAGTATACCAAAGAACGGAACCAAAAAAGTGAGTGCACTAAATTGTTCGTTTTTAGATTGCCTACAAGAAAGATGAGAACAATTTTGCTCGTACGATCAAAAATGCAATAGTTATTTTACCCCAAAGATTTTCAACCCCTAAATTTTTACGGTTATTTGTTTATAACTTTTTTATTGCAAACATCTCCCAAAGAAGTTTATTGAGGAAGTTGTAGAGAATCGAATTTCCGACAAAAACGTTATGAATTACTTTTTACCTCAGCCGAGATAAATTGATAAAACACTTTAACCTCTTTTTCCAAGATGGCGGACACTTCGCAGCCTCCGATTAATACGAGAATCGCACGACGATGCCGAGAACCAATAGAAAAATTCAAATTTGAATTGTATCCATGACAATCACACAATTTTCCGGAAATTTATATATATATGCTACCAAGGAGTAATTTTTTGGAAATTTTTTGGAAATTATACTTGTAACATATAACATATAGCTACATAAAACATGGAGTCTCTGTACATAAAACACTGATTTTAGAAATAAAAACCAATTAATCATAATGCATTTTTTCTGTGCGTCGTGCGATACTCTTACCGAATATAGCCTCGTGCATTGATTCTGCCTGGAAATTTTGATTTCGTGCATTTCTGCAACGTAACTGCACTTCACTCCGTGTCGTGCAATTAAGACGTTGCAGAAATGTCACTCAAAAAATTTCCGGCAATAATAATCAATGCACTTGGTATATTATAAGTGAAAACTTGAATGTAGACTCACCACAACCCCCTACATACTAAACAAAAAAAATTGCTGTTATCAAGTCTTGTGACTTTTTTTACCCTATCGCCTGGAGTATTCTGATATTTTGCCAAAATATGGTATAGATATGTAATTTGTGTCTTCTGTTTGTCAATGGGATTATTATCAATGATTATCAATCATTACAATCCGAACATGCTTGACACCTTAGTTAAACAAAAAGAGTACAGGTAGCTATCAACCCATTGACAACCAAACAAAAGACACAAATTATATATCAGTATGTATTGGGGCACTTGAGCGTAGAATATTTTTTATGCAAATGACCTCTGCCCCATTCCCCATCTCGCTTTTGCTAACTCCTTCCCTTGCTTCTGATTGGTTGACGGACATCTTGGATGGCACGCCTACTGTTCTCTAGTTGGCTGACGGCCGTTTTGAAACACGCCTACTGCTTTCTGATTGGTTATCGGCCATTTTGAAAACACCTACTGTTCTCTGATTGTACCCCTGTCACGCCTCTATGACATTACAGAAATCTATATTACCGGCAGCATGTATACATCTAAGAGATGGCGTCATAAAGGATTCTGTATTACCGACAACGTACGGTATTGCTAACAAATGCCTATAGAGATTGCCGGATTAACTTAATGGCCATTTTTCTGTCATCCCTCCTCATAGCAATTAGGATCAATCCATATGAAGTAGTGCACTGGTCGCTCAATCATTTCGAAAAAAGATAATTCTTTGTGTGTTATCACCCCTAAGTATTGGTAGATCAAAACCACTGTCATTTTATTTTTATTCCATTTGATTGAAATATGGCAGCCATATTTGTTCGTGGTGCACGACGTTGCTTGCAGTTTTTTGATGTAAACGTAAATCTTGATATCTCAAGAACGGTTGATCCTAGAGACCTGCGGTAAAAATGATTGTATTGCTCACATGTCGGACTACATTTTTTAATCATAAACATAATATTGATATGACGTATCATAACGAGAACTTCAAAGCCCATAAATACCAAAATAGTAAAATTTCTGATTTAAAATGTTTTATACATAAACTACCTCTAACCGTGTACGTTTAAATAGAAAATCCGCCCTAAGACTTCATTTTTATCTGGATCTATGAAATATGCCCCATAAAAGCGGAAATTTTTATAAAAACTTTAATCCTCGGGATTAAATCACACCCATAAGTAAGCGTTCTACAAAAATTATGTTTGGATTAAAAAATGTAGTCCGACATGAGAGCAATACAATGATTTTTACCGCAGCTCTAGGATCAACCGTTCTTGAGATATCAAGATTTACGTTTACATCAAAAAACTGCAAGCAACATCGTGCACCACGAAACAAATATGGCTGCCATATTTCAATCAAATGAAATAAAAATAAAATGAGAGTGGTTTTGATCTACCAATACTTAGGGGTGATAACACACAAAAAATTATCTTTTTTTGAAATGATCGAGTGACCAGTGCTGCACTACTTCATATGAATTGATTCTAATTGCTATGATGGGGGATGACAAAAAACGGCCATTAAATTAATCGGGCAACCTCTAGAATATCAAAGCTTAGGTATTTCTCGACTTATATTAACAATCAGAATGAGTCCAACGGGTTTTATTATACGGAAAGCCTCTGGGCGTCCGGTCTGACGGAAAATCGAAAATTTGTAAAATTGTCGTTTCTCGGCCGTCGATTTCGACCATACCACTGGACCGAATTGAAAGTGTTGGATACTCATCCGATGCAGAATTTAATGCTCTTTAATTCTTGTAATAGTGAAGTTTTCGTTGGAAAGCACCGCTTTAGAGCTATAACCGAAAAACTAAAAAAGGTCCGAAGATTTCGTGGTTCTTTTGATGCCCTCAGGTAAGCTCGAGTCGAGGGACCGTGCAAACCTAGGATACTTATATTTGACCTCAAACGAAGCGATCGAAACAATCTCCCGCTTTCCAACATTTATCTCCACCAACGGACCAAAACGGGTCTAGTTTTACTGGCCTACCATTGGTGTACTTGCTGATTTACACTCGTACATACCAAAACGTTTTAATACCTGATTTATATACACCTCCTGATTTAAAGTTATAACATTTTTATCTTTATCTCTAATTATACTCATTCCTAAATATTGTTTAGCATCTCCTAAATCCTTTAACTTAAATAAAGATTTTAA
Source organism: Agrypnus murinus (assembly GCA_929113105.1). Taxonomy (NCBI): domain Eukaryota; kingdom Metazoa; phylum Arthropoda; class Insecta; order Coleoptera; family Elateridae; genus Agrypnus; species Agrypnus murinus. Next base: position 139,403,809 of record OV816027.1, on the reverse strand, counting down.
TTTCCCTTTTAAATATTCAGTTTCGGTTATATCATTCGAAGAAACAAAGAAGTCATCAACATACAAAGCTATGACAGTTAGAAGATTATCTTTAATCTTAAAGTATACACAATGCTCTAATTCTGATCTCTTATAATCTAATTTTACAAGAACATTATCAACATTTTTGTTCCACATTCTAGATGATTGCTTGAGACCATAAATGGCTCTTTTCAATTTACAAACTTTGCTTTTGTCACCTAGTGAAATAAAACCTTCAGGTTGTCTCATATAAACTGTTTCATTCAACTGCCCATTAAGAAATGCGGTTGTTACATCAAGATGAATAATTCTTAAATCTAAATTACCCGATATGTTATTTCTTATGAAGGTCCAAGATAGAATTTTTGGTCAATTTCAAGGTCATTCGCGGTCTAGCGCGTGACCTCACCGCGTGACATCACAACGTATACGCATTAACTCTACATATTACGCGGTGATTGATGCAGTCATCCGAGTGATTTTATAATGAGGACATCACGGCATTCTAGGGCTTCACCCTAGTAACAGGGCCCCATTGCGTTATTTACGATATAATGCATAACATTTTTATATTAATTACATAAGAATGTTTAAATAAGTGTACTCTAAACAAAATTGAAAACATTTTATATTAATTACATAAATCTAATTACCCTAATTAAATTTATTTGTTCTAATTAAAACGCTTAACGTTATTATCAAAGATTGAAATTAAAAGGTCCCCTATACACGGTCCAGCGTGCGATATTACCACGTATACGGATCAAATCTACATATTACATTATGATTGATGCAATCGTCCGGGGGGGGATTATAACGATTTTATAATAAAGACATCTCATCTCTCTCTCTCTCTCATAAATTTATTTCAAAATAAATCTTATGTTGTCATTATACAATTAAATATACAAGGTACCTCTAAACGCTTACTGTCAATTAGCTGTCGGATTATCTCTATGGCATTTTGACCTGTTTAAATCCTAACGTCATAAACAACTTTCACTAATAAAAAATAAATATTTTTATAATAATAATTAATTAACATTTATATTGATAATGAATCCGAATAAATTCCTGGAAACACTCTAAATAGAATACGACTAACAAGGCCCGCATTTAACAGCTATTTTTCTCTTTTTAGGTTTAACTATATGTCGTACACTCTAACTTTTCTAATATCTTATAGTAAAGAATATTACTGTGCCTGTTCATATCGAGCATTTCATTTTTCTATTTCTCATCTGCATATAACATTTCAACTACAGACATTTCCTAAAATCTATCAATAAATCTATTAGTCATAACATTACTTTCAATATAGTCACTTGTTTAGTATTACATATTTCTTCAGAATGAAGGCCGATTACATCCTTATCTCATTATCTCTTTAACACAACATATTAAACTGTTAACTAGATATTATAAATGAATATATTCCATATTGAATCCCGTTATGTAATATAAAAATCCTATCTTATTATTCAGCTTGCAGATTTCCCTAATTAGACAGCTCTCAAATGTATTGTTTCATACAACGACCGAGAAACATTTGTTAACCGATTAGCTTCCTTTTGAAATTTCTTGGAAGCTGTCCATTATGTTTAAAACAACCATAATTTATTTATTTATAGAAAAGGAATATTGTGTAATGCTTTTGTAAATTCAAAACATATGTCTGTAAATATTTATAATTGCTATAGATACATTAAACAGTTTACTTCAACCCTCAGTATTATTATTAATGATTGAATTACGTACACGGTAATTAATCACCCGGTTTTTCATAGAAGAACATTCCTTAAATATGTGTAGTATATGCAGGTTTGAGATTATTCTTGATCCTTTACAATATTATCGGTTTTTACAAAGATGAATCTTTATCAATTATAAATATCTATTACTATTAATTTGATAGAGTCAACATCTAACTTCGGTTTTATAGAATTATAACGTTTAAATATTGATATTTTAAAATTGCCTTGCGCTTCACGTTTATTACGATAACAATTATTCTGCATCGTAGATTCTACACGGATTAACCCTGAGTCAGTTTCAACTTGGATGAAAACATATATTTATCATTAATGTTTAAATTAAAAACTTATTTGCTAGCTTGATACGTGTACTGGAATAATAGTGTAAAAGTGATTATGAATATTTATACGCGATTTTTAATTGATTTAATAAAAACCTTATATGGTTATATGTAGTAGGATGATGCGGTATAAAAAATCTATAGTGAATTATTTAAGCATCTATGTTAATTCTCGATCTATATGGTGAAAAACAACAAATGACCTGACGTCACATAAGAACAACAAAAGAACCGCTTTAAATATAATAATATTTAGATTATCTTAATAAATAAAATAATAGGAAATGTTTTATACCATATCTAATATTTATCTGCAATATTTAATTTATAATATTAGTTAAATACGGTTTTTCATAGAAGAACATTCCTTAAATATGCGTAGTATATGCAGGTTTGAGATTATTCTTGATCCTTTACAATATTATCGGTTTTACAAAGATGAATCTTTATCAATTATAAATATCTATTACTATTAACTTGATAGAGTCAACATCTAACTTCGGTTTTATAGAATTATAACGTTTAAATATTGATATTTTAAAATTGTCTTGCGTTTCATATAGGTAAGAAAGTCAAGTCACGTTACGTTCAACGAAGCCAATCCCGACGAGTTTACAAGGTCACCCGAGTTTAGCCGAACATACCCGAACAATTATTACACAATTCTAATCATTCTAGAACATTCCAAGGGGGTGGGGGTAATCCAATAAAAGCAAAATTTCTCTAGCCTAAATCCATTTAGTAGTGATCGTCGAATCAGTTAACATGGACGCTCCTAAAATATACAGTGTTAGTCAACTCTTGGGAGTTAAAGTAAAACCAACAAACGAACGTTTTGGTCTGTGGTTATTGACGGAAAATAGCAGGAATAATAATCTAATTACAGATGTTGGCAATATAAATTATTCGAAAGGTGAACAACTCCTTAGCGGTAGTGATCTAACACCGATTACAGATCCCTTCTGTGATAACATAATGCTGGTTAAAATAAGTGACATTGTGGACTGTGTTGGACAAACTGGGAAAAGTGAAAAAGGTGGATTTTTAGTTAAGAAAGATATATGTGGGGCATTTAATAGCTACTTACGAGGAAAATTCTCCAAGTTTATTTCCGCCAGACATGGTGTAAAAGCAAAACTACCTTTTCTCTTACAAGGTGGGAACAAAATGGCTGATGGAGTACTAAAAGTTATTGGACAGGAAGGTATGGGAAATATTATTAAAAAATATGCAAACCCATTAGTTATCCCTTACAAAGTAGAACTAGCAGATGTTAAAATCGAAATTTTGTTAGAAGAACTACCAATCATCTTAAAGGAGCTCCAAAAAGAGGATTTTTACCTTATGGATTTGGATATTACGCAAGATTTCGCAGGAATATTTAATAAAAAAGAAATGTGCGATTATTTAACAGCTAATTATAACTTCTGTTACCAAGGCGAGTACAAATAAGATTGTAATACGATTGTAGAAAATAATAAAACAGTGGGAATAGATTGTCTAACATGGATAAATTCGAATGCAAGAATTAAAATATACAACAAGTTTATCTGTCAATTAACAAGCGCAGGGGTAAACAAACAACTTGGAAACCATATAATCGATTTTATTTCTTGTCCAGATGAGCGATTAAAGGAAACTTTTTCATCTACTTTAGCTAAGGAACATGGAATAACCAGATTGGAAGCAACAATCTATAACTATACAATTGGAAATTACTGTAAACCATCTAGTGCATTTGATCCCCTAGAAGATTGTTTAAGTTTATTAGAAAATAATAAAAGTTACTTTCGAAATGCTCCATTTTACTCTGTGTCGATTTCTAAAATGTGGTCGAAATTAACCGAAAGTTTACAGAACAGTTGTTTAGTACTCTATAATAATCTTTTACAGTTTGTATTTTGGGCAAATTTAAATACACGGAAGCTGACTGGATTACAAATTAAGCTGCCTGGTGATCTAAAATTACGAGAAAAGATGGTTAATTACGTACTTTCCGCTTTTAGCTTTAACTGTTTACCTATTAATTATGTAGAAATTGTGGAAGATGTTGTAAATAAAGATATTATAAATGTTATACACAAATGTTATATTAAAGCTGGCGAGACCTTTTTTTCTCGGAACAGCACCATTTTCTCCACAATCTCGGAAGATATAAGTATCGAAAACACCGGTTTGATCAAAACGAATAATGTAATTCCACAAGTTTTAAGGAAGAGAACCAACATAACTAATAGGTTGTCTCCATATCCAATTAAGGAAATAAAACCTCTTTCATCTGTTTATCTATTAAGTATAAAGAAACGAAAAATGGACCTGGAAGAAACAGATGCAAAAAGAAGAAAGATCGAGTATTTAGAAAAAACCATAGCTGTAAAGGAAGAATATAAACATTTACTGGATAAAGAGCAAGAGATAGAAGAACTTAAAGATAAGTTGGCAAGTTATTTTGACAGAAAATGGATAAATTTGGACATAACTGGATTCTACAAAGTATTTGCATTTACTGTAAGTACCAAAGGAAAATATCCACATGTTGGAGTACTGGCCGAAAAAGATGGAATTAAAAGAGTTTACTACTTAAAAGGATTTGATAAAAGTACCCTTATAAAAGTTTATCAATCTCGAGAAAACTTTAAAGAAGAAAAGGTAGGCGTCATGGTCATTCCTGTTAATGGTCTGCATATAATACGTTTGGAAACTGGAGAACCATTTATAACATTTAAAACGAATGGACTTACATCTTACAATAGGAACACATTCGTTAAGGTGGAGGAATTTAAATTTTGTATCAAAACACCGCAAAACTTGGATAACTTATCTTGCACACAGGAAGATATAGAACAAATAAATATTGTTACAATGCAATCGATTAGCGGGAGTGTTAAACCATCCCAGTGTCGAAGATTAGAAGAATTGCAAGAAGGGACAGAGTTAATAATTATTGCCATTAAAGAAATATATTATAGAAATAAAAAACGTTATATTTTAAAGTTCGAAAATTTAGAACCATTATATATGTCAAATTACTTTTTAGAAAAAGAAATAGAGGATCTTAAAATAGATATTAATTATAAGATAAAAATTAAATTAGATAAAATTAAGACTACAGTAAATAGAAATAAAGAAATGTCTGTATTTTGCGTATAAATATGTGTAATGTTAATATTGTTTATAAACTTGAAAACAAATACACCTAATTATAATGGATTATTTTGTTGTTGTCTTTTTACCGTCACCCACTCTTCCACCAATTGTACAGGTATTAAACAAGTGACTAACAGGCGTTAAACAAGGGTCTAACTGGTGTTAAACAGTTATTAGACAGCTGTTAATATCGATTGCTTATAATAATATCGGTTGTCTATGTTTAGAATTGTGTAATAATTGTTCGAGAATGTTCGGCTAAACTCGTTGGATTTAGGCTAGAGAAATTTTGCTTTTATTGGATTACCCCCACCCCCTTGGAATGTTGTAGAATGATTAGAATTGTGTAATAATTGTTCGGGTTTGTTCGGCTAAACTCGGGTGACCTTGTAAACTCGTCGGGATTGGCTTCGTTGAACGTAACGTGGCTTGACTGTCTTACCTACAGTGTGTTTTTTGTAAACGATAATATAGGAAATCCAATGAAATTTTATCATTTTCCTCGTAAGTTTGTACCCTTGCAAATGTAAGTAGAAATTTTGGTATCAATCGAAAGAAGAATTCATTTTACGTCAAAAAAATATTAAACTTTATGAAGAAAACCCAAATCGATTTAGAAAGAGACTTAAAAAGCTTATTGATTTACTGCTTTTGGTAATAAGTTATTAAAAAAAAGCTGGAAGCTGAACGCCGATTGGTGTAGCGTTTAACGCTTCAGATTCCTAATCAAGAATCGCGAGTTCAAACCCCATCATCGTATACTTTTTTTTTAATTGTATTGCTTACTAATTATTATTTTTAGAACTTTATTACAACGATTATTAATTTTTTTTATTGTTAGATATTTTTGCTACGGGGGTTTACCGCTATTTTTTGTATAATTTTAACTACCCATCAAAAAGGCAAATGAAAAAAGGGCATAAAACTAATAATTGTTGTAATAAAGTACTAAAAATAATAATTAGTAAGCAATACAATTAAAAAAAAAGTATACGATGATGGGGTTTGAACTCGCGATTTTTGATTAGAAATCTGAAGCGTTAACCGCTACACCAATCGGCGTTCAGCTTCCAGCTTTTTTAAATAGCTTATTACAAAAAGCAATAAATCCATAAGCTTTTTAAGTCTTTTTCTAAATCGATTTTGGTTTTCTTCATAAAGTTTAATATTTTTTTGACGTAAAATGAATTATTCTTTCGATTGATACCAAAATTTCTACTTACATTTGCAAGGGTACAAACTTACCAGGAAAATGATAAAATTCCATTGGATTTCCTATATTATCGTTTACAAAAAACACACTGTATATGAAAGTATGTTGTTTTGTACTTACTCTGCTCCCTACGTTCTGTCCTAAAAATGTATTCGTAGGCTCTAACCTAATCTAACCTAAATTATATTCGTATGCTCTAACCTGTGATGTAATGAAAACAATAAGTTTTAAAGACATTTATTATATTATATTTATTATACATTATATCCAGATGTAATAAATTTAAGTCTATCATCTAAATCAAGGTCGTTCTGCTAATCTACAATAGTATTCTTAATAAACTTATAAACAATTAATTTAATTAAATTAAATTAATTCCCGGTATCATTTGCATATCTCATCTCTCATTTACATATATCATTTCTCATATTATTAATTATACACATATCATTTATTATTGTGGGTTTAATTTTTGTCACACTTTGAATCATTTCTCATATGCATGCGCGAATTAAATTAATTTAATTAAATTAATTGTTTATAAGTTTACTAAGAAAACTATTGTAGATTAGCAGAACGACCTTGATTTAGATGATAGATTTAAATTTATTACATCTGGATATAATGTATAATAAATATAATATAATAAATGTCTTTAAAACTTATTGTTTTCATTACATCACAGGTTAGAGCATACGAATATAATTTAGGTTAGATTAGGTTAGAGCCTACGAATACATTTTTAGGACAGAACGTAGGGAGCAGAGTAAGTACAAAACAACATACTTTCATACAAGAACGTTTATTGATACGAGTAGTTTCGACGCTACTTAAAACACAATACATCACTTATATATAATATCTATTAAAATAGTACATTTCGTATACACTAATAATGGTACTACATACCCGACTATAAAGTAAACATGGTAAGTATAACAGCAGTTTAAAAGAATAGATAGTAAATATAACTATATCTAATTATTTTATAAAATACTATGTTAACTAAGAGGTAATATACAGAATATATACGCCTGTATTCGGCCTCTAGAGGGTTCATACCCTAATATAAGGTTAGTGCGAGATATTAACGATCCTGACCGAAGGGTTAAGGGTTAAGGGTTAAGGGTGAAGGGTGAAGGGAGAAGGGTGAAGGATGAAGGGTGAAGGGAGAAGGGTTAAGGGTGAAGGGAGAAGGGCTAAGGGTGTGAACAAATATAAAGAATACAGTTATCTGCCAATAGTTTAAATAATGGGTTTTACATTTGATATGCACATCAAATCGTCAATTCGACACAACAGTACAAACTTTTATTGTAATGACTACGGATACATAAAGCCAGGTAAATGATCTAAAGAACAACATTTTAGTAAAAGTTGACAAAGTAGAAGCTAACAATATGAATTTACTAAAGAAGGTAGAAGAAACTGACTGATAAAATATAGGTTATACGTGAAGCGTTTGCTGCTACTCAAACGTTAAAGCATAACTAGTACTCTTTGCTTCATATTTCTACTATATTTATTATAAATAATATGTTTAAATATTTTTAATATTATGGTTTCGTAACAATTCCTGTCTTGTTTAAGTTATTATGTAAAAGAATACAACACATAAATATAGGTATTAGACCATCGAATTTTAAAAGTTGAATAATTATAAAGATGAAAACGTATATTGGAATAAGGCTAACAAACTAATCCATAGACTTCAGCAGCATGTTCCTTCGCTAATCTAGCATTTAAGCTATACATATTATAGCATATCGATCGATATCATTCAAGTCTAGCTTACGTTTAGTAGCAATTTATTTTTATTTAATATAACATTCAGATATGTCGTGCTATATGTCTAAATACGAGATATAAAACATGTCTAAATCTACGTAAAGCTTAGGTTATGTAGGGTTAGCAAAAGACATGAAAATTGAATAATATATCCATATCGCAATACGAATATTACAAGCTCATCACTAGGTTTATGATAAACGACTGTAATTGTTTGAAAAGAAGCTGACGAGAAAGGTGATCAGTCGTGTAAATATTTAGGATGTGATAAAATAGAATAATTTTTAATATTATAATAATGTTTTATTTCAATGATATATGGTTATATTTTATAAGGAAATTGAAAAACATATTAAGAACATATTTTGATGTACTAATTACATATTAATTAAACATATATAGAAGTAAACCAGGGTTAGTTTAAACGATAAATTACATTATTAAATTTTCAAATCAAATCGTCAATTCGACACAACAGTACAAACTTTCATTGTAATGACTACAGATACATAGAGCGAGGTAAAGGATCTAAAGAACAGCATTTTAGTAACAGTTGACAAAGTAGAAGCAAACAATATGAATTTACTAAAGAAGGTAGAAGAAACGGGTGTCTTAGTAATCGACAATTATAAAACTTCATAGAGAGTTTTAAGGATTCTACTGTAGACATTAGATTAGAGCTCCGATTTGTAAGCAATATTTGATCAGATTAACTATAATTTGGTCAAAAGTGGAAATTAAAAGGTTAAGTTAGTGACAGATCGAATTCAATAGTCATCATTAGTAAAGTAACTTTTTTCAGTCAGTCATGTATTTAGCTACTATACTATGTAACGTTTATAAATAAATAATACATCATTATAGAATAGTCTTTGATTAATGCTCATAAACTGTTAACAATCTAACATTTCCTTTATATGAGCTGTTGATAGTATTAAACCTATGCGTCGCCGTTACGAATTTTTGATATTCGAGTAATGTTTTAAGAAATTCAGAACCGACTTACAACATACCCTTTTCTTCATGTATCCTCTCGTAATCTTACATCGTAGTTATATCGTGTGTATAAGGTATTCATGAATTTAGATATTAGAGCTTGAGTCGGCCAACCCGCTTTCTGATACAACTAAAGCATACTGCTTAATTTTACATGATTCGTTGATAGAATACAATGCGTTTGCTGAAACTGTGACTAGACATATACACATACCATAATGAAAATTATTAAGCAAAAGAAGTCGCTAAATATATTTAACTTATACGATCATGTTTCTCGATAATATTCCGATGGTGATAAGAAGCATGGTAAGCTTTTACCTGTTTCCTGCAGAGCAATTTTGAGTGTACCTTCTTCTTGTGGTAAAACTATTGCCTTGTTAGGTCTAGCAATTAATGAAAACGGATTAAAATTTGAAAATATCTACCTATACGCCAAGTCTTTATTTCAACCTAAATATGGCGAAAACGATGACGTAATCACCACTAATGATGTGAAACCTAATTCAGTATTCATTTTGATGATATAATTTCTGATAAACAAGAAAAATAGACAATATTTTAGCAAGGGTAGACATAAAGGGTGTTGATTCATTTTATTTAGGTCAAACATATACGAAAATTACTAAACATCTGATTAGGGACAACGATAACTTACTTATTCTCTTTAAGCAAGATGAATTGAATTTCAAACATGTGTATAACGCTCATATTTTAGGAGATGCAAGCTATGATGAACTTAAACATTTAAACGCATAGTATAATTATTTTCTCAACGCAGGATATATATCGATATTTTTCTAGTTTGATTAAATCCTATAAGTTATATTCATATCGCCCTTTTTATTCTGTTAAGATGTTTATAATAATCACGGTGAGCATGGTATGAACGATTGTACCTATTCTTTTCTCTCCGTTTGTATAATATAAAATATATATTCCACGTCAGACTGATTAGTATCGTCATATGTACCGATTGTTATATTTCCGTGAATATTTGAGTTTTCACCAATACACAGGATAAATTTTTATCTCTAATTTTATATATGGCGTTTTCATATAGAGCAGGAGTCTCACGATAATTTATTGTCATATACTGTCTTTGAATATTCTAAATAGATAAAGAACCCCGAAGACTTAACCTGGAGAAATAAATCAGATAAATATTTTATTGAATCAGCTAAATAGATATTGTACTTATAAGTGAATCTCTAAATAACGAATGCGTTAACAGTACTCATACATAACGTTTCATCGTGTTTTTTCAAAACATATTTCATTGTAAAAGAATAAGAATAATTTCAATTTTATTTATCAGGCGATATACATTACCTATATTATTTTCATATATTAGTACACAATAAAAAGTAAAATATTTATCTGATTTATTTCTCCAGGTTAACTCTTCAGGGTTCTCATAACTGTAGATATTGCAAGAGGTAAATACCCTGTATTTCAAAGTTATAAAGACGTATTACAAACATATGTTATAGATTTATATTTCGAAGGTATCGAAAATGGTTACAAATTATTATTAATCATACGAGTTTACTATAGATGCGTTGAATAACCTACAAGAGTATATAGTATATTATTACATATCTGCGTATTTCGAAGCTATTGAAAATGTATGATATATTGTAAAATAACGTTTAAATATGGCGACGAACTTATTTCTTTTAAACTGACGACAGCTCGTCATACAAAACATACTGTATTTATGTATGATCTTATTGTACTGCTATTTATATGTAATATGATAAAATAAACGATATACATTCTATATATGTTTCTTATTTCTTTACCTCTCTCGTGCAGTAAACGTTCTGGTAGATGATCCTTTTGAGTTCCTGCATCATCTTGATACGTTTTATTTACATTTTTATTTTTACCTTAAATTACTGAAATAAAAAGACAAGAAATAAATCATATTACATCTATTATTTACGAATAATATAATACATGTTATAACATTACAAAATAATTGATAACACAGTGAAACGTCTAAAAGATATAACAATTTGAAAACTATATACAGGTATTGTTTAAACTATTACATCCATTACATACGATTAATATAAATACATGATGAAGAATATACAAACATTATTAAACTATATAAAGAAAAAAAAATTATTTTGAAAACTGTATACAGATATTATTACTACATGAGACCCGTAACATCGGTCGATCCGAGGCTTTTTATATCCGTCCAAAATAATTAGATATAGTTATATTTACTATCTATTCTTTTAAACTGCTGTTACCATGTTTACTTTATAGTCGGGTATGTAGTACCATTATTAGTGTATACGAAATGTACTATTTTTAATAGATAATATATAAGTTATGTATTATGTTTTAAGTAACGTCGAAACTACTCGTATCAATAAACGTTCTTGTATGAAAGTATGTTAGAAAACTAGGATGAGATTATTTCAATTATTTCTGAGTTTAAAGAAGAAGGTATTATAGAATAAAAGATAATGGTTATACAAAATGTTACCCTCAAGTATACTTTTCTATTTTGTTGTTGTATATTTGTATGTTAGAATATAAGTTGTCTAGTTTCATATAGGTAAGAAAGTCAAGTCACGTTACGTTCAACAAAGCCAATCCCGACGAGTTTTCAAGGTCACCCGAGTTTAGCCGAACATACCCGAACAATTATTACACAATTCTAATCATTCATTTTTCAGAAACTGTTAATTGCTCTAATTAAATTGATTGATCTAATAAATATGCAAATGAGGCGCGAATTAAATTTATTGATCTAATTAACAGTTTACGAAAAATGAATGATTACAATTGTGTAATAATTGTTCGGGTATGTTCGGCTAAACTCGGGGTGACCTTGAAAACTCGTCGGGATTGGCTTCGTTGAACGTAACGTGACTTGACTTTCTTACCTATATGAGAGAGAGAGTGATGAGATGTCTTTATTATAAAATCGTTATAATCCCCCCCCCCGGACGATTGCATCAATCATAATGTAATATGTAGATTTGATCCGTATACGTGGTAATATCGCACGCTGGACCGTGTATAGGGGACCTTTTAATTTCAATCTTTGATAATAACGTTAAGCGTTTTAATTAGAACAAATAAATTTAATTAGAGTAATTAGATTTATGTAATTAATATAAAATGTTTTCAATTTTGTTTAGAGTACACTTATTTAAACATTCTTATGTAATTAATATAAAAATGTTATGCATTATATCGTAAATAACGCAATGGGGCCCTGTTACTAGGGTGAAGCCCTAGAATGCCGTGATGTCTTCATTATAAAATCACTCGGATGACTGCATCAATCACCGCGTAATATGTAGAGTTAATGCGTATACGTTGTGATGTCACGCGGTGAGGTCACGCGCTAGACCGCGAATGACCTTGAAATTGACCAAAAATTCTATCTTGGACCTTCATAAGAAATAACATGGGATTTTGCCGCAGAACTCTTGCTGCTTATCTACTCCGATAATGATATTAATAATCTCAACGTTAGAATATCTAACGACTGGCGAAAAAGTTTCATCGTAATCGATGCCTGATTTCTGTGTAAAGCCTTTGGCCACCAATCTAGCTTTTTATCTCACTATCACTTTTCACTTTAAATACCCACTTGCACTCTACTACTGTAGCACCTGCTGGTGGTTCCGACAGCTCCCATACATCATTTTCTTTGAAGGAATTGCATTCTTCCACCATTGCGTTCTTCCAATTCTCGCCATCCGGTCTAGATAAAGCCTCTGTTACTGTCAGCGGTTCTTGATTCATATCACTGTTTGTAACGCACATATAAGTAACATAATCATCGAAACGTTTTAACTTCGGCTCCCTTTTTGACCTGCGTGGTTGTTCTTCTGGTGCATCTTTGTTTTCTGCATTTTCTGTGGTGTAATCGTTGTCTTCTTTGCTTTCATTATGTGCAGCCCCCACTGAATCCGTCACTTCCGTCTTCTTGTCATCTACTCTGGTTAGCACTTACATATCTTCCCTTATATCTTCCATAATAACTACGTCTCTGCTGGTTGTAATCGAGTTATTCTCTGGATCGAATAAACGATAACCTTTTGTATCTTCGCCATATCCCACTAGGACCACCTTTTTGATTTTTTCTGCCATTTTGTTCGTTTAGATTTTGGAATATGAACCATAACAATACTACCACTTATTATCTGTCCAAATTTATTACTTCTATTTATGTAAGTTTCCAGGTTTGTTAGGACATTTATTTTTGTAGTGTCCATTTTGTTAACACCGATAACATTTTACGTCTTTCTTGACATTCTGATTAGCTCTGATTCTGATTCGTACTAGAAGTGCTCCTTCTTGCACTAGCAAAAGCGCCACCTATGTGATCTGTTTTATCGACTGGTTCCAAATCCATTAATTTGGTTTTTATGATGTCTGTCGTAATATTAATTCCGGAATGTTCAATTCCCATTATCATCGGCGAATATTTTCCTGGAAGACCCGCCAAGAGTAATGATCCTATCCAAGTATTATCTATTGCAAAACCCGTTCTTCTTAATTTTTGCGCCGTATCTATTAACTGATTGATATAAACTTCGATAGAATCGCAGTTTTCTAACTTGATAGAAATGAATGTACGCAATAGCCCAATTTTTCTCGTGAAACTGGAGTAATCGAATAATGCTTTTCACTTATCCCAAACTTCCTTCGCTGTCTTCGCACCTTTAACATGCACGTAAAGCGATGTTTCTATTGATAAGATCAATTTAGCTTTGGCCTTTCCGACTTTTACGTTATCCGTAATCGTTCCGTCGATACATCCCGCCAATTCTTCAAGCACTAAATAGTTTTCCATAGCAAAGGCCCAATCTCCGTAATTCTCTCTGCCTTTTAATTTAGGTACACTTATTAAAAAATTACTGGCCATTTTCACCGAACTCACAAACACAATTTCCTTTTAACACGTGATAGATTATCGTGACCTGGGCCCAGAACCTGTTGCGCAGAGCAAAGAAAACAAGTAAAACACGCTTTCCCCTCAAGTGTTTGACAACAGCTATTTATTGTATTATTACAATAGATAAATCAATGCTTTGTCCAGTAGGTGGTGACACTGACTAGAACCGGTAAATTTGAATATCTTGATGTCAGTTCAACACTCTAAGCGTGAATACCTTGTAGACACGCCCATTCGTGATCTGATTGGTTGATAGCTTTTAGCTCATCTACTACCCAGGTGGTCATCTTGAAACACATTCTGGTTGGTTCGGCCATCTTTTATCCCTACCACTAGGCGACCATCTTGAAATACGTTCTAGTTGGATCGGCCATCTTTTATCCCCCTACCACGAAAATGATTATACTTCTACAATCTACACTCCCATCTGACTAACCACGTAATCAGGATCGTAGTATTCTAATTAAACTTTCTATCAGCTAGCCAACGAGATCGACAAATTTAAAGAAACCAGTAATCATCGATATAACGGCAAGGTTTGCAAGCTTGACTAACGGATATATTTATGCCGGTTACTACCCTTCGTAAAGGGCTTTCCAATCTCAAGTTGGTACTACTTAAGAAAATATTATTGTAATATTACATAATTCCATGTACCACTAGGCGACCGTCTTGAAACACGACTGTGTTCGCTATCAAATTTCACGAGCTATTTTCTACCTATATATGTCTATACATATATTATTTAAATTTATCGCGTTTGGAAGTAAATTATGTAATGCAATGTAAATATAACAGAAAAAAAGTGAAAAAATTAGTTCTAATGCAGAAAATATATATAGACTTATCCTCGTGCCTTGTATCACTTTTAAATTAAAAACGGAAAAGCAATGAATATTTACACTTTTTAACCTCTCACCAAGAAGGAATATGTAGTATAAACAATCACTTTTTAAATTAAAGCGAAAAACCCGGTTATGATTAATCTTTCAACCCATTGCTGTAACACATAATATCTATGCGTCTAGAAGGGAATAGCCGAACTGTAATATTTTAAAGCTTATTAATCTTCCAACCCATTGTTGTTGTAACAGGAATAATATTCACACACGCAACCGACCGAACTGTATTAGTTAAAATCTTATTTTACCCTACCAACGGCATGGGTTGGTCAATTAAAACATAGCGCCGCCAAACACAGGGCTGAAACCTGATTCTAGCCGGTCAACATTATTTTGTAGGCTTAACTAAAAGTAAATTACTGGAATAGTATAAAAATGACAACATAATAAAAAAAGAAAGAAAAAACAATCCTTTTGAGCCACTGGAGCTGGATCGGTTTGATGCTTTTATACTTTTCCCAAGAAAAAGTTAGTTACATAATTATGTTATTAGGAAATAAGGCAAAGACGTAAAATAAATAGCATTTGCACGAATTCTTCTTTATTTTAAGAAATATTGCACAACTTAAAATGCTTTTTTAATATCTAAACATGAAATAATCCAGCTCGATCCGGGTTGTATCTTAGATGATGTTACGAGTGATCTATTTTCGATATCAGCACTTGTATGCTATAAATAGAAATTAATACTACCTGTAGGTGTAATGTTACTAGATCCAAGACATAGAACGATACCAGTTCACACACGAGAATTGACTCGTAGGTTCTTACCTAAGCGTAATGCCACCCAGTCACTCTGCCTGTCTGATGTATATTTTCTATGTATATTACTAGAGTTAATATATGTATAAATGTATATGGGTGTTTCTCCCGAAATCCACAATTTGGATGTGAAAAATTCTCGGAAAAGAAAAATGTTGAAATCTGTTTTTCTAAGAAATAGTATGATTAATTGATTGTATATAACACATACTGTTGATTAGTAGAGCTCAATCTTGACATTTTCGACTTTTACAGTGTTAAAATCCACGTAAATGATCCAAATAACATGCAAATGACAGAAAAGGTTATATTTAATTAAAAAAAAACTGAACTTTAATATTATAATAAAAAGATATTTCTAACACGATAATGCTTAATAATGACTTAGTAATGGATAATAAGTAAAATAAAAATTAGTAAATTTTATTTTATGTGATATGATAATCATCATGTTTCAGCTTCTCCATTTGTTTCTTTTCTGGATCATTTTTAATTTTTTCTCTTCTTTTCTTCTTTTCCACATTTTCTTTGCACCTCATATTGTAAGAACATGAATGTATGTAGGAGTTGTCATTTACGTGAACAAATTGTATTACGTGGAATTATAAATCCACGCAAATGACGCCATGAAAATGTCACGCGAATGACTATTAGAGCATTAATATAACATAGCGTCTAGACTATTTTCTTTGGAGGCTTCATACTAGCTATGATTAAACAACACAAGTAGTGTATCAACCTACGAAAATTTCTTTTCTAAATTCAACACCAGTAAGAAATTATGATAACCACGTGAATGACGCGAAATAAATGTACTCTTACATCAAACCATATAAACTACCTCTATAAAGTTTATAGATCAACTGAACAAGACACTACATGTGGATTTCATTAAAATTACATATGCAAGCAATACATGTGTAATGCTGATATTGTAGAAATACTGATACTAAACGTGAAATTTAATAATGTTCTTCTGTCTTAGTTAGAGCCACGCGAATGACGAAACTATTTGATTGATTGTGCAGTAGTCGATGCTTAATATTTTATATATTAATTGACTCTGGATGAGAGCCCTATACTTGTTTTACAATTCTCGTTAATTAGAACAATAATGATTAACTGATGCCTTAGAAAAACTGCTTTTTACTTTGAGAATACATACTAGGGACATGCCACGTGAATGACATATGACATAATAAAGTTTACTTTTTATTGTTAAAAATAGGTCAGTTGTTAATATATACCTGGCTAAATAGAATGCTATTACATCTTTACTGTACTGAACTAACAGGTAAAAAGGTATTCGTAATATAATATTAATTAAGCAGGGACAGTAAATTTAATATTTCTGAAGAATTACCCATATATTTTCTCGTAATATGCCGTGTCTTACTCTGGTTATTGAATATATTCCGTATCGGCAACTAGAATTCATTAGGTTTGTACAATTAACAGCGTCATAAGTTTTTATTTACCTGAGCATACAATTAATAGTTTGATAATTAAATTCTTTCTATCACGGTATCATTGATTCCGGAAACTTAAAACATTAATCATTTAGTAAAGTCATGTTCTTTTGTTTTATGTTAAAATTCAATTGTTTCATCAAAATATATAAAAGAAAATCCAGTTTTTTAACAATAAAGTATTTCTAAAACATCCAAAAAGAAACATCTGAAACATCAAGAAGAACCTCTGGAGCTCTTCAGCTTAAAATTTTGTAAGATTATGATGATGAGAAAAATAATTGAATGTTAGTTTATGTAGGCTGAAAAGTATTTAAAGTTAGAATTTAAATGTCAAATTGAAAAACTACCTATTAAACCAATTTCAAACATTGTATTACTCAAGCCACACAGGAATCTGCGTTACAGTTTAATATACGTGTATTCAATCATATTTTGACTATGGTATTTTGATTATGGTATGCTAACTGGCTAACTTTTTGATTATGGTATATTTATTAAACGTGTACGATCTACCTATATGTTTTGAAACGTGTAATATACGTGTATTGGTAACCATTTTGATACAGGCACGGTGAAAATTTTGTGATATTTCACGTTCTGGCGCCAGATCAGTATTTCTTTGGGCGTGCAGCATTTGTGGTCAACTAAGGTTCACTAAAAATGGTACTTATAATACACTAATAAATGTTTTTCATTAAGGTATACGTTATTATACGTAATTTAAACGTCTATTCTTTTGTGGTTTATTATTATAAGTTAAATTGTTTATTTAGTTTATCCCAAACAAAGAATTTTAGAAGTTTGGGTTTTCTTTAATTAGAAGCAAAAATACCAATTATTATGTCTTTTTAATCAAGTTAAATTTTTGGAACGTTACTAATTCAATTAAAAATAAATTTCTTTTTATTCCAAGAGTATAGAGTTTTAAGTTTGGTTTCATAATTTTGTTGTATTTGTGTTTAGTTGTGTTAAAAAAATAAAGAATTTTGTTATTATTATATATAAATTTTATTTATGTGTTGGTATTCTAATTATAAATAAGAAATTAAACGCATCCCCGATCGTGATAAATTCCTAGGTATGTTATGAATATCATAACTGACGACTGCCGCAGATGTCTGTTTGAAGATATCTAAAGGCTCGTTATAGTTTATAACATTTGTGGTTTAATAAGAATAATAATATGGTTTATTACCCAACAGCATAAGCCAATTACAGTTTTTTTTTTGCTTTTTCGTACCTCGCCTTTGTTTTGTGTTTTCGAAGAAAGAAGGTATGCCATACATGGATCAGCAATTTGCACCAGTAAATTGGCTCAAGAAACTTTCAGGCGTAACTTTTTATGGTCTCATATTCGTCATGAAGTAGCTAAGAAAAATTTGTTGAGATCCGGACACGATCATGATCCAGTCATCTTTTACCTTAGCATCTCTTCGTCAAAACCCATCAGGCGATATTATCGATATTCTTGGTGTCAGTCGGCTGAAAAATTCGTATTAGCAAGTTAATTCTTAGGAGAGTGCACTGTACCAGTTAATCTTTGTATCCAACCCAATACGTATAGGGTGTTTCGCCTGTTTTGAAATCCTAATCTTCTTTATTTATAAGACCTTGGTATCGAGTAAATTTTTTTCTTGAATGATTTTTGATGTAAAATTGAAATACACGATTTAATTCCTGACTTGCTCTTATTGTACGGGCGCCACAGTAAGACAACAGTTTCGTTTTAAATCGTATATTTCAGTTTTAGAGCAAAAATCATTCAAAAAAAATATTTACTGATCTTATAGATAAAGGAGATTAGGATTTCAAAACAAGCGAAACACTTTTACATAATAGGTTGAATATAAAAATTGACTAGTACAGTGTACTCTCCTAAGAATTAACTTGCCAAAACGAATTTTTCAGCCAACTGGCACCAAGAATATCGACATGGGTTTTGACAAAGGGATTTAAATAAGCTTTATTTTACCTAATCTCCTTCATCTCGATAAAACTAATAGATTTCGAGAAAAACGACAAAAATCTCGAGGTCAGGAATATTTTGAAAAGTGCCCTGAGTCACAGATGAGGAATAATTTTTTTTAAACATTCCTGATCGAGACATAATTTCTGGTTACTAATTCAAGCGCGTGTGAGATTCGATACGAAAATTTCACACCAAACTTCAAATTCGAAAAAATCAAATATGAAAATAAATTGTCAAGAAATTTCCAGTGTAATTATCTCCTGTAAATCAAAGTAAGACTATCGTAGTGGTCAAAAAATACTGGTACGGAATTTTCTAAGATATGTATTTCTGTTTAAAGAGGTTTAGATCGTTATACAGTGATCATGAAATAGTTGAACCAACTGGAGGCAGCGGTGAAACACTTTACCCTAAGCAATGTGTTATATGACTGAAATATCACAACTATTAATACTCACACTGTCATTATTCCCTTCGACCTGGGAGATGGTGCAGAAATGCTGTATGTATCTGCGGCAGGATCCAAAGAAATACTATCCTGGCTGAAGGATGGATTAGAACTATAGGTTACTTCAGATTGACTTTGAGTAGCGCTGGTGACCTGGCCAACTGGTGATGGCAAGTATCCAATATCTACGTTCTTAAGATCAGTCGTAGCAGCTGACTGAAAAAGAACAATGTAATTCTGTTACTGTAATAAATAGTAATTATTAGTTCTTGAAGTTTAGTCTATAATACTACATTTCTTATGGCAACATTCCCTCCCTTGCAGAGACCAGGTCCAGAAATGTTTATTTAAAAGGTTATTGCCCAAAAACTATTAAAAATCACGTTTTTACGTTGTAAATATTTAAATTTCAAATGATTTCCTCTGCTATAGGTTAAACATAAAAACAGAGCGGTCCCCTGCAGCTGGTATCAAATCTCGGACGATATCTGCTGTCAGGAGTTTCTCTAGTAACAATAGGAGGCAGAATTAATTTTCAATAACAATGAGGTAGTGAGAAGTTCAACTTATAAAGAATGAAATACGTTAAAATGATGCTTAAAAGCAAATGCAAGATAATTCCGAAGAATCCATCTTTACACCTAGAAATTCGATGGGTTTGCTCTTAAGAAATTTATGAATTCTGGAACTGTGGAACAAGTTATTAACGTACATAAATTAGCGTAAAATGGGGTAAAATAACAACACTTTCTAACCATTCGGTCTTTTTAATTCGGAAACCGAATTTTTTTGTATTAACTAAAATAGCCAAAAGTCTGATCTTATCTTGAGGGTTAATACTGCAGATTACGAACTTTTTCTGTATTAGTTAAATGTAGGAAGAAAATTATTTAATGCTCTGTTGCGATTCCCCCGCAAAGTGGTGTCAATCACAACAGCAACGTTTTTAGACGTTTCTTTGAATTGGGTGTCCTTATGAGGTGAAAGACAATATCAATTATTATATTTAAAAAAAAGACAACCTAAGTACAGTGTAGTATCGTTGATCCGAATCTACGTTAATCCGGACCAGCAATTTATTTACGACGTATGCGCTATCACGCTCGTACCCATACGTCGTATCACGACTAGTTCCACCGTTTCGTATACTCTGCACGCTGCTGTGACGTATGTTTTCAAAACCATGACGTCAGGGCAAGTAAAGATTGGTTACTTAGTTAAAAAGAAACAAAATTTGCGAGTGCTAAAAATCGCGGGAGAAAAGCTGTTCAGTGATTCGCACGCAGTGAGGCCATTTAAGAAACAGTTGCAAAGTGTTGGCTTTGCAGTGGGCGGTAGAAAATTTGAAACAATTGCCATGTCGGAAGATTTAAAAGAAAAAAATCATATCTAACGTATTAAGTTCAAAAACACGAAACAAGTAAAAATTACCGCTTTTTTTTAATGACATATTAATGCGGAATATTATTTTTTGTGTTTTTAAAACAGTTTTTACGTAAATATTATTGTAGTATTATTTATTTTTAAATAAATGTTTTTGTAGAATGTTTTAATTACCTTTATTTACAAATAAAACATAGTAACCCTACAGACGCGGTAATCCGGAAACCGCGATGATTCGATTGCCCCTGTTTTAATTAGTCCGAATTAGCGAGTATTCACTGTATATGTAAAAAACCGATTTTCTAAAATACGTATATTCAGCAAAAAAAACATATTTTTTTAAAACGAATGTAATAAGTTCTGTATTTTACTTAAAAAAACCTATAAATTAAAACATATTTAAATTTTTTGAATATTACTATATAGGTAACAAATCAATATGTAGAAAGTACAAGTAACATTAAACTCCAAAACATGCAAAAATCTTTTTCAATGATAGTAGTTAACCTAAATTAACGCCACTTGCTTCATGTATGTAATTTGAATTGCATTATTCCGCGTTTGCAGGTTGCAGGAGGACCTACTCAACTCAACATTTTCTTGCTTTTTGTGCTATATCTTGTTGTCATTCACCCCGCGTAATACTAATTATTGCGACTTCAAAATAAAAAAAATTTCATTCAACCAAAAAATTTTAGTTTTGTAAACACAAAAATTAGTTTACAATAATGTTGTGGGCGTCTTGTGGCAATCCCTAAAATTTGTTTCTAAAGTTTTAAATAGGTTCTGCAAGTAAATTTATTTCCATGTTCCAAAAACATTAAAAAATGAAACCGGGATATTTCTTTCTTAGAATCTTAACAATAAAATCAGTTTTGCTGCTGACTGAATAATTTATTCACGAAAGCGTTGGGAATTTACAAATAAAAATTCAAATCGCTAAAATAAATATTACAATCTTGAGTAATAAAACAAAAACCTTCTGTAACTTTTTGCGTTTCACCCCATTTTACCAACTTACCTTTGAAGGTGTCTAGTACTCCTAAAGCCCCTCTGCCAATAAACCATCGCAATCGTTGTAAAAAACTTTATTCACTTGTAACGCACTCGATAAACTGAACTCCGTTTGAAAGACATAATGTAAAATGTCTTTTAATTTTCACAGGCTAAAGCTGTTATAGCATTTTTAATGTATATTTAAAACTCGAAAATAAAATTTAATTCCAGAGACGTTTTATCAAAACATAAAATCCATTATATCCATTATCCGTGCTTGATAAATCAGGATAAGGAAATTATCACTTGCGAATGAAAAAAATTCGATTCTTTTCTTATTTTATCATTTGTGAACGAATGTTATATTTAAAAATTTATTATTCATTCTTTCAAGAATTAAATTTTAACGGAGTCAGTTTTATTCGTTCGCAAACGAATGCAACATCAACTGTCTAAAAAAATTCCATTCGTGAATGCATACAAACAGAAATGAATCATTCGTTTTCAGTTCTTATACTTACTACTCAAGGCTGATTCTCACTATACGGCAGGCTACCAACAGTCACCGGACCAACAAAACATTGTACTGTACATTTTATATGAAGGTATTCACATCAACCATCACAGACACGGACCGTCGCCAACAGTTGTTGGTCACGATTGTTTTTTAAAGTGTTTTGCAGGTCGGTGTTTGTCCGTTCCTGCAAGAAATGGTTAGTGTGAACAGTCAGTCGCCGTCAACTGTCTTGTTGGTGACCGGTTTCGTTACAAATTTTCTGAACTTCTCTGTAATCAGTGTTCGTTTTTTACATTCTGCAATGAATGATGAAAAATAATCTAAACAATTTGTGGGTCTGTGGCTTACGAAACGCTGTTAATTAACGCAAGATAGTTATTAAGCGTTTGAATTCTTGTTAATCCCTTTTTAAATTAACATTATAAAAGGAACAGAATGACATTTTATCAAAATTACCTTTCTAATGACAAAATTATACATATTAAAAGTAGTTTTTAAGATAATGGACGTTACAAATGCATAGTTATTATTTTTGGAAGAAACTGTCGGTCCGGTGCCTGTTGGTCACCTGCCGCCGGCTAGCAGTATAGCGTGAATGAGTATCATGTTTTGTCGGTCCGTTGGTAGCCTGCCGCATAGTGAGAGTCAGCCTTTATATAGTTCTTACTACTCTGCAGTTTTATTTAGATAAAATCATTAACCAACTTCATACAATATGGGCCAACACAAACAATTTAATTTAATCAAATATATTAACTGTGATAATAAAATAAATATTAATTCCACTTGCTTAGAGTGTGAAAAGAATTTAAAAGGAAATATTATACGTATTACCTTGAAATATTAAACGGCATTATGCTAATGTACATAATCAATTAAAATTTCTTGATTGAAACAAATAAATCGAAAGCGGGATCAATTAAGAGTAGATAGGCTGACAGTTCTAGCGCAAAATCCCATGTTATTTCTTATGAAGGTCCGTTTTGCATTTCAAGGTCATCCACGGTCTACCCAGACTCGCGAGCGCGACCGCGCTCACGATCCAACCAAGCGCGCGGCAACGTTGCTAACTTCACGCTGTTACATGACATGAGTCGACTTAGTAACTATGGAATTTTATTGATAAAAGTAATTATTTAATGTTCTACCAATAATAATAATTTAAGATAATTGATATAATTTTTATTAATAACGAATTAAAAAAATCCTGAGTACATTCGAACATAATTCAAATATACCTATAACGGTCGACAGTTCCGCCGCATTTTTCCCATATATTGCCATTAAAACGTAACATTTTATTTTAATTACATAAATCTAATTATATAATACCCATAAATAACATTCTATTAATAATGAATTGAAAATACCTTTCACGACTAACCGATACGGATGATATATGAATACTACGTTTGGCAATCAAGCATCGACACGATTCGGAGGGTGACCTTCAAGCCTTTTACTTACACAATAATTTAAACGTTATTTAATTAAAGTACTTCAGAATAGTTAGCTACTCTTATCTATCCCAAGTAGTTTATTATAGATATCTCTCATCATAATATCCCCTCGGTATATACTTTCGGGGGATAGGGGGATTCTGGTGCCTCACTTTCTCATCTTAACCTTGAACTGGTATGCTATCTCTCTCTAACCCATTAGTTTTATATGCGACTATCTCCCTCACACAGCAGTATTGCCAACTATTCATAGGCGTGCAAGACAAATTTTAATAGGGGGCTATCAGTTTAACCAATTTTCTACCCACAGTCGCGTACAGGATCGGATAAAAAGGGGTCAAGAAATAACCATTACGGGAATCTGTATTACCGACAACCACCATATCGTCAATAGAGGGCGTCATGAAGGAATCTGTATTCATAGGCGTGCAAGACAAATTTTAAGAAGGGGCTATCATTTTAACCAATTTTCTACCCACAGTGGTGTACAGGATCGGATAAAAAGGGGTCAAGAAATAGTCATTACGGGAATCTGTATTACCTACAAACAGCGTATCTTCAATAGAGGGCGTCATGAAGAAATCTGTATTATCGATTACGTATGTACTGGGCGATATAGGGCGTTTCGAGGTTTATCATTTTATATTAATAAATTTCACCGACTTCTCAAAATAATTACGGTCAGTAATAAGTTAATTACATATAATAATAGTAATTTAAGATAACTGATCCAGCATTAAAAAATTTTAAATTCAGCTTTAAACGCAAATCGTGGACCTGCGCGATATAAACGAATTTATCCCGACTACTACTCGGCGCTCATCTTGAAACCCCTACCCCTAGCGTTTAATGTTTTGCGTACCTTTGTTATCTCTCCCTCTTTCTCGCTACTAATACTTACAAGTTCTGCTACCTTTCTCTCTCGCACGCACACACTGTACTCTTTCTACCTTTTCTAGAAGAAATAATAATGCCAAATAGGAATTAAATTATGTTTCTACTTTTCGTGTACCCTCTCTCGCGGATAACGATCTACCTTTTATATAGTCGCCCTTCTCCCTTAATAATGCTAGTAAATGAGACATCAATGTTTAAATATATTATTTATTTAGCTATCTCCCTCTCTCTCTCTCGGTAACTTTTTCGTATATATCCCTCTCTATTCTAGTAACTTTGGCTATCGACAGGGATCGAAGCTTGTCACGCGGTTTCAATTAACCCAACAGATGTCCTTACAACGACGACAGTTCGATAAAACGTTTAAAATTTTGAGTTTGTCATTCTTGAAGTCACCATCATGGATTTCCCGTCCTTGAATTTTATATTTCACATCTGACTAACCACGTGATCAAGACCGCTGTATTCTAATGAAACGTTGTACCCAAAGAGATCATGAAATTTAAAGAAACCAACAATCGTCAATGATATCAACGAGTTTTGCAAGCTCGACTAACCGATATTTCTATGCCGGTAGCTACCCTTCGTAAAAGGCTTTCGGATCTCCATGTTAAGAAAATTACTGTAGAAGGTATCAAAATAAACTGGAGTTAAATTTTACATTACCCTCGACGACAAAAAGGGAAACACCCTGAGGCAATATACATTCTTTTAAAAAGGCACGATTCGACCTTCAAATCACTAGAAATTTTCGGTTTTATACCTGCTTCGAACTCAAAACAGGTAAGTTTGAATGGTTCTTTTCTGTAAAAATTCTCACCCTTTCATCAATATATAATCTTTTCAAACTTCTTTTGTAAACTTGAAATCGAGATAATTATCAGATTAAAATGCATCACAATACCCCAAAAGGTCGGGCTGACTACCTAAGGCACGATAGCAGGTACTAATCCTTGAACTTTTACAATCCTTGTACAGTAAAAACAAAAGAGTATGGTTGATGGTTTGGTTTTAACTTATTTCCTTTCCGAATCAAAATACTTAGATTTTCACATAAAATCTTTAGGGCGGTCTGTCACTTTTCTTTTTTTAATAAACAAAAATTAGTTCCGACACTTTCCTCTTTTTCCCCTTAATTTTAATATTACAGGAATCTAATAAACAATTTACCTATTTCCAGTGGGCAATAAGTC
This sequence comes from Agrypnus murinus, assembly GCA_929113105.1. Taxonomy (NCBI): domain Eukaryota; kingdom Metazoa; phylum Arthropoda; class Insecta; order Coleoptera; family Elateridae; genus Agrypnus; species Agrypnus murinus. The sequence goes on along the minus strand of OV816027.1, from coordinate 139,377,614 downwards.
ATTCACACAGGACTCGTCATCATAACAATAATTAGTTATAAAATGTGGTCAATTCCCAGTACATCTAGAGATTATAAGAGTAACAGAATATTTAAATAAATGCAAATTTTTATGATTATGGAGTTCCACAAAGTAAGGCTGGAGACAGTAAACGCTATTGAGGTATTAGTTTTAGACACGTACAATACGTACGGGAAATAGAAAATTAGTAATTACCATTTCACTTTATTCAATAAAAACTTAACGTTGTCATGCTATAATAACATTAGAATTTCATGTACATGACATAGAAGGTTCAAATTTATAAAAAGAAACTTAAAAATTTATTCAGTAAAAACTTAACGTTGTCGTGCTATAATAACATTAGAATTTTACGTACATGAGATAAAAGGTTCGAATTTATAATAAGAAACTTACCTAATGTGTTACACCGCTGTAAATATGCACTACGCGCAATTTTAAACAAAAAACTCTATACGTTAAGCACACGCACGCAGTAAATATTATCAATTCAATTAACACCAAAACATACAAATAGTATAATTTAAAACATTAGACCACGACCCGAACAAAATAGCCGCTCAATGTAAACACATCTATCTGATGCCAACTAATAATGAGGTTTCAGTATTATTGCCACCCCTTTTATAGAGGACCATATGCAAGTTCTGACAATCCAAAATTCTTGCATATCGATATCTCAGTTATCTGGTTATCCGATCGAAATTATGGGTTGTTAGGAGATTTTATACCTGAACAAAAAAAGCTTATTATAATTGACATATCCTCTTTTGTTATTGATTAAACAGAGCTTTCGTCTAAAATGTATTACGCCATAAATTAAAACATCCCTTTTGTATGTGCCATCACCAAATATTTAAATTCATCTTGAAATTACAAAATGTATCACTATTTTTAAACAGGAGTAAAACCATTTTCTCATAAAAAATTATAACGGTGATAAAAAATCCAATCTCTCTCTCTTTACAGATAATTGAAAAAATAGTTTCAAAATATGAAATGAAAGTTTCTTATTATAAATTCGAACCTTTTATCTCATGTACGTAATATTCTAATTTTATTATAGCACGACAACGTTAAGTTTTTACTGAATAAATTTTTAAGTTTCTTTTTATAAATTTGAACCTTCTATCTCATGTACATGAAATTCTATGTTATTATAGCATGACAACGTTAAGTTTTTATTGAATAAAGTGCAATGTAAATACTAATTTTCTATTTCCCGTACGTATTGTACGTGTCTAAAACTAATACATCAATAGCGTTTACTGTCTCCAGCCTTACTTTGTGGAACTCCATAATCATACAAATTTGCATTTATTTATGTCAATATCATTGATACATAGTAGATGTTTTTAAATATATAATAGAATCATTAATTTTATGTAATTAAAATAAAATGTTACGTTTTAATGGCAATATATGGAAAAAATGCGTGCCCTTCTAACCGTCGACCGTTATAGGTATATTTGAATTATGTTCGAATGTACTCAGGATTTTTTTAATTCGTTATTAATAAAAATTATATCAATTATCTTAAATTATTATTATTGGTACAACATTAGGTAACTACTTTTATCAATAAAATTCCATAGTTACTAAGTCGACTCATGTCATGTAACAGCGTGAAGTTAGCAACGTTGCCGCGCGCTTGGTTGGATCGCGAGCGCGGTCGCGGTCGCGAGTCTGGGTAGACCGCGGATGACCTTGAAATGCAAAACGGACCGGAAATAACATGGGATTTTGCGCTAGAACTGTAGGAATTTAATATTATTTTGAGGAGTCATTGTGTGATTTTGTTCTAAAAGGTGTTTGGCGTAATTCGATTTTTCAGGATGTTTATTTTTGTAATGACGTACGTGTTCTTTATATCTTATGTCAAAATTTCGAAGTGTTTGTCCAATATATACCGAACTACAAAAAGAACAATTTAAATCTTATAACAATTTACATCTTCGACCACATTCAAAACTTGTTAGTTTTGATATTTGCAACATGTTCTCCAGAATACCCCCACAGGAATGTATTCCTTTATTAGATAGTTTCTTGATCAATAGTAATATAGAATTAGTTAAAAGGTTAGAGTTAATTCAATTATTTGACCTTTGTATAAGTCAAAATTATTTCACTTTTAATAACATAATTTATTTACAAAAGGATGGTTTACCTATGGGTAATTCTCTAAGTCCTCTATTAGCTAACATATTTATGGACAAGTTTGAAGATCGAATATTTGAATTAAACCTCTCTAAACACATTATCTTCTGGTTTCGTTATGTTGATGACATTTTAGCTTGTTTTGACAGTTCTTTTGAGGTTATCAATGAATTTTTAGTTCTTATTAACAATATCCACCCTAATATAAAATTTACGCTAGAAACAGAACAAAACAGGGCTATAAACTTTCTAGACTTAAATATCAAGATTAACGCAGACAATCTATATGAATTTTCCATATACAGAAAACCAACACAAACAGACATAACAATACCAAATGAATCTTGTCACCATAATACACATAAAATAGCAGCCTACAGATCATTAGTACACAGAGCTTTAACTATTCCATTAACAAAATCAGATTTTAGCAAAGAGATATCAACCATTAAACAACTAGCACATGCAAATCATTACAATCCGAACATGATTGACACTATAATTAAACAAAAAGATTATAGGTTAGCTATCAAAAGAATATATCCCATTGACAATCAAACAGAAGACACAAATTACATATCTATACCATATTTTGGCAAAATATCAGAAAAAATTGCACATATACTAAGAAAAACCAACAATTATAAAATAACATTTAAACCCAACACTAACACTTTTTCATTTTTATTTAATGCTAAAGACAGAACACATGATATCATGAAATCGGGCATTTACCGTTTAAATTGTTCTTTTTGTAGTTCGGTATATATTAGGCAAACACTTCGAAATTTTGACATAAGATATAAAGAACACGTACGTCATTACAAAAATAAACATCCTGAAAAATCGAATTACGCCAAACACCTTTTAGAACAAAATCACACAATGACTCCTCAAAATAATATTAAATTCCTACATTTTTGTAATAACAAACGCAAATTAGACATTTTAGAAGCCTTTGAGATATACAAACACAAACTCAGGGTACCTTTAATGAATGAACAACTTGAGCTCAGTAATTCTCCGTTACTGGAAGTATTAGATATTTAATTCTGATTATTATTATTATTTTATCTAGTTACCTATTTTTGTATCTACCTTAGCGACGTGTTTGTTTATAATTATATTACCTTTGATAATGACAGCGTAGCTGTCGAAACAATATTGTCAGGTTGTATTTTAATAAAACTGTGAAACTTTTAATAATCTTTATTTATTTCATGATTATGGAGTTCACAAAGTAAGGCTGGAAACAATAAACAAGCCTACTATTTCGAATGGTGTAGATTTATCACAACTGGGTAATTCTTCAGAAATATTAAATTTACTGTCCCTGCTTAATTAATATTATATTACGGATACCTTTTTACCTGTTTGTTCAGTACAGTGAAGATGTAATAGCAGTCTATCTAGCTAGGTATATATTAAAAACTGGCCTATTTTTTTAACAATAAAAAGTAAACTTTATTATGTCATATGTCATTCACGTGGCATGTCCCTAGTATGTATTCTCAAAGAAAAAAGTAGTTTTTCTAAGGCATCAGTTAATCATTATTGTTCTAATTAAGGAGAATTGTAAAACAAGTATAGGCCTTTCATCCAGAGTCAATTAATATATAAAATATTAAGCATCTACTACTACACAATCAATAAAAAGTTGTCCCTGATAGTGTCATCATTCGCGTGGATCTAAAATGAAAATGTGCAGGAAAAACCATATTTCTATTAATATTATTGTTATTTAAAAATAACAAAGGAGGGTTGTTCAGATTTGAACGTTCTACACTTCTTGATCGTCTTGGAGATCTTGAGCGATTCCTTTGCATTAATAATACCCTTTTATTATTATATAGGATTTTTAATTATTATTCTTATGTTAGTGGGCTTAGAAATTAAGGGTCCTACCCATAAATGGCAAGCATGAAAGGCTTTATAATGTCAATATTTGACACTACCTATCGGTTTGGCGTCTACCAATGTACGTAAATTAGAAACTAAAATGCAATTATTAATTACCAAAGTGTCCAACTATTCCTTTCGTCCAAATAAATTGAAACAGATTGTATAATTAAATGCTCTTAATATTAGCTTAAATTAATTGTAAAACTATGTTAGTAAATTTATGATTTGAATTTAAATTTATTTTTTAAAACTTTAAACTTTTCACTTTAAGATTATAAATTTCACTTACATTTTCTTGTAATGATGAATTATTGATCGCGATGATCAGTCGTCAGCAGTTGACGGGGGTTCACTATGAACAGGGTCCTCGCAATGGACAAAGCGGTTGTTGTTGAAGTAGGTGCCGTAAAGATGCTTTGGCGGGGTGATGTGTGTCCTCGGGGTCCCAATGCAACGTCAGCGGCGGTGTCTACTTGGAGCGGATGGTTTCTTCAATTGACCGTTGAAACGGAAAATTAGAGTACTTGGTTCCTCTAATTTTTGAAGTTCCGGACGTTAACTGCGCCAGTTTCGTTTGTGTTCAAATGAAACGAGTTTTTAAAAATATTTTTTGTTTTCCCTGGATCTTTATTTAAAACCAGCGGAAGTAATGACAATTACAATACACAATAATATAAATGCTCATTAGAGCTTAGATGTAAACTTAACTATGAACTGATCAAAACTTAATGAATCTACTGTCTAAGACTCTTTATATATGATTCTCTTATCTAAATAAAATATTACTAAGCAGTTCCCACGAGAAAGGTAATGCAATACTATCTGCATGATAAGCAATTCTCATGAGAAAGCTAATACTGCACACTAAGCATTTCACACGAAAGATGATCCTTTCTTCTTATCTTGAAATGTAATATGAACTTATCTACTTGCTAATAGTAAGCAGTATTTCTACGTAACTGGGTGGCATTACGCTTAGGTAAGAACCTACGAGTCAATTCTCGTGTGTGAACTGGTATCGTTATATATTGTCTTAGATCTAGTAACATTACACCTACAGGTAGTATTAATTTATATTCAATTATTGATAGTATACAAGTGCTGATATCGAAAATAGATCGCTCGTAACATCATCTAAGAAACAACCCGGATCGAACTGGATTATTTCATTTGTAGATATTAAAAAAGCATTTTAAGTTGTGCAATATTTCTTAAAATAAAGAAGAATTCGTGTAAATGCTATTTATTTTACATCTTCGCCTTATTTCCTAATAACATAGTTACCGTATTTACTCGAAAATAAGACGCCCCTTTTTTTTGCTAGATTTTTGCTTTAAAATGTGGGAGGGTCTTATATTCGAGTCGGGTCTTATAATCGAGTATATATTCAATAAAATGTGAAAACAATGAGTGTAACTGAGTAATGTTTACCAGTATTTATAACAAAAATTTTATTATAATACAATAACATCTAAAATGGCGTTGTGTTGTTTAATATTACATCTCGCCCGGTTGTCGGCATTTTAGTCGATATTGATGCACGTAAACCTATGCCGCCATTTTGAAACCCGCGATAAGTTTATTGACTGGAACAATTACAATAATTACGAAAATTATGAAATAATATACAATTATTGTTAGCTTAGCACCTAGAATCGCCGTTGTCATCATCACCCTCTATAAGATCGTCATTAACCTTTGTAACGTATTTTTTTTATAACAATAGTTTTACAAATTAAGCTTAACTGGCAGGGTCGATATTAGTGAAAAACCCAGTGATGGCCAAAACATTTCTAAGAAATTCATTTAAGCCTTTCATAGTACCGACTGAAGAATTATAACCTCTTAAGTACCTACCTGATGTTAACAATAGTAGCACCTTAATCATTCCAGTAAGTGTGCAAAATTTTATTATCTATTGGAGTGACATTTGACTACTTTTTGAATGAACTGCCTACAAGTTTAGAAGTTTTCCTGGAATTCAGGTAAACTGTTTCCACAAAGGCTTTGTTTCCGCGAACAGATAAAGGGTAGAATTTTTTCCATGAACATAACTAACGGAATTTGTTAACAAAATAAAACTGAAAAATATTCAATATCTTATATTACTTACTAAATTTTTAGGGGTCCAGTATTCGTAGACAAATGTTTTTTTAAATTCTCTCCAAAATATAGGGGCGTCTTATAATCGAGGGAGTCTTATTCTCGAATAAATACGGTATGTAACTAGTAAGCATCAAACTGATGCAGCTCTAGAGGCTCAAAAGGATTGTTTTTTTCTTTTTTTTATTATTTTGTCATTTTTATACTATTCCAGTAATTTGCTTTCAGTTAAGCCTACAAAATAATTTTGACCGGCTAGAATCAGGTTTCAGCCCTGTGTTGGGCGGCGATATGTTTTAATTGACCAACCCTTGTCGTTGGTAGGGTAAAATAAGATTTTAACTAATACAGTTCGGTCGGTTGCGTGTGTGAATATTATTCCTGTTACAACAACAATGGGTTGGAAGATTAATAAGCTTTAAAATATTACAGTTCGGCTATTCCCTTCTAGACGCATAGATATTATGTGTTACAGCAATGGGTTGAAAGATTAATAATAACCGGGTTTTTCGCTTTAATTTAAAAAGTGATTGTTTATACTACATATTCCTTCTTGGTGAGAGGTTAAAAAGTGTAAATATTCATTGCTTTTCCGTTTTTAATTTAAAAGTGATACAAGGCACGAGGATAAGTCTATATATATTTTCTGCATTAGAACTAATTTTTTCACTTTTTTTCTGTTTTATTTACATTGCATTACATAATTTACTTCCTAACGCGATAAATTTAAATAATATATGTATAGACATATATAGGTAGAAAATAGCTCGTGAAATTTGATAGCGAACACAGTCGTGTTTCAAGACGGTCGCCTAGTGGTACATGGAATTATGTAATATTACAATAATATTTTCTTAAGTAGTACCAACTTGAGATTGGAAAGCCCTTTAAGAAGGGAAACTTTAAAATATTACAGTTCGGCTATTTCCTTCTAGACGCATAGGTACTATTAGTGTTACAGCAATGAGTTAAAAGATTAATAATAACCGGGTTTTTCGCTTTAATTTAAAAAGTGATTGTTTATACTACATATTCCTTCTTGGTGCGAAGTAAAAAGTGTAAATATTCATTGCTTTTCCGTTTTTAATTTAAAAGTGATACAAGGCACGAGGGTAAGTCTATATATATATTTTCTGCATTAGAACTAATTTCTTCACTTTTTTCTGTTTTATTTACATTGCATTACATAATTTACTTCCAAACGCCATAAATTTAAATAATATATGTATAGACATACACAGGTACAAAATAGCTCGTGAAATTTGATAGCGAACACAGTCGTGTTTCAAGACAGTCGCCTAATGGTACATGGAATTATGTAATATCACAATAATATCTTCTTAAGTAATACCAACTTGAGATAGGAAAGCCCTTTACGAAGGGTAGTAGCCGGCATAGATATATCCGTCGAGCTTGCAAACCTTGCCGTTATATCGATGATTACTGGTTTCTATAAATTTCTCGATCTCGTTGGCTAGCTGATAGAAAGTTTAATTAGAATACTACGATCTTGATCACGTAGTTAGTCAGATGGGAGCGTAGAAGTATAATCATTTTCGGGGTAGGTGGATAAAAGATGGCCGATCCATTCCCAGAGCGCGATTCAAGGTGGCCGCCTAGTGGTAGATGTACTAAAAGCTACCATCCGATCAGATCGTGTTTCGAGATGGCCGTCTAGTGGTAGGGATAAAAGATGGCAGATCCAATCCCAGAGCTAGCGCTAAGAATTCAAATCTAAGGGCGGGAAATCCAAGATGACGACTTCAAAGTGATAAATTCAAAAATAACAGATACGAAAATTGACAGATTCAAAATTGACAATGATTTCTGTAATGTCATAGAGGCGTGACAAGGGTAAAATGGCGATCGTGCAATCAGAGAACAGTAGGTGTTTTCAAAATGGCCGATAACCAATCAGAAAGCAGTAGGCGTGTTTCAAAACGGCCGTCAGCCAACTAGAGAACAGTAGGCGTGCCATCCAAGATGGCCGTCAAACAATCAGAAGCAAGGGGAGGAGCTAGCGAAAGGGAGATGGGGAAAGGGGCGGAGGTTATTTGCATAAAGATTTTTCTACGCTCAAGTGCTCCAATACCTACTAATATGTAATTTGTGTCTTCTGTTTGGTTGTCAATGGGTTGATAGCTAACTGTACCTACTCTTTTTGTTTAACTAAAGAGTCAAGCATGTTCGGATTGTAATGATTGATAATAATCCCATTGACAAACAGAAGACACAAATTACATATCTATACCATATTTTGGCAAAATATCAGAAACAGTTGCACATGTACTAAGATAAACCAACAATTATAAAATATCCTTTAAAACTAACAGTAACACTTTTTCATTTTTATTTAATGCTAAAGATTAAATACATCATATCATGAAATCGGGCATTTACCGTTTAAATTGTTCTTTTTGTAGTTCGGTATATATTGGACAAACACTTCGAAATTTTGACATAAAATATAAAGAACACTTACGCCATTACAGAAATAAACATCCTGAAAAATGTAATTATGCCAAACACCTTTTAGAACAAGATCACACAATGACTCCTCAAAATAATGCTAAATTCCTACATTTTTGTAATAACAAACGCAAATTAGACATTTTAGAAGCTTTTGAGATATACAAACACAAACTCATGTAACCTTTAATGAATGAACAGATTGAGCTCAGTAATTCTCCGTTACTGGAAGTGTTAGATATTTAATTCTAATTATTTTTATCTAGATACCTACCTATTTTTTGTATTTACCTTAGCGACGTGTTTGTTTATATTTATATAGCCTATGATAATAAAAGCTTAGCTGTTGAAATAATATTGTCAGGTTAATATTTAATAAATACTGTGAAACTGTTATTAATCTTTATTTATTTCATGATTATATATTCATATGATTTTTCACCACCGAAAGAGCAGGTGCAGTTTAAAAATTTGTTTTCGTGAGCATGTATTTCCACACTTCCTTTCATTAAGCATTTTTTGTTACGAATATTAGATCCAAACTATTTTCCACTACTATGAGTCAGCATGTGCATTTGCAAACCTGCTTTTCGTGAGCATTTGTAATCACATACATTACATTCAAATGGTTTCTCACCAGTATGAGTGAGCATGTGCTATCGCAAATTTGTTTTTTTAAGCATTTGTAATTACCAAGCCCAACCGGTGCTGAATGGGTAATTAATTGCACAATTTCGTGTAGTCGAATGTATAGGTATAAAATTACGGTAGGTTACGGTACGGTTAGGTATAAATGCGACTACACGAAATTGTGCGCTGAACTACCCATTCAGCAACCATGTGGTTGCCCTTGGTAATTACTTATATTATATTCAAATGGTTTCTCACCATTATGAACGACCATGTGCACTTTCAAACTTGGTTTTTCAACTACACTTGTAGTTACATATTTCACATTCAAATGGTTTCTTACCACTATGAGTGAGCATGTACTGTGTCTAATTTGTTTTTCGTCAGCCTTTGTAATTACTTCTATTACATTTAAATGGCTTTTCACCACTATGAGTGAAGATATGCCTTTGCAAACCTGCTTGTCGTGAGAATTTGTAATTACATAAATTGCTGTTTATGTTTCACATATGGTTTCACACCACTGTGTGTTGTCATGTGGACTTTCAAATTGTCCTTTCGTGAGCATTTGTATTTACATACATTACATTCAAATGGTTTTTCACCAGTATGAGTAAGCATATGCTTTTGCAAGTCTCCTTTGCTTGAGCATTTGTAATTACATACATTACATTCAAATGGCTTCTCACCACTATGAGTGAGCATGTGTCTTTGCAAACTTGACTTTTGTGAACCTTTATAATTACATATATTACATTCAAATGGTTTCTCACCAGTATGAGTGAGTATGTGCGTTTTCAAGACTCCTTTGCTTGAAAATTTGTATTTGCATACATTACATTCAAATGGTTTCTCACCAATATGAGTGAACAAGTGCTGTATTAAAGAACGTTTAATTGAAAATTTGTAATTACATACATTGCATTCAAATGGTTTCTCACCAGTATGATTAAGCATATGCTTTTGTAAGCCTCCTTTCCAAAAGCTTTTGTATTTACATACATTACATTCAAATGGTTTCTCACCAGTATGAGTGAGCAGGTGGTCTTTTAAATAATGTTTTCTTGAAGATTTGTAATTACATATATTGCATTCAAATGGTTTCTCACCAGTATGAATAAGCATATGCTTTTGTAAGCTTCCTTTCCTTGAGCTTTTATATTTACATACATTACATTCAAATGGTTTCTCACCAGTATGAGTGAACAGGTGCTGTTTTAAATAACGTTTACTTGAAAATTTGTAATTACACACATTGCATTCAAATGGTTTCTCACCAGTATGAGTAAGCATATGCTTTTGTAAGTCTCCTTTCCTTGAGCCTTTATATTTACATACATTACATTCAAATGGTTTCTCGCCAGTATGAATGAGCAGGTGCTCTTTCAAATTGCGTTTACTTGAAAATTTGTAATTACATACATTGCATTGAAATGGCTTCTCACCAGTATGGGTAAGCATATGCTTTTGTAAGTCTCTTTCCCTTGAGCTTTTATATTTACATACATTACAATTAAATGGTTTCTCACCAGTATGAGTAAACAGGTGCTCTTTTAAATAACGTTTACTTGCAAATTTGTAATTACATACATTGCATTCAAATGGTTTCTCACCAGTATGAGTGAACAAGTGCTGTTTTAAAGAACGTTTACTTGAAAATTTATAATTACATACATTACATTTAAATGGGTTGTGACCACTATGAGTGATCATGTGCTTTTGCAAATGTTGTTTTCGTAAGGATTTGTAATCACATAGATTACATTCTAATGTTTTTCCACTACTAATGAGAATAGATTGTTGCACATTTCCATCCATTAGTACCTAATTATAATCAGAGATAGCAGAAACTTAGCCCACCAGTTTCTCGTTTTTACCACTTTCTTTTTTAATTTCGATAAAATGAATGCAAATTCTAATATATATATATTTATACATTGCTTTCAACTTACCCCAAAATAATGAATCAGTGGTACAAAATTAACTAAATTTATGATGCCACCACCACTAGACTCCCCTTTTTTTATTAAATAATTTATAAATATTAAATAGGTTTGTTTGTTTCTGTTACCTCCTCAGATTGCTTCAACTATGGCTGCATTCAACAGACTTACTGGTTATAAACCGCTGCTATTCACCAGTAGATTTTAACTGAATGATGAAAAATTGTTTACCAGTTGATATATTTAAATTTACTTGTCAAATACAAAGTGGCATAACCCAATTCGATTATTGTAATAATAATAATGGAGCAGCTAATATTAAATGAGGACAATTTAAATCTAAATTGTAAATATCAACAGGTTTTTCGGAAGAGATTGTAAAAGTATCTGTTAAGCACAACAAAGTAAACGTACAAGAGCACTGTTGTAACCTCATTTTAATTATATGGGTATGGTATGTAAGCAAACCGTATTTAAAATGTGGTGAGCAAAACAACTACCAGTGACCCAGACCGGTGTAACTTGTAAGTCTGCTGAATGCGCTCAATGTCAGCAGATAATCCACAAAAAATGTTTTTAGTGTAGGATTTCGATGTGTTAAATGTTATGACTTAAGATTTGGCTTCAGGAAATAAGTTGTGTTAAAGCATTCTCAAGTAGTGCTTGATGTTCAAGTTTATTGAGTGTAAATCTTAAGAATCGAGTTTTTGCTAGTGGTTACAACCAATAAGACTATTGTATTGAGTATTACACTACCTACTATAAATGTAGCTTCCCGTCTGAAATGAAAAGACTATCACTTAAGATATACAATGATGGAAGTATTTCATGTGTGTTCTTTATGTAAATTGTCTCTTCTCTTATATTCTATGGTTTACTCTCCTACTGCAAACACTTTGTTAGAGATGGATGGTGTAATACAGGTACCATATGGATCTAATTAATTACCATTGAAAGTATTAACCTGGAATATTGTGTAACATAAATAAAAACAGTTCGTTGAAATGTAGAAAAAAATCAATAATATAAGTTATTTCTAACCTTCCAATAATTAATATAATAAGCTGATAATGCTAATACCAGTTACGCCAACAATGCAGTTACGTCACGGAAAACCATATTGTAATAAGTATTATTAGGTCTACAGTGCGTGCAAACTTTTAATACGTTCCTTTTACGTCTATTAACTGCTGTCACTGTTGTGTATTACTTTTATCAAGTCGCAGTATTACTTTTATTAAGCTTCGCACAAATCAAGACAAAGTAGTACTCAAGACTTGTATCAATTCACAAGTCGATCATTTTTATGCTTATTTTTGTTAGTTACACTACTATTACCGAAGAGGGCGTCATAATCATAACATTTTTAGAGTTCCTATATAATAATAATAGGTTATATAAGATAAGAGTTAGGACATGTGGATCCAATGTCAAGAACGACTTGATTTCTCATAAAGTATTTTCACCTATCAGCTTTCAGTTGTTTGATTTGACAAATTGTTTCTTGACAAAATATGTAGACCGATGTCAATAAATTCTTTGATTCAACATTATTATAATACTCTTAATATTTATTTACTAATAAAAAATACATATTATTATTAAGATAATTTAATACTATAAAGAAAAATGTGTATTAGGATGTAAAGTAATGTAAATTTTGTTATACAATGTAAAAAATAAAGTGTCAGACTATTAACATCATGTACTCCTTGACATTGGATCCAGCCAATTAAAATCGGGCATCGTACATGTCCCAACTCTTATACTTATTATTTAATATTATTATAGAGGAACTCTAAACATTTTATTTAAATGTACAGGGGCGTACATAATATTAACCTTTTATCCAAATTAAAACTTCAAGTAACAAAAATACAAAACTTACGCTAACAAACTCAGACTACTTCTCCCTAATGTTACATCTTGATTCAAATCAGTAATAATCTTTGCTAGTATATTGGGACGCGCCAATAAATTAATCATTCCACGTTACGGACGCGAACATTTTCCAACAGTAAATTCTTCATAGAAAAAAATAATTTTCAATATTTTTTTATACATCTTTTGCCATATCCATGAATCGCTATTGGAATCATTTAAATTCGTTTAAAAATAAAAAAATTATAAAAGAGAATAACGTTACGGACAAATGTTTCCCATCACTTTAAAAAATCCAAAACATTAAAATCTTTGGGAAATAAGTTAGTTCTGTAAATAACCAACTGTTTGTAACTAAAGCCCGTTTGACATGATACTAAATTTACGCAAAAATTTAAGAGTAAATTTTTTCATAAATTTTCTGCACGTTGCAAACACAAAATTAAGGTAAGAAATTTATTAGTAAATTTTTTTGTAAATCATTTAGATCTTGTTCTAAATATGCGAGTAAGACTACGCGTAAATGTGCGTACAGCATAATGGCTAACTTCAGATCGCATAGGCACTACGTGGGAACGTAAACAACAAACATCAACATATAACCTCTAAATCAAATGTGCGTCCTGGTTAGTGGTTATTCAAATGTCTTGGTCAAGGGCAGGGACGATCCTAGCAGGTGTGCAGCGCGTGCCCCGCTCGCCCCGTACCGGCGGCCAATATAAGGGCGGCCGCGGCCGCCTCCTTTTTGCAAAATTTTTTTCCGAGATCGATAGTCTCTCTATTGTCATAGATATTATAAAAAACCTTATTTTTTATTAGTAGTATAGCTATAACAGTTCGAGCTCAAAATCCCATGTATTTTCTTATGAAGGTTCGTTTTGCATTTCAAGGTCATCCGCGAAATTCGAGGTTCATTTGCATATCATTCGCGGGGTCATTAGTGGATCATTTGCATATCATTCGCGGTGTTATGTATGTATCATTAACGGTATTATTTGCATATCACGATCTAATTAATTTAATTCGCGGGGTCATTAGCGGATCATTTTTATATCTCGCGGGGACATCTGCATATCTCATCTCTCATCTCCCTCTCTCTCTCTCTCCTCATTTCCAACTTGTCATCATTTCCCGCTGAAAGATTTGAATTCCTAGCGCTGCTAATGCCATCTATCGGTGACGTCATATGATCGGTATAGTAGATTTCTATACGCCTGTAGATAGGCAACCCGCTATATTTTTTTATAAAACCAATGGAGTCAACAGGGTTTGAACGCTCGACCGTCTGGTTATAAGCCTACGACTTAACCATTACACCACGAAGGTAATCTATTAAAGCACTGTAAACGGGTTATAAAAAAAATTGTTGACTAGCGACTACGTACTCATAACATAATACATGTCAGTAATTTCATATTATCAGATATGATATTCATTATTATTATTAATTTTAGGTATAAATCTAAACGTGATACATTATTATTATTAAATTTATTTATTAAAATAAAAATAACTCAGAACTAAATTATTAATATCAAGAAATTTATTTAAAAAAAACATTTCAATTCTAAACGTAACTGCTTTCAAATAAATACAAAATAAACAAAACGCGCTTAAACAAACTCAACAAAATCATTAGCAAAGACGTGTTTTAGTTATAAGTATAAGCGATAACAAAATGATTGGAATTTCTTATTGTCAATATATCAGGGTTAGATTTAATAATCCGATATACATTTCACCTTTCAAATATAAATTTCATAACAAAAGAATTAGCTTTTCTTGGAAGCGAATTAAAAAAAACATTTCATTTACATATCTCATCTCTCTCATAAATTTATTTTAAAATAAATCTTGTGTTGACATTCCTATTTGATATTTAAATATAGATCTATAGGTCATCATGTAATTCTGCGAAAACAATTTAAAAACGTGTAGAAACGTAATAATAAAAATTTGCTTTCAAGTATACAAAGTATCTCTAAAGATTACAGTCAATCAACAGTCGGATTATCTCTGTTGCATTTTGACCTGTTTAAATATACGTCATAAACATTTTAAATACGGTTTACAGGTATAGCAAATTCTATTTGAAAGAAAACAATTAGCATCGTTCGTTACTTTCAAACTAAATGTTTTTGCATGAAAAAACGTACAAACTAATTAGTCGTGTTGTTTTCGACATTCTTTAAAACTACTTTCAACCATAAATAAACAAACGTTCTTACAAATGACTGAAAGGAATTTAGATTTTCTAAATAATTTGTTAAGAGATCATCATCTTAAAAGCGGCATAAATTATTGTTTTAAATGACAATTACTCACCCTTGTGTTATTCCGTATAAGTTAGATATGTAGAAAATTTGAATATGTGTTAAGTACACTATCTATTTAAATAGCATAATACGAAAATGCTTTTTAAATTAGTAGCTCAGGATGACTTATCTATTTAAATAGCATAATACGAAAATGCTTTTTAAATTAGTAGCTCAGGATGACTAACGCATCATAATTTTAAAATATATTTCATCTATGGATGATCATCGACTGTTGGATTTGCAAGAAAATTTAATACTGTAATTTAACGTTTAAACTAACATTTGTTTACTTCTATATATGTTTAATTAATATGTAATTAGTACATCGAAATATGTTCTTAATATGTTTCTCGATTTTTTTATAAAAAATATAACTATATACCATTGAAATAAAACATTACTAAAATGTTAAAAAAAATAATTTTATTTTATCACATCCTAAATATTTACACGACTGATAACCTTTCTCGTCACTTTTGCTAACCCTACGTATCCTAAGCTTTACATATATTTAGACATTTTTATATTTCGTATTTAGACACATAGCACGACATATCTGAAAAGTGTTATCTTCTTCTATAGATGATGTATCATTCAGATGATAAATAAAATAAATTGCTACTAAACGTAAGCTAGACTTGAATGATATCGATTGATATGCTATAATATGTATAGCTTAAATGCTAGATTAGTGAAGGAACATGCAGCTGCAACCCAATCAGCAGACACCGGCACCGACATGGCCAGCAATTCACGAGACATCAACAGATGTACCATAAGAAGCTGAGGATAATTGAATATAGAAATAGGTTAGAAAATTATATAAACGCTTTGTATGTATTACGGAATGAAATAAAATCGTATTGTGTATTGAATAAGTTATATAAGAAATTTTCACGATTGTCTATTACAAATGTATTTAATAAAGAATAAACGTATAAAAAATCATTTGTGTTTTACTACCACTAGCAATAGTATGAGACAGTAAGTTTTCGCAGAGTATAAATAGAGATGCATCTGATCTCTTATATCATCGAGAAATATGAATTAACCTTAAAATGCTTAGTTTTCTTATGCATTTAATTATTAAACATTGGATGCTGCTATACCCCAGGATGTAGAGGTATCGTTTAATTATAGTATTCTTGTTAATATCTATACTAATTTTTTTTTAAGTGAAGGTTTATAGTAAGGATTCTGGTTTTTCTTCTAATGTTAATGGTAATAACCGTACTGAGGTCAAGCTTTCACTAGATGAATTAAACATTTTTTATGAGAATACAAAATACAGTGATCTTTTCAATCTATTAAATACTGATATAAACTTATTTCATTGAAGTAATTTGTTAATATCTAGAACTTCACACCTAACTATAAATATATTGTATCTTATTTTAGGTATAAGCTGTAATCGTTTAACAATACCTGTCTGTATATAGTATTTTATTTTTACCTTTACACCTGTGTAGAATAAATTTAGTTTTAATCGTATTTTTATATTCTCATAGTAAGGTGTCGATGATGAAATCAAGATTTTAGTAGCAACTGATGAAGTAGAAGTCAACCATGCTACTTTACTATAGAAGGTAAAAGAAACGAATGTCTTAGTAAACAATAATTATAAAACTTTATTAAACAAAATAGAATTTATCACTGATAAAATATAGGTTATACGTGAAGCTCTCGATGTGTTAGCTGCTACTCAATCGTTACAGCGAGTATTTTATCTTTCAATGAGTGATGATCACGACTCGTAGATCTGCAAAATTTGTTAATTACTCAAAGAACCTCACAATAGGCATAGGAAATATTACTTTACATTCTATTTAATAATTCAGTCTTGCATAGTTTTCAATTTACATAACCTATCACATACTTGTTGGAAGATCTACATTGAGTTCCCGTTCGAGGTGCTTTCTACGAGTTCGAGCTGCAGAAAACCAGTCAACCTGATGATACCTAGACTCGCTAGCTCTTTTATAGTTTTATTATTATTAGTATACTTATGTATTATTTTAGTTATAATTTAGTATTATATATCAATATGAAATGTATGTATTATTTTAGATATAATTAGGCCTTTGATTCCGTTCGCGTTACGAGTTGGTTGTCAGCCGTGCGTCTGATGTTACTGGACTCGATCATAATCTTATCTTCCATACCGTCTAGTAAACGTTACATGGAATCAAAATTTACCTGCTGCGTTGCCTTATGGTTCAGTGTAATCCCCTTCACCTTTACAACCACGTGTATCCGTCCTGTTGTCGGGGAATACACCTTATACTTATAGTTCTTTGATCCTCCCGACACAAACTCTATAATATAAGAGCCTGGACCGTACTCCTCGAGCTCATCTGTAAGGTCACCTAGGAAGTTTCCAGTAGGTAGCTCGATCTCGCCCGGTTTCGAAACATATATTACAGAATCTGAAACAACGAAAACAATATTAACTCTAATACGGCCGGATGACGTTAATATCGCTGCTTACCTGTATCGTAGTATAGGACTCTCTCGCCCAACTGATCCAAGTATGAGTAAAATTTAAGTCGGGCTTGGGTTGTTACAAATGCTTGAAACTAGTTAACTTATATTCTAACATATAAATATACAACAACAAAATAGAAAAGTATACTTGAGGGTAAGAAAGAAGTTCTGGACGCGGCTATCTATAACATATGTCATATGTTTTGTAATACGTCTTTATAACTTTGAAACTTTACGTGATTTCCTCTTACAATATCTATAGTTATGAGAACCTTGAAGACTTAACCTGGAGAAATAAAACAGATAAATATTTTACTTTTTATTGACTAAAATGTTAAAAAAAATAATTTTATTTTATCACATCCTAAATATTTACACGACTGATAACCTTTCTCGTCAGTTTCTTTTCAAACAATTGCAGTCGTTTATCAAAAACCTAGTGATGAGTGTCAGCGCATAAGAGAAACTTTGATTTCGTGGACTGTATTTGAAAGTAAATAAGATTATACGCCAACATTTATAAACACACACAAATTGTAATCGCTATAAGTTCACTAAGGGCACTTACCTTGAGCGTACTCCGTTGGTCTTTTCTAAACTGCTGATGGTAGGGATCCCCTTATTTCATACTATGCACCAATTGCCAATATATTCTTGTTCTTGTGGTCTCACAATTGTTAGTTTTAAGAAAACTTAGGAAAACGAGTCTCAGAACTAGTAGAAACTAAATCTTTTTATCTTTTTATATTGACTGACAACTCACGCACTTGATCAAAAATGAGCGCGCACTTCCAACGTGCCCTGATAAGTACATAAATGTGTGTGTCGCGAAAATAATAATTAATTCGAAATTAAAAGGAAACAATTATGCACTAACATAAGCCGGCCGCCAAAACACCTTGTGTTTTAAAATAACAAAAATAAACGAAAAACTATAGAAAGAAAACTATTATTATTAAACATTTGGAAGTGGACACAGTTTTATCACTGGTCTTCGAAATTGCCCATTTGCCGTTTTGACAGTGACAACTCTCGTATGTTTGTCTTCACCAGGATGTAGTTCTATAACTCGGCCAAGTGGCCATTTTAGAGGAGGTTTGACTTCATTTTTAATCAGTACTAAGTCATTTAATTTAATTTCTTTTACAGGAATAGACCATTTTAAGCGCTGTTGTAAGGTATTCAAATACTCCATAGAATAACGTTTCCAAAAATCCGTATGTAATTTTTTTATAAGTTGCCAGCGAGAAAGACGGTTAATATTTAATGTAGACAAGTCAGGTTCGGGTATTACAGAGTTTAAAGGTTCTAATGTTAAGAAGTGACCCGGTGTAAGCGGTATCAGATCGTTAGGATCCGAACTCTGCGCACATAAAGGACGCGAATTAAGTAAAGATTCAATTTGACATAATAATGTTGTCAATTCTTCATAGGATAAACGTTGGTCGCCTACTACACGAAGTAGATGCGATTTTACCATTTTTACCCCGGCTTCAGCAAGTCCGTTAAAATGGGGCCCGGAAGGTGGGCTAAATTGCCATCGAAGAGACAGAGTTTCAGAAGCTTGTTTTGCGTATTCAAGAAATTGATTGTTGGCACCAATCAGGTTTGTTCCATTATCGCTATAACAGGCAATTAAGTTTCCTCTTCTAGCGACTAAACGTCGAAAGGCTGCAACAAAACTGTCAGTAGAAAGCTCTTGCGTAAGCTCTAGGTGTACAGCTTTCGTGGCCGTGCATACAAAAACACATACATAGGATTTAAACACCTTAGCACCTCGCGCTCTATACATAGTCACAAAGAATGGACCACAAAAGTCGATAGCAACATGTGAAAAAGACTTTAGTTGTGAAATTCTATGTACAGGTAAATCTCCCATTGTAGGAGGGGCATAAAATTTTGGACGAACTTTGAAACAACGTAAACAACCTGAAAGGGTTTTTTGAATGCTTTCCGTGCAGACAAAATCCAAAATTGTTGTAAAATTAAATTATGTAATGTTTTTAAACCTGGGTGCAAGTATGTTTTGTGTGTATGTTCAATAATCAGTATAGTTAAACGATGCGAACTTGGTAACAGTAAAGGGTGTTTAACTGAAAAGGCTAAGTTGGATTTCCTTAGACGGCCGCCCGCCCTAAGAAAACCATCAGAATCGAGAAAAAGCGCTAGTTTTCTGAATGGTTTAGGCAGTAATTGATTTTTATTTATTTTTGAAATAATATCAGAAAAAACTGAATACTGTACATGCTTTACAAGACATATTAAAGTCTTCTGTAACTCATCAGAAGTGGGATTTCCAAATCGTTTGTTAGAAGATGGTTTGAAATTAATAGAAACCCGAAAACAGTAGGATAATATTCTTTGAATTTTTGAAAGTGAGGAATGTTTATCAAGGATTAAATCCAATATATTACATTCGACACTTACATTTAGGACAGTTTGCTTTTCCTCTTTGATAACTTCGACGTCATCGTCAGTTAACTGAGTAAAATTATCGTCACGCCATTGTTTTCGTGGCAAATATAAAAAAGAAGGTCCATTCCACCACATGTCATGGGATAGTAATTGAGAAGAGGTCATTCCCCTGGAAGCACAGTCAGCTGGATTCTTAACAGAAGGAACATATCGCCATGATGTGGAAGGAATAATTTCTTGAATGTGACTCACTCTATTAGCCACAAAAGTTTTCCACCTACTTGGGGAAGAATTTAACCATGAAAGGACAACCTGCGAGTCTGACCAAGCGAGAGTATCGTCAAAAAGAATTTCAGAATAAGTGTCTTTTACAAAACAAATTAAATCGGACAGGAGTTTGGCAGCTGTCAGTTCGAGTTTCGGTAAAGTTAAAGATTTGAGTGACGCAATTCTACTTTTAGCATAAATTAGGAAAACAGAAACTTTGTTCTTTACTTCGAAACGAAAATAAACGGATGCACCATAACCAATTATTGAAGCATCACAGAATCCGTGAATTTCGCACCTTTGGTAATTATCTAACATAATACGTCGTGGAACTATAAGCTCAGAAAGCTTGGGAAGTTCAGTCTTGAGCTGGGTCCACGAAGAAACAATATTTTGTGTTGGGGTTTCATCCCAATCCGTTTTAGAGCTCCATAAGCATTGCATTATGTATTTCGCAGAAAGGAGAACGGGACATAAAAATCCCAAGGGATCAAAAATTCTGCCAATATCGGAAAGAATCGTACGTTTTGTACATGGGTTTTCAGTGCTTCGGCATTGATAAGAAAATGAATCATTATAAGGGTGCCATTGAAGACCTAAGACTTTTAGAAATTGCGGTTCCTGTTTATCAAATGATAAAGGCATTTGTCGATCCGAATTTGGAACAGTAGCCAATAGCTCTGGTGAGTTGCTAGCCCATTTCCGAAGTTCGAATCCTCCAAGTTTTAATAAATCGATTAATTCCTTTTGTAATGAAAGGGCAGACGATACTGAAGGGCTGGAACCTAGTATATCGTCAATATAGACTTGTGTCTTTAGTAGCTGGCTAGCTCGAGGAAACCGAGCTTGCTCTAAATCTGCAAGTTCATTTAAAGTTCGCATGGCTAAGAATGGACTACAACTTAGACCAAACGTAACTGTATTTAAGTTCCATTCGGATAAGGGTTCTTGTGGCGAGAATCTCCACAAGATTTTATGAAAGTTTCTATGGGAAGGTGTAACGAAGACTTGGCGAAACATCTGTTTGATGTCAGCTATAAAAACTACAGGCTGCATGCGAAAAATAAGAAGAAGTGAAGAAATGTCCTTTTGGAGTTTCGGTCCCGAAAGCAATGTATCATTTAAGCTTAGACCTTTGGGCCCTCTTGCCGAGCCATCCCATACTACTCGAAGCTTTGTGCTAACACTCTCCGGCTTTAAAACACAATGATGTGGTAAATAGGAAGATAAGGAACGCTTTATTCTTTATTAAATACATTTGTAATAGACAATCGTGAAAATTTCTTATATAACTTATTCAATACACAATACGATTTTATTTCATTCCGTAATACATACAAAGCGTTTATATAATTTTCTAACCTATTTCTATATTCAATTATCCTCAGCTTCTTATGGTACATCTGTTGATGTCTCGTGAATTGCTGGCCATGTCGGTGCCGGTGTCTGCTGATTGGGTTGCAGCTGCATGTTCCTTCACTAATCTAGCATTTAAGCTATACATATTATAGCATATCAATCGATATCATTCAAGTCTAGCTTACGTTTAGTAGCAATTTATTTTATTTATCATCTGAATGATACATCATCTATAGAAGAAGATAACACTTTTCAGATATGTCGTGCTATGTGTCTAAATACGAAATATAAAAATGTCTAAATATATGTAAAGCTTAGGATACGTAGGGTTAGCAAAAGTGACGAGAAAGGTTATCAGTCGTGTAAATATTTAGGATGTGATAAAATAAAATTATTTTTTTTAACATTTTAGTAATGTTTTATTTCAATGGTATATAGTTATATTTTTTATAAAAAAATCGAAAAACATATTAAGAACATATTTCGATGTACTAATTACATATTAATTAAACATATATAGAAGTAAACAAATGTTAGTTTAAACGTTAAATTACAGTATTAAATTTTCTTGCAAATCCAACAGTCGATGATCATCCATAGATGAAATATATTTTAAAATTATGATGCGTTAGTCATCCTGAGCTACTAATTTAAAAAGCATTTTCGTATTATGCTATTTAAATAGATAAGTCATCCTGAGCTACTAATTTAAAAAGCATTTTCGTATTATGCTATTTAAATAGATAGTGTACTTAACACATATTCAAATTTTCTACATATCTAACTTATACGGAATAACACAAGGGTGAGTAATTGTCATTTAAAACAATAATTTATGCCGCTTTTAAGATGATGATCTCTTAACAAATTATTTAGAAAATCTAAATTCCTTTCAGTCATTTGTAAGAACGTTTGTTTATTTATGGTTGAAAGTAGTTTTAAAGAATGTCGAAAACAACACGACTAATTAGTTTGTACGTTTTTTCATGCAAAAACATTTAGTTTGAAAGTAACGAACGATGCTAATTGTTTTCTTTCAAATAGAATTTGCTATACCTGTAAACCGTATTTAAAATGTTTATGACGTATATTTAAACAGGTCAAAATGCAACAGAGATAATCCGACTGTTGATTGACTGTAATCTTTAGAGATACTTTGTATACTTGAAAGCAAATTTTTATTATTACGTTTCTACACGTTTTTAAATTGTTTTCGCAGAATTACATGATGACCTATAGATCTATATTTAAATATCAAATAGGAATGTCAACACAAGATTTATTTTAAAATAAATTTATGAGAGAGATGAGATATGTAAATGAAATGTTTTTTTTAATTCGCTTCCAAGAAAAGCTAATTCTTTTGTTATGAAATTTATATTTGAAAGGTGAAATGTATATCGGATTATTAAATCTAACCCTGATATATTGACAATAAGAAATTCCAATCATTTTGTTATCGCTTATACTTATAACTAAAACACGTCTTTGCTAATGATTTTGTTGAGTTTGTTTAAGCGCGTTTTGTTTATTTTGTATTTATTTGAAAGCAGTTACGTTTAGAATTGAAATGTTTTTTTTAAATAAATTTCTTGATATTAATAATTTAGTTCTGAGTTATTTTTATTTTAATAAATAAATTTAATAATAATAATGTATCACGTTTAGATTTATACCTAAAATTAATAATAATAATGAATATCATATCTGATAATATGAAATTACTGACATGTATTATGTTATGAGTACGTAGTCGCTAGTCAACAATTTTTTTTATAACCCGTTTACAGTGCTTTAATAGATTACCTTCGTGGTGTAATGGTTAAGTCGTAGGCTTATAACCAGACGGTCGAGCGTTCAAACCCTGTTGACTCCATTGGTTTTATAAAAAAATATAGCGGGTTGCCTATCTACAGGCGTATAGAAATCTACTATACCGATCATATGACGTCACCGATAGATGGCATTAGCAGCGCTAGGAATTCAAATCTTTCAGCGGGAAATGATGACAAGTTGGAAATGAGGAGAGAGAGAGAGAGGGAGATGAGAGATGAGATATGCAGATGTCCCCGCGAGATATAAAAATGATCCGCTAATGACCCCGCGAATTAAATTAATTAGATCGTGATATGCAAATAATACCGTTAATGATACATACATAACACCGCGAATGATATGCAAATGATCCACTAATGACCCCGCGAATGATATGCAAATGAACCTCGAATTTCGCGGATGACCTTGAAATGCAAAACGAACCTTCATAAGAAAATACATGGGATTTTGAGCTCGAACTGTTATAGCTATACTACTAATAAAAAATAAGGTTTTTTATAATATCTATGACAATAGAGAGACTATCGATCTCGGAAAAAAATTTTGCAAAAAGGAGGCGGCCGCGGCCGCCCTTATATTGGCCGCCGGTACGGGGCGAGCGGGGCACGCGCTGCACACCTGCTAGGATCGTCCCTGCCCTTGACCAAGACATTTGAATAACCACTAACCAGGACGCACATTTGATTTAGAGGTTATATGTTGATGTTTGTTGTTTACGTTCCCACGTAGTGCCTATGCGATCTGAAGTTAGCCATTATGCTGTACGCACATTTACGCGTAGTCTTACTCGCATATTTAGAACAAGATCTAAATGATTTACAAAAAAATTTACTAATAAATTTCTTACCTTAATTTTGTGTTTGCAACGTGCAGAAAATTTATGAAAAAATTTACTCTTAAATTTTTGCGTAAATTTAGTATCATGTCAAACGGGCTTTAGTTACAAACAGTTGGTTATTTACAGAACTAACTTATTTCCCAAAGATTTTAATGTTTTGGATTTTTTAAAGTGATGGGAAACATTTGTCCGTAACGTTATTCTCTTTTATAATTTTTTTATTTTTAAACGAATTTAAATGATTCCAATAGCGATTCATGGATATGGCAAAAGATGTATAAAAAAATATTGAAAATTATTTTTTTCTATGAAGAATTTACTGTTGGAAAATGTTCGCGTCCGTAACGTGGAATGATTAATTTATTGGCGCGTCCCAATATACTAGCAAAGATTATTACTGATTTGAATCAAGATGTAACATTAGGGAGAAGTAGTCTGAGTTTGTTAGCGTAAGTTTTGTATTTTTGTTACTTGAAGTTTTAATTTGGATAAAAGGTTAATATTATGTACGCCCCTGTACATTTAAATAAAATGTTTAGAGTTCCTCTATAATAATATTAAATAATAAGTATAAGAGTTGGGACATGTACGATGCCCGATTTTAATTGGCTGGATCCAATGTCAAGGAGTACATGATGTTAATAGTCTGACACTTTATTTTTTACATTGTATAACAAAATTTACATTACTTTACATCCTAATACACATTTTTCTTTATAGTATTAAATTATCTTAATAATAATATGTATTTTTTATTAGTAAATAAATATTAAGAGTATTATAATAATGTTGAATCAAAGAATTTATTGACATCGGTCTACATATTTTGTCAAGAAACAATTTGTCAAATCAAACAACTGAAAGCTGATAGGTGAAAATACTTTATGAGAAATCAAGTCGTTCTTGACATTGGATCCACATGTCCTAACTCTTATCTTATATAACCTATTATTATTATATAGGAACTCTAAAAATGTTATGATTATGACGCCCTCTTCGGTAATAGTAGTGTAACTAACAAAAATAAGCATAAAAATGATCGACTTGTGAATTGATACAAGTCTTGAGTACTACTTTGTCTTGATTTGTGCGAAGCTTAATAAAAGTAATACTGCGACTTGATAAAAGTAATACACAACAGTGACAGCAGTTAATAGACGTAAAAGGAACGTATTAAAAGTTTGCACGCACTGTAGACCTAATAATACTTATTACAATATGGTTTTCCGTGACGTAACTGCATTGTTGGCGTAACTGGTATTAGCATTATCAGCTTATTATATTAATTATTGGAAGGTTAGAAATAACTTATATTATTGATTTTTTTCTACATTTCAACGAACTGTTTTTATTTATGTTACACAATATTCCAGGTTAATACTTTCAATGGTAATTAATTAGATCCATATGGTACCTGTATTACACCATCCATCTCTAACAAAGTGTTTGCAGTAGGAGAGTAAACCATAGAATATAAGAGAAGAGACAATTTACATAAAGAACACACATGAAATACTTCCATCATTGTATATCTTAAGTGATAGTCTTTTCATTTCAGACGGGAAGCTACATTTATAGTAGGTAGTGTAATACTCAATACAATAGTCTTATTGGTTGTAACCACTAGCAAAAACTCGATTCTTAAGATTTACACTCAATAAACTTGAACATCAAGCACTACTTGAGAATGCTTTAACACAACTTATTTCCTGAAGCCAAATCTTAAGTCATAACATTTAACACATCGAAATCCTACACTAAAAACATTTTTTGTGGATTATCTGCTGACATTGAGCGCATTCAGCAGACTTACAAGTTACACCGGTCTGGGTCACTGGTAGTTGTTTTGCTCACCACATTTTAAATACGGTTTGCTTACATACCATACCCATATAATTAAAATGAGGTTACAACAGTGCTCTTGTACGTTTACTTTGTTGTGCTTAACAGATACTTTTACAATCTCTTCCGAAAAACCTGTTGATATTTACAATTTAGATTTAAATTGTCCTCATTTAATATTAGCTGCTCCATTATTATTATTACAATAATCGAATTGGGTTATGCCACTTTGTATTTGACAAGTAAATTTAAATATATCAACTGGTAAACAATTTTTCATCATTCAGTTAAAATCTACTGGTGAATAGCAGCGGTTTATAACCAGTAAGTCTGTTGAATGCAGCCATAGTTGAAGCAATCTGAGGAGGTAACAGAAACAAACAAACCTATTTAATATTTATAAATTATTTAATAAAAAAAGGGGAGTCTAGTGGTGGTGGCATCATAAATTTAGTTAATTTTGTACCACTGATTCATTATTTTGGGGTAAGTTGAAAGCAATGTATAAATATATATATATTAGAATTTGCATTCATTTTATCGAAATTAAAAAAGAAAGTGGTAAAAACGAGAAACTGGTGGGCTAAGTTTCTGCTATCTCTGATTATAATTAGGTACTAATGGATGGAAATGTGCAACAATCTATTCTCATTAGTAGTGGAAAAACATTAGAATGTAATCTATGTGATTACAAATCCTTACGAAAACAACATTTGCAAAAGCACATGATCACTCATAGTGGTCACAACCCATTTAAATGTAATGTATGTAATTATAAATTTTCAAGTAAACGTTCTTTAAAACAGCACTTGTTCACTCATACTGGTGAGAAACCATTTGAATGCAATGTATGTAATTACAAATTTGCAAGTAAACGTTATTTAAAAGAGCACCTGTTTACTCATACTGGTGAGAAACCATTTAATTGTAATGTATGTAAATATAAAAGCTCAAGGGAAAGAGACTTACAAAAGCATATGCTTACCCATACTGGTGAGAAGCCATTTCAATGCAATGTATGTAATTACAAATTTTCAAGTAAACGCAATTTGAAAGAGCACCTGCTCATTCATACTGGCGAGAAACCATTTGAATGTAATGTATGTAAATATAAAGGCTCAAGGAAAGGAGACTTACAAAAGCATATGCTTACTCATACTGGTGAGAAACCATTTGAATGCAATGTGTGTAATTACAAATTTTCAAGTAAACGTTATTTAAAACAGCACCTGTTCACTCATACTGGTGAGAAACCATTTGAATGTAATGTATGTAAATATAAAAGCTCAAGGAAAGGAAGCTTACAAAAGCATATGCTTATTCATACTGGTGAGAAACCATTTGAATGCAATATATGTAATTACAAATCTTCAAGAAAACATTATTTAAAAGACCACCTGCTCACTCATACTGGTGAGAAACCATTTGAATGTAATGTATGTAAATACAAAAGCTTTTGGAAAGGAGGCTTACAAAAGCATATGCTTAATCATACTGGTGAGAAACCATTTGAATGCAATGTATGTAATTACAAATTTTCAATTAAACGTTCTTTAATACAGCACTTGTTCACTCATATTGGTGAGAAACCATTTGAATGTAATGTATGCAAATACAAATTTTCAAGCAAAGGAGTCTTAAAAACGCACATACTCACTCATACTGGTGAGAAACCATTTGAATGTAATATATGTAATTATAAAGGTTCACAAAAGTCAAGTTTGCAAAGACACATGCTCACTCATAGTGGTGAGAAGCCATTTGAATGTAATGTATGTAATTACAAATGCTCAAGCAAAGGAGACTTGCAAAAGCATATGCTTACTCATACTGGTGAAAAACCATTTGAATGTAATGTATGTAAATACAAATGCTCACGAAAGGACAATTTGAAAGTCCACATGACAACACACAGTGGTGTGAAACCATATGTGAAACATAAACAGCAATTTATGTAATTACAAATTCTCACGACAAGCAGGTTTGCAAAGGCATATCTTCACTCATAGTGGTGAAAAGCCATTTATATGTAATAGAAGTAATTACAAAGGCTGACGAAAAACAAATTAGACACAGTACATGCTCACTCATAGTGGTAAGAAACCATTTGAATGTGAAATATGTAACTACAAGTGTAGTTGAAAAACCAAGTTTGAAAGTGCACATGGTCGTTCATAATGGTGATAAACCATTTGAATATAATATAAGTAATTACCAAGGGCAACCACATGGTTGCTGAATGGGTAGTTAAGCGCACAATTTCGTGTAGTCGCATTTATACCTAACCGTACCGTAACCTACCGTAATTTTATACCTATACATTCGACTACACGAAATTGTGCAATTAATTACCCATTCAGCACCGGTTGGGCTTGGTAATTACAAATGCTTAAAAAAACAAATTTGCGATAGCACATGCTCACTCATACTGGTGAGAAACCATTTGAATGTAATGTATGTGATTACAAATGCTCACGAAAAGCAGGTTTGCAAATGCACATGCTGACTCATAGTAGTGGAAAATAGTTTGGATCTAATATTCGTAACAAAAAATGCTTAATGAAAGGAAGTGTGGAAATACATGCTCACGAAAACAAATTTTTAAACTGCACCTGCTCTTTCGGTGGTGAAAAATCATATGAATATATAATCATGAAATAAATAAAGATTAATAACAGTTTCACAGTATTTATTAAATATTAACCTGACAATATTATTTCAACAGCTAAGCTTTTATTATCATAGGCTATATAAATATAAACAAACACGTCGCTAAGGTAAATACAAAAAATAGGTAGGTATCTAGATAAAAATAATTAGAATTAAATATCTAACACTTCCAGTAACGGAGAATTACTGAGCTCAATCTGTTCATTCATTAAAGGTTACATGAGTTTGTGTTTGTATATCTCAAAAGCTTCTAAAATGTCTAATTTGCGTTTGTTATTACAAAAATGTAGGAATTTAGCATTATTTTGAGGAGTCATTGTGTGATCTTGTTCTAAAAGGTGTTTGGCATAATTACATTTTTCAGGATGTTTATTTCTGTAATGGCGTAAGTGTTCTTTATATTTTATGTCAAAATTTCGAAGTGTTTGTCCAATATATACCGAACTACAAAAAGAACAATTTAAACGGTAAATGCCCGATTTCATGATATGATGTATTTAATCTTTAGCATTAAATAAAAATGAAAAAGTGTTACTGTTAGTTTTAAAGGATATTTTATAATTGTTGGTTTATCTTAGTACATGTGCAACTGTTTCTGATATTTTGCCAAAATATGGTATAGATATGTAATTTGTGTCTTCTGTTTGTCAATGGGATTATTATCAATCATTACAATCCGAACATGCTTGACTCTTTAGTTAAACAAAAAGAGTAGGTACAGTTAGCTATCAACCCATTGACAACCAAACAGAAGACACAAATTACATATTAGTAGGTATTGGAGCACTTGAGCGTAGAAAAATCTTTATGCAAATAACCTCCGCCCCTTTCCCCATCTCCCTTTCGCTAGCTCCTCCCCTTGCTTCTGATTGTTTGACGGCCATCTTGGATGGCACGCCTACTGTTCTCTAGTTGGCTGACGGCCGTTTTGAAACACGCCTACTGCTTTCTGATTGGTTATCGGCCATTTTGAAAACACCTACTGTTCTCTGATTGCACGATCGCCATTTTACCCTTGTCACGCCTCTATGACATTACAGAAATCATTGTCAATTTTGAATCTGTCAATTTTCGTATCTGTTATTTTTGAATTTATCACTTTGAAGTCGTCATCTTGGATTTCCCGCCCTTAGATTTGAATTCTTAGCGCTAGCTCTGGGATTGGATCTGCCATCTTTTATCCCTACCACTAGACGGCCATCTCGAAACACGATCTGATCGGATGGTAGCTTTTAGTACATCTACCACTAGGCGGCCACCTTGAATCGCGCTCTGGGAATGGATCGGCCATCTTTTATCCACCTACCCCGAAAATGATTATACTTCTACGCTCCCATCTGACTAACTACGTGATCAAGATCGTAGTATTCTAATTAAACTTTCTATCAGCTAGCCAACGAGATCGAGAAATTTATAGAAACCAGTAATCATCGATATAACGGCAAGGTTTGCAAGCTCGACGGATATATCTATGCCGGCTACTACCCTTCGTAAAGGGCTTTCCTATCTCAAGTTGGTATTACTTAAGAAGATATTATTGTGATATTACATAATTCCATGTACCATTAGGCGACTGTCTTGAAACACGACTGTGTTCGCTATCAAATTTCACGAGCTATTTTGTACCTGTGTATGTCTATACATATATTATTTAAATTTATGGCGTTTGGAAGTAAATTATGTAATGCAATGTAAATAAAACAGAAAAAAGTGAAGAAATTAGTTCTAATGCAGAAAATATATATATAGACTTACCCTCGTGCCTTGTATCACTTTTAAATTAAAAACGGAAAAGCAATGAATATTTACACTTTTTACTTCGCACCAAGAAGGAATATGTAGTATAAACAATCACTTTTTAAATTAAAGCGAAAAACCCGGTTATTATTAATCTTTTAACTCATTGCTGTAACACTAATAGTACCTATGCGTCTAGAAGGAAATAGCCGAACTGTAATATTTTAAAGTTTATTAATCTTCCAACCCATTGTTGTTGTAACAGGAATAATATTCACACACGCAACCGACCGAACTGTATTAGTTAAAATCTTATTTTACCCTACCAACGACAAGGGTTGGTCAATTAAAACATATCGCCGCCCAACACAGGGCTGAAATCTGATTCTAGCCGGTCAAAATTATTTTGTAGGCTTAACTGAAAGCAAATTACTGGAATAGTATAAAAATGACAAAATAATAAAAAAAGAAAAAAACAATCCTTTTGAGCCTCTAGAGCTGCATCAGTTTGATGCTTACTAGTTACATACCGTATTTATTCGAGAATAAGACTCCCTCGATTATAAGACGCCCCTATATTTTGGAGAGAATTTAAAAAAACATTTGTCTACGAATATTGGACCCCTAAAAATTTAGTAAGTAATATAAGATATTGAATATTTTTCAGTTTTATTTTGTTAACAAATTCCGTTAGTTATGTTCATGGAAAAAATTCTACCCTTTATCTGTTCGCGGAAACAAAGCCTTTGTGGAAACAGTTTACCTGAATTCCAGGAAAACTTCTGAACTTGTAGGCAGTTCATTCAAAAAGTAGTCAAATGTCACTCCAATAGATAATAAAATTTTGCACACTTACTGGAATGATTAAGGTGCTACTATTGTTAACATCAGGTAGGTACTTAAGAGGTTATAATTCTTCAGTCGGTACTATGAAAGGCTTAAATGAATTTCTTAGAAATGTTTTGGCCATCACTGGGTTTTTCACTAATATCGACCCTGCCAGTTAAGCTTAATTTGTAAAACTATTGTTATAAAAAAAATACGTTACAAAGGTTAATGACGATCTTATAGAGGGTGATGATGACAACGGCGATTCTAGGTGCTAAGCTAACAATAATTGTATATTATTTCATAATTTTCGTAATTATTGTAATTGTTCCAGTCAATAAACTTATCGCGGGTTTCAAAATGGCGGCATAGGTTTACGTGCATCAATATCGACTAAAATGCCGACAACCGGGCGAGATGTAATATTAAACAACACAACGCCATTTTAGATGTTATTGTATTATAATAAAATTTTTGTTATAAATACTGGTAAACATTACTCAGTTACACTCATTGTTTTCACATTTTATTGAATATATCTTTTTATACTCGATTATAAGACCCGACTCGAATATAAGACCCTCCCACATTTTAAAGCAAAAATCTAGCAAAAAAAAGGGGCGTCTTATTTTCGAGTAAATACGGTAACTATGTTATTAGGAAATAAGGCGAAGATGTAAAATAAATAGCATTTACACGAATTCTTCTTTATTTTAAGAAATATTGCACAACTTAAAATGCTTTTTTAATATCTACAAATGAAATAATCCAGTTCGATCCGGGTTATTTCTTAGATGATGTTACGAGCGATCTATTTTCGATATCAGCACTTGTATACTATCAATAATTGAATATAAATTAATACTACCTGTAGGTGTAATGTTACTAGATCTAAGACAATATATAACGATACCAGTTCACACACGAGAATTGACTCGTAGGTTCTTACCTAAGCGTAATGCCACCCAGTTACGTAGAAATACTGCTTACTATTAGCAAGTAGATAAGTTCATATTACATTTCAAGATAAGAAGAAAGGATCATCTTTCGTGTGAAATGCTTAGTGTGCAGTATTAGCTTTCTCATGAGAATTGCTTATCATGCAGATAGTATTGCATTACCTTTCTCGTGGGAACTGCTTAGTAATATTTTATTTAGATAAGAGAATCATATATAAAGAGTCTTAGACAGTAGATTCATTAAGTTTTGATCAGTTCATAGTTAAGTTTACATCTAAGCTCTAATGAGCATTTATATTATTGTGTATTGTAATTGTCATTACTTCCGCTGGTTTTAAATAAAGATCCAGGGAAAACAAAAAATATTTTTAAAAACTCGTTTCATTTGAACACAAACGAAACTACCCAGTCACTCTGCCTGTCTGATGTATATTTTCTATGTATACTACTAGAGTTAACATATGTATATATTTTCTCTTAATATGGCGTCATCATGATGTGTCTTACCCTGGTTATTGGATATATTCCGTATCGGCAACTAGAATTCACTAGGTTCTGTACAATTAACAGCGTCATAAGTTATTATTTACCTGAGCATACAATTAATAGTTTGATAATTAAATTCTTTCGATCACGGTATCATTGATTCCGGAAATTTAAAACATTAATCATTTAGTAAAGTCATGTTCTTTTGTTTTATGTTAAAATTCAATTGTTTCATCAAAAGGTATAAAAGATAATCCATTTTTTTAACAATAAAGTATTTCTAAAACATCCAAAAAGAACCATTTGAAACATCAATAAGAACCTCTGGAGATTTTCAGCTTAAAATTTTGTAAGATTATGTTGATGAGAAAAATAATTGAAAGTTAGTTTATGTCGGCTGAAAAGTATTTCAAGTTAGAATTTAAATGTCAAATTAAAAAACTGTTAAACCAATTTAAAACATTGTATTAAAGTTAATTATTCGAAAGTGTAAATAAAAATTTATAATAACATCGAAATTTAATTATCAAAAGAAAAGAAAAATTATTATTGGATGGAAATTGGACAATTGGAAATTTTATGAACTTACCAATTATTAATAAACATTATATGTAGATGGAATTTAATAACAATTAATTATCTTATGTTTGCCATATTATTTTACTGTCAGTAAGTAAACAACTGTTATGGGAATAGAGAAGATTTTGTAGTCAATATTTAAGGATAGAGATGGAGGGTTATTTTAGCCAAATTAAATAATAAAAAATGAGTTTCTAAACAAAACTTTATTAATTAAAAATTTAAAAGATACCATTTAAATATTTGTTATACCATTTAAATTATACAAAAATTATAAACAAAATTAATGTTTTTGTGGTTTATTATTATAAGTTAAATTGTTTATTTAGCTTATTCCAAACAAAGAATTTTAGAAGTTTGGGTTTTCTTTAATTAGAAGCAAAAAGAAAAATTATTATGTATTTTTAATAAAGTTAAATTTTTGGTACGTTACTAATTCAATTAAAAATAAATTTCTTTTTATTCCAAGAGTATAGAGTTAAGTTTGGTATCATAATTTTGTTTTATTTGTATTTAGTTGTGTTAAAAAAATAAAGAATTTTGTTATTATTATATATAAATTTTATTTATGTGTTGGTATTCTAATTATAAATAAGAAATTAAACGCATCCCCGATCGTGATAAATCCTAGGAATGTTATGAATATCATAACTGCCTCAGATGTCTGTTTGAAGATATCTAAATGCTTGTTATAATTCATAACATTTGTGGTTTAATAATAATAATAATAGCTTTATTACCGAAGAGCCATAAGCCAATTACAGGGAATACAATAAATAGAAACATCAATTGCACGCGTAAGTAAGTGAACATATTACCAAATCGTATTTAATAAAAGAATTTTAATGAATTGCACAAAACAAATAAATATAGTATCTAGATATATAGTTTAAAGTTGAATAAAATAAACACTTGAAAATATTCTAACCCAAAAAGTAATCAGATGCTATTTCTACAATAGTTTTTAATGAGTGAACATTTATGTCAGTACTGTAACGTTCTTTTTAAAATAATAACAAAAGTGCTGTTTAAATCGTCTATTAATAAGAAATATTTATTTACAAACACTAATCAATACACTATAAATTAACGCTATGATTATAAACCACTAAAACTATTATTTACAGACTATGAATTTCTAATACAACATTTATCTTTACATTTACTATTTATTTCGTGATACACCTTTAATTACTCGCTGTTGACTGCCTGCCTTTTATCCGCGTAGTCGATTATATACCCTCCTACAAACGTACTAGAAGCCGCTAAAAACTACTATATATTTCTAGAATAAACGCGTCTGTTTCACAGGCTTTGTGCGATGAGTAATTCTCTCGATTGCTGTAGAATATTCCATTTGTTGTTCGAGAAGAGGTTCTTTCTTTTTCTCTCTCGTTACACTACCCCCCTCTTCAAGTCTGTTCTGTCCCAGAACAGGTTTTATGATCTGGTTCCTGTAGAACGGGTCATGACGATATCGACAGTCTTCACCTCGACTACACGTTCCATTACGGTAGAAGTAACAGTCTACACTCCTCGTCGGCCTCAATGCGGGCTGTGGGTCAAAACTGCAGACTAAGATCTTGACATCCGTACTTCTAAAGACAACTTCCAGCATGTTTCTAACGATTCTCCAATCCAGCTGGTCCCGCCCACAGCCGAGTTTGGGAACTGCCAATTTGTTAATGCCCCTGGTAAGCAACTCGATCCTCAAATTCCATAATGCCCTCCACAAGTCGGCGTAACTCGGTTTCTGGTAGTAAAACTGCTTGGTTACCAAGTAGTAAATGGATCGGTCATGATCAGGCAAGCGTAAGGATTTACCAACAGAGGGATTTTGTTCTCGAAGTTCATTCAGCCGTCCAAATTTATTTCTAAACACTACTGCGATCCCCCTGGACATACGGAGATCCTCGGAGACACAGTGGGCAATGGAATAATCACCAGGGACCCGGAAGAGATCTTGTTGCATCTCAGTCGTGACTCCGAATCGCGCTTTTCTAGTTCCAGAAAACGCAACCATAAATTCTCTAAAGGTTGGCTGATCATCTCCAGGCCTTACGGTATTGATAGCCACCTCAGCCTCATCTTCCAGATCCGGGACTGCGTCATTATTTCCCTCATAGTGCGCCAGACGATTGGAGTGTACCACCTTTGGTTTCCCTCTTGACAATTTCTGGATGCGATAAATCAAGTCATTTATTCGTTTCTTCACCTGGCATGGGCCCTCCCAATTTCGCTGTAACTTTGGAGAATAGCCACGACGTCTTTGCGCGTTGTATAACCAGACAAGCTCTCCAGGTTGAAACCCTCCTTCTTGGGCTCTCACATCGTACGTAGCCTTCATCCGGTCACTCGCGATTCGACTATTGTTTCGGGTTCGGTCGTGAATATCCTCCAACTTCTTCTTTAAGTTGATGACATAATCATTCCCGGCTACCTCCTGCTCTATATGTGGGGATCCAAATTCCAGATCACACGGTAACCGTAACTCGCGTCCAAACATCACAGAGGCTGGTGACTGACCGGTTGTTTCGTGGACCGATGCACGATAAGCCATTAGGAACAAATGCAGGTATTGGTCCCAGTCTCGTTGATGATCGGAGACAACCTAGGTCAAATATTTGCCCATTGTCCGATTCATGCGTTCTACCATTCCATCGGACTGCGGATGTAACGGTGTGGTCCGAGTCTTGCGAATGCCCAACAATCGACAGACTTCTCCAAAGGGTACAGACTCAAAGTTGCGGCCTTGATCCGAATGCAGCTCCATGGGCACTCCGAAGCGACTGAAAAACTCTTTGACTAGTACGTCAGCAACAGTCGCAGCTTCCTGGTTTGGTAGGGCATATGCTTCTGGCCATTTGGTAAAATAGTCCATTGCCACTAAGATGTATTTATTCCCATCGTCGGTTTCGGGAAATGGTCCGGCAATATCTATAGATATTCTTTCCAGAGGACTACCCACATTGTACTGCCTCATAGGTGCTCTTCGTTTCCCCAAGGGTCCGTTACCAGTGGCACATAGTTCACATTTCCGGCACCACTCCTTCACGTCTTCTTTACAGTTGACCCAATAAAAACTGTTGTAATATCCAATTGTAATAATTAAATTCAATATTTTATAAATTACGTTTTCTGTCTTTTTATCAACATGAATTGTAAAGTCACATAATCTATTTTCAGAATGTAAAATCATTACTTTGTATTTTTTATGCACTTGCATTCAAGACTCCACGTGTAACCTGTGAAATATGATATTGACCACATCTGATTTTGAAGATAGATAAAATTCATTATTTGAAACATTATTATTTGCATAAACAAAATCATTATATAAAGAATTTTTACCCTTACTTTCTTCCATTTCGGAAATCGTCAATGGTAATGACGCATTTAACACATTATTGCTCCTTGAAATAAATTGAGAATTTTTACCTTTATTTTCTTTCATTTCGGAAATCGTCAACTGTAATGACGCATTTAACAAATTATTATTCCCTGAAATATTTTGAGAGTCAGACCTCAAAGTCCTATTTAAACAATTTGATTCGACAACATGCTTATTATGATTGTTTCGAGAATAATATGGAGCATTCGAAAATAACTGTCTTGAATTAGTAATAAAATTATTATTAGAATGATTATTTCTTCTTCCATTGTATCTGTTGGAAACTTGATTATGTGAAAATCTATCACAATTGTTGTTTCTACGAAAATTAGAATAATATGAGTCGCCTTTTATAGCTCGACAATTTATATTTTGATTAGGGTTTGAACTACTCTGGCTCGAACTAGGGTTATTCCTATCAACCCTATTATCCCTATGTGGACCATATGATTGCTTACGTTTATTTTCATAAAAAATTCTTTTCCTATATTCTGAAATATCGTGACCATTCTTTTTACAGTAACGGCAAGTTATTCGAATTTGAGTAACGGTTGGTTCTTGTTTTACATAACGTTTATTAAAATTCGCACTATTAGAAGTATAATTATTATGGTAGCCTGAATGTCTGAAATTTGATTTAGAAGAGGATTTATTAGAAAATTGAAAAAGTTCTTTATGCTGTTTAAATGATTTCTCCTCTATACAAGCCGCTTCGATAGCTTTCGACAGTTCCGAAAATCTGCCGCCTTTAATGACTAACCGAATTGGGTCCCTCAAGCCGTTCTGAAAGGCCTGAAGAGCCGATTTTGAATTTAGACTATCGACTATCTTCACAGTGGACTCAGTTGTCCCTTCTTGTGAATAACAAGCATCGTTTAATGACATCAGAATCCTTTCTATCCTATTCGCGAATGATCTGACATCTTTATTAAAATTTTGCCTACATGTAAATAAGTCTGTTTGAAGTTGAGCAATACTTCTAGTTTCGCCAAAATTTTCTAAAAGTACGTTTTTGAAGCTACTCCAATCATCTAAAGATTTATATTTAATGCAATTATATGCTGGTCCCGATAATTTACTTTTAACAACACTTAAAAATGTGGCTTTTTCGCCTTCTTCAAGAGGGTTTTCAATAATCTCACAACATGAAATCAATTTGTCGAGTTCATCCCTGTCACCCTTGAATTCAGAAATGATTTTCAAGGCGTTGTCTACACTTAATTTTTTGCTAGGGGCCATATTAATAAAACTTGAAAATAAGATAAGGTGACAAAATGTGAATTATTTATAAATAAAATGCTATAATGTTATAGGATGTTAAATGGAAGTAATTAATTAATTAATTGATATTGTAAACTTATATAGAATTAGATATCACTAGCAGTATGTGATACAATAACCTTTCATAAAAGGTGAAAACGCAATTTGAATTGCTTTATAATTAATTGCTACTTGTTTGTTGCTAAATTGCTTTTAATTACAAGAAAAACTTCGGCCCTAAGTAGCTTTGAATTTGCATGCGAAAAATTAAATTATAAACTTGAAAATATTTGTGTTACATAATACACATTAATACACATAGAAAATAGGTTTTAATTAGTATACCTAGTATAAAGAAAATTAAGTAAAATTATGTGTAAAAAATCGTAAATGCATGCAAAATAAATTAAAATAAAACGTCACAAGTGACTGCAGATTGAACTGCGATGCTCGGAAGCACTTGCCCAAAGGCACACTACACAAACACAACTTACTGCTGTAAATTTTGCGGAATTGGTAACGATGAACGGGATGACGCCTTACAGAAAAGAGTGAAGGAGACACTCTTTAAAAGGGTCCAACCAGGAACTGGAAGTTTGCTGGAAGCCTCCTACAGAACAGGAATTTCGTACAACCCCAAGTCGCCTCGCTAACGGCTTGGATGAGCTCGATCCTCCGCGCCGCCGGCTCGCGAAACAGCACCAACACCTGGGGAATTCGGCTGAATGTACTTCACAAAAGGTAGTGTCCACTAAGAACTTCGGCAAAACACATCAGTACCGAAATCAACACGAAACTCTGTCTATACAACCCAAAAAAATGCGTGATGTGATTGTCACACGCGTATCCACGAATGTTCGTAATAAAGGCGTTAAAACAAAACAAATTTTAAAAGTTTAAATATTGAACAATTTCATTCCTTCTCGTAGTAATTATTAAATGTAGGAACTTTTTATAAACTCGCGTAGAAAATTTAATTTATTGAAGATAATGCACAAATTTTGTTTCTTTTGGTTGAAAATTGAATGAATGTTTAAAGGTTTATAAGTGTAGAGTTGAGGAATTTAAACTGGATTGATTCTTCTTTGGCAAAGGAATTCACAATGTTCACAATTTGTTTAACACAATTTTGTTGTTAGTTTTAACACAAACGGTCCGTATAACACAAAAAAAAAGCTTCTCAACACAAGGTTTCCAATATTGCGCATGTATTGAAATCACGGTGTCGCACCACTTTTTCGTGTTCGCGAATGTAAAGTTTTCCCTTTCTGGACGCCAATTAATACAAGTGAACGATATTCGCGGATTCCGGGTTTTAATTTTGTTTACACCTGACACCAAAATATATATTATGTTGTGAACCACTTGATTGAGGTTTTACTTACAGAACTGAATAAATAAAACGATAACCAATTAGAAACTCAAAACATTTATTAACCTAAAAGTTTAAAAGAGTTGTTCCTTTTCGTTACATCGATATTTACCAACTGAACTTTACATTGTTCTTTTAAGACTTGCTTGCTATTGTAAAATGCAAGCTTGCGGTTCTCATGGAACGCATTAATATCATATTTCACAGGTTACACGTGGAGTCTTGAATGCAAGTGCATAAAAAATACAAAGTAATGATTTTACATTCTGAAAATAGATTATGTGACTTTACAATTCATGTTGATAAAAAGACAGAAAACGTAATTTATAAAATATTGAATTTAATTATTACAATTGGATATTACAACAAAACGCTCCCTAACTTTCTCCAAAGTCTTTTTCACACCGAAGTGTCCTCCTGAGGCACCGTCATGGAGATGTCGCAATACTGTAGCCACTCGGCTTCTTGGAACCACAAACTGAGACCTAATGGTGGTGCCATCTTCACTCACCAGTACTCGCTTCAGGAGATCATCTTCCACCTTCAAGGACTCCCATTGGGACCAATATGCTTTGAGCGTTCTGTTGAAAGAGCTGACGGCCTCCCAGGCAGGCCTTTCTCCCACGCGCTTCCATTCCAGTACCATTTTTAGTTCGGGATCAGCCTGCTGTCGTTGCAATTCTTCCGGCAACCAACTGTCGTTGACGATAGTAGTCCTTAATACTTGGCAAACCCTCTCTTCCAAACGAGAGCAATGACGGCAATCCGTCGGACAGGGTCTTCTTGAAAGAGCATCGGCATTTCGATGGCTAGTCCCCGCTCGATGTTGTGTGTCAAAGTCGTATCCTTGTAATCGTTCGATCCACCTTGCGACCTGGCCTTCTGGATTACGGAATTGCAGGAGCCATTACAACGCGGCATGGTCCGTCCTCAATAAAAACTTCCTTCCATACAAGTATTTATAGAAGTGCTCAATCGCGTAATAATTGCATAAAGTGCTGTGAGAATAAGATTTTTAGTGTTAAAAATAATTTCAACAAACAATTAAAATG
Organism: Agrypnus murinus; assembly: GCA_929113105.1. Lineage (NCBI taxonomy): Eukaryota > Metazoa > Arthropoda > Insecta > Coleoptera > Elateridae > Agrypnus > Agrypnus murinus. The sequence goes on along the minus strand of OV816027.1, from coordinate 139,336,815 downwards.
GTGATGAAATTGTTAAAAGATCTCTTAGTGATAGATTTAAAACGGGAATTGGACGAGAGAGACTTGGATAGTAATGGAAAGAAAGAAGTTTTGATAAATCGGCTAAGAGAATGGCTTTTAGAACAGAAGGAAGATCCTGAAAATTACCGCTTCGAGATACCTGGACCCGCAATTGATACTAGTTTGTTGTTAAGTAAAATGGAAGAGAATTCTAGAATGCTTAAAGAAGAACTACTGGAAAAGTCCGAAGAGAATGCTAGAAAGCTAATGGAAAATACTAAAGTGCTGGAACAACAAGTTTTTGAAAATTCTAAAATGCTTAAAGAAGAATTACTTGAAAATACTAAAGCACTGGAAGAAAATGTTAAAATGCTTAAAGAAGATTTACTGGAAAACTCTAGAACGCTTAAACAAGAATTACTAGAAAAGTCTGAAGAAAGTTCTAGAAGGCTTAAAGAAGAACTACTAGAAAAATCCGAAGAAAGTTCTAGAAGGCGTAAAGGAGAATTGTTTGAAAATGTCAAAGCGATAGAAGATAAGGTTTTCGAAGAATTGTTGGAAAATTACAGCGCATTAGGACTATTAGAAATTAAATTGGAAGGTAGATTGGCGGAACATGATAGGGTAATAAAGATGGTAGAAGAGAAAATAGCCCAAATGCAATTACCACCATCAACTAAGAAAGACGATATGACCGAAATGCTGGAAGATAGAATGAGGCAACTACGGTTTCCCTCAACTTCTGAGTTTAATGAAGTAAAGAAGCAATTTAAAGAAGAAAAGGGTCCCGCCGTAGGGATAAAAGTAAAACCACCTACGTTCGATGGAAAGATACCTTGGTCCACCTACTACAAACAATTTGAGGCGGCCGCTGGGGCCAACGGATGGACAGGCAAGGAAAAGGCCGTTTCTTTAACTGTGGCTTTGCGTGGAGACGCGTTGAACGTCCTGCAAACAATCCCAGCAGGACAGGAAAATGATTACCAATTGTTAGTGTCTAGATTGGAGATGAGATATGGAGACGCGCATCTTCAACAGGTGTATCAAGCGCAAGTGAAGAATCGTATCCAGAAGAATGGAGAAAGGCTGCAGGAGTTTGAAGCCGATGTTGCACGGCTTGTCCGATTGGCGTACCCTACGGCACCCGATTCATTTCTGGTACAACTCGCTGTGCAGACCTTCATTGATGGATTAAGAGACGGGGAAACACAACAATCATTGAGGCTGGCACGACCTAGAACAACTGATGATGCGCTTGCTCACGCCTTAGAATTTGAAGCTGCAAAACAAGCGTCCCGAGGTCACGGGCGAGTTCGGGCCGTTGTGGAAGAAGAAGAAGGTTCTAAAGATCATCTAGAGGAGTTAGACTGAGAGTTCTTCAGAAGGTAGAGAACCGTAAAAAGAATCCTCAAGAAGTTCGAGGGCCCCGTTGTTGGAACTGCGGCGAACAAGGACATGTAGAACGCCGTTGTCCCAAAATAAGAAAAGTACAACCGTCGGAAAAGTTAAAGGGGGTTGGCAAGAGGGGGCGAACGTTAACTGCGAGTGAAGATGCCCCGGAGATCACGATCCATGCCGTAACATCGAAGAATAGTAACGGCAGTTTGTTTGTAGATGGGAAGATTGCTAACCGAACTGTTCCACTACTTATTAAAACGGGGGCGACAAAATCCATCGTACGCCCTGATGTTCTACGATCAAGTATTAAGTTGTTACCGACAACTACTCAACTCCGTACAGCAACAGGTGAAGTGATACCAACACGCGGAGTGGTGAAGATGAAGATTGGCATTGGAAGTGAAGAACGTGATCATGGGGTGCTGGTAGCCGATATCACTGATGACTTCATCTTGGGAATGAACCTCCTGAGAAAATTTGGTTTTACGTTGGATTTGAAAGAGGGTGTTTTGAAGGTCGGTAACGAAGAACTTCCGTTGCACCCACGAGAGGATCCGGTTGTAAGGGTTTTGCTGACTGAAGATGTGATATTGCCGGGTCAAAGCGAGATGGTTGTCGAGGCAGGTTTGGATGGAGATCTTCGGGTAGGATGTGTGCGAATGATGGAGCCTGTCTGTGATAAGAAGATCCATAGTGGCATACTGGTGGGAAAAGCGCTGATCAAGGTTGGAAAGATAGTACCGGTGAGAATTATGAACGTTAATGTGGATCCGGCGACATTGAAGAAGAGTACCCTTTTAGGACAGTGTGTGCCAGTATTCCGAGTAGCGAGGTGTATGGCTGATGTTCCAAAACCAGTGCCCAAAGACCATGGTGAAAAATTAGTGGGTATGGTTGTTAGTTCGTGCGAAGACCTAAATAGAAAGGAAGTTAAAGAGGTACAGGGTTTGGTTCACCGATACCAATATATCTTCGCTCTTGACGATAGCCAGAAGGGACGAACAGATATAGTAAAACATAAAATCAATACAGGCAACTCTATGCCTGTCCGTCAGCAGCCGAGGCGTCTACCTCTAGCAAGGCGAGCAGAAGCCGAGAAGATTATTACCAATATGGAAGAACAAGGGGTCATCGAGCCATCCAGCAGTCCATGGGCATCACCGGTGGTCCTGGTCAGTAAGAAGGACGGGTCAACGAGATTTTGTGTGGACTATTGGCAGCTCAATAACGTGACCAAGAAAGACAGCTATCCCTTACCACGCATCGACGACACGTTAGATACCCTGTCTGGTTCACGATGGTTTTCGACTTTGGACTTAAAGAGTGGTTATTGGCAAGTTGAAATGGAACCTGAAGACCGAGAGAAGACCGCGTTCACTATTGGTTCCGGACTGTGGCAGTTTACAGTTATGCCTTTCGGTCTATGTAACGCTCCGGCCACCTTTGAGCGTCTAATGGAGACCATCCTGAGGGGGCTGTCGTGGAAGACTTGCCTGGTCTATCTGGATGACGTAATCGTAGTTGGAAGATCATTCAGTGAACATCTGAAAAATCTGGAGGAAGTGTTCCGGAGACTGCGTACAGCCAACCTGAAATTGAGTCCGAAAAAGTGCCACATATTCCGAAGGGAGGTGAAATATCTCGGGCATGTCGTATCACAAAATGGAGTGGCAGCCGACCCCGATAAAATCCGTGCAGTCCAAGAATGGCCAACACCAAAAGATAAACACCAAGTTCGTAGTTTTCTTGGATTGTGTACCTACTAACAGGCGTTTCGTTCCTGGGTTTGCCAATATAGCGAAGCCTCTGACAAGGTTAACTGAAGATGGGCGCTAGTATGTTTGGAGTGGTGAGTACGAAACGGCTTTCCAACAGTTGACGCGTGCCTTGAATACAGCACCAATATTGAGCTATCCACGGACAGAAGGGAAATTCATACTTGACACAGATGCAAGTAATCTGGCCATTGGGGATGTACTTTCTCAAATACAAGATGGACAAGAAAAGGTCATCGGCTATTATAGTAAGGTTTTATCGAAAGCCGAAAAGAATTATTGTGTAACCAGGAAAGAATTATTAGCCGTCGTGAAGTCCGTTGAGCACTTCTATAAATACTTGTATGGAAGGAAGTTTTTATTGAGGACGGACCATGCCGCGTTGAAATGGCTCCTGCAATTCCGTAATCCAGAAGGCCAGGTCGCAAGGTGGATCGAACGATTACAAGGATACGACTTTGACACAGTAATAGAGCGGGCACTAGTCATCGAAATGCCGATGCTCTTTCAAGAAGACCCTGTCCAAGGGTTTGCCGTCATTGCTCTCGTTTGGAAGAGAGGGTTTGCCAAGTATTAAGAACTACCATCGTCAACGACAATTAGTTGCCGGAAGAATTGCAACGACAGCAGGAGGCTGATCCCGAACTAAAAATGGTACTGGAATGGAAGCGTGTGGGAGAAAGGCCTGCCTGGGAGGCCGTCAGCCCTTTTAACAGAACCCTCAAAGCATATTGGGCCCAATGGGAGTCCTTTCAGGTGGAAGACGTTCTCCTGAAGCGAGTACTGGAGAGTGAAGATGGCACCACCATTAGGTTTCAGTTTGTGGTTCCAAGAAGCCGAGTGGCTACAGTATTGCGACATCTCCATGACGGTGCCTCCGGAGGACACTTCGGTGTGAAGAAGACTTTGGAGAAAGTTAGAGAACGTTTTTATTGGGTCAATTGTAAAGAAGACGTGAAAGAGTGGTGCCGTAAATGCGAACTATGTGCCACTGGTAACGGACCCTTGGGGAAACGAAGAGCACCTATGAGGCAGTACAATGTGGGTAGTCCCCTGGAAAGAATAGCTATAGATATTGCCGGACCATTTCCCGAAACCGACGATGGGAATAAATACATCTTAGTGGCAATGGACTATTTTACCAAATGGCCAGAAGCATATGCCCTACCAAACCAGGAAGCTGCGACTGTTGCTGACGTACTAGTCAAATAGTTTTTCAGTCGCTTCGGAGTGCCCATGGAGCTGCATTCGGATCAAGGCCGCAACTTTGAGTCTGTACTCTCTGGAGAAGTCTGTCGATTGTTGGGCATTCGCAAGACTCGGATCACACCGTTACATCCGCAGTCCGATGGAATGGTAGAACGCATGAATCGGACAATGGGCAAATATTTGGCCAAGGTCGTCTCCGATCATCAACGAGATTGGGACCAATACCTGCATCTGTTCGTGATGGCTTATCGTGCATCGGTCCACGAAACAACCGGTCAGTCACCAGCGTCTGTGATGTTTGGACGCGAGTTACGGTTACCGTGTGATCTGGAATTTGGGTCTCCACCTATAGAGCAGGAGGTAGCCGGGAATGACTATGTCATCAACTTAAAGAAGAAGTTGGAGGATATTCACGACCGAACCCGAAACAATAGTCGAATCGCGAGTGACCGGATGAATGCTACGTACGATGTGAGAGCCCAAGAAGGAGGGTTTCAACCTAGAGAGCTTGTCTGGTTATACAACGCGCAAAGACGTCGTGGCTATTCTCCAAAGTTACAGCGAAGTTGGGAGGGCCCATACTAGGTGAAGAAACGAATAAATGACTTGATTTATCGCATCCAGAAATTGCCAAGAGGGAAACCAAAGGTGGTACACTCCAATCGTCTGGCGCACTATGAGGGAAATAATGACGCAGTCCCGGATCGGGAAGATGAGGCTGAGGTGGCTATCAATACCGTAAGGCCTGGAGATGATCAGCCAACCTTTAGAGAATTTATGGTTGCGTTTTCTGGAACTAGAAAAGCGCGATTCGGAGTCACGACTGAGATGCAACAAGATCTCTTCCGGGTCCCTGGTGATTATTCCATTGCCCACTGTGTCTCCGAGGATCTCCGTATGTCCAGGGGGATCGCAGTAGTGTTTAGAAATAAATTTGGACGGCTGAATGAACTTCGAGAACAAAATCCCTCTGTTGGTAAATCCTTACGCTTGCCTGATCATGACCGATCCATTTACTACTTGGTAACCAAGCAGTTTTACTACCAGAAACCGAGTTACGCCGACCTGTGGAGGGCATTATGGGATTTGAGAATCGAGTTGCTTACCAGGGGTATTAACAAATTGGCAGTTCCCAAACTCGGCTGTGGGCGGGACCAGCTGGATTGGAGAATCGTTAGAGACATGCTGGAAGTTATCTTTAGGGGTACGGACGTCAAGATCTTCGTCTGCAGTTTTGACCCACAGCCCGCATTAAGGCCAACGAAGAGTGTAGACTGTTACTTCTACCGTAACGGAACGTGTAGTCGAGGTGAAGACTGCCGATATCGTCACGACCCTTTCTACAGAAACCAGGGAATAAAACTTGTTCTGGGACAGAACAGACTTGAAGAGGGGGGCAGTGTAACGAGTGTAAAGCCTTGTCTGGTCCGGCCGCCAATGGGTTGTAGAATATTCCAGAGCGGCAACGCAAAATACTCGACCTTCTAGTGCATTCGATATATACCGGTATGTTCGAGCGACTTCTAGAGGATTTACATGGGGGTATATAATCGAATAAGCGGATAAAAGAGGGGCAGTCAACAGCGAGTCATTAACTGTGTATCACGAAATAAATAGTAAATGTAAAGATAAATGTTGTATTAGAAATTCATAGTGTGTAAATAATAGTTTTAATGGTTTATAATCATAGCGTTAATTTATAGTGTATTCATTAGTGTCTGTAAATAGATATTTCTTGGTGAATAGACGATTTAAACAGCACTTTTGTTATTATTTTAAAAAGAACGTTACATTATTTTTTCTAGATATCTTCTTATCTATCCTATCTATTTTATTATTTCGAATAAAAGAACATAGAGAATTTATATTTATGTTTTATCAGAAATTGATCCCTTTTATTGCGAAAATCCCTCTTAACATCTTATCTGAATAACGTATTTGTTTTAAATCAGATGCAACTGCTTTAAAAAAGGAGAATCTAGTCCGTTATATATAATGTGTGATAATACCAGGTAAGAAATTAAATGACGGGAAATACTTTTTTTTTATTTTACTATTGTTTGCAGCAATAATTCTAGCATATCAGAAAAAAAATCAAAAGTGTATACAAACCGACCCCAGAATCTGGCCGAAATAGAGCAACGAATACAAAATGAAGCTGCAGCAATTTCTCCCAGATCGCTCAGAAATTCTTTTCAAGCTTTTCGTGATAGGTTGGGCCGCTGCCTTGCAGTTAATGGTGAATATTTTGAACACTTATTACCATGAAAACCATTTTATTGCTAATTTCGTTTTGTCTTCAAGATTTATAAGAGACGTACTTAATTTTCTGTTCATTTGTTTTATTTTGTTTTTTGTTCATTTGTTTTGTTTTGTACATTATGTAGATGCACATCTGTTTATTTTAGGGTAATAATTCAAGATACTTTACGATCTCGGATATCTAGATTCATGTTATTGGTGAAATTAACTTAATAAACATTTTTAAATTTTTTGAGAAATTTTCTGATATAAGGGTACTAAGATTTTAGGTCATCGAAAAGAGAAAAAAAAATCTTTTTCAAATGAGCCTAATGAAAGGGTATTACTCATTACTCATTTGTTTTCTGAAATAAAAACAATTGAATGCTATCTTATTATGGAAAATAAAATGGTAAACAACTTTTATATAACAATTTTTTTTATAAAGTCGATATTTACCGAGATATATACTATATTCCATACATAATGGGCACCCTGTATATAGATTCCCATACCACGATTTTGAAGTTTCTGTAATTGACCAGTTTGATTTAAATTAAAAAGAAAGATAATTGATGAACAGTAATCAAGATGTGGTTGTATAATTGAATGATAAACTGTAACTTTAGTCTTAGTCAATAAATTCTTAGAAACTACCAAAAAGTACATTTTTTGAAATCTTTTTAAAAATATAATCGAAATGTTCTCTAAATGATAAAAAGTTATCTAGCTGAAATCCAAGATATTTAATTGATGTTACAAACTCAATTTTCTTGTGTTAATTTTAAGATTAGTTGCATTTATATCAATATTTTTGTATTTATATTTAGTTATTATAATCATAGCTTTAGTTTTTGATACATTTAATTTTAATTTATTAATTATCAGATATTTATTAACAGAATTTAGTGTAGAATTCATCTTTTGTATAGCATTTCCTAGGTTTGAATCATAACATGCTAATGAGGTACCGTCTGCAAATAAGTTAATAAAGTCGCAATTTACCAACAGATTTAAATCATTTATACATAATATGAAAAGAAGAGGTCCTAAAATACTACCTTGAGGTACACCAACATCAATGTTGGATTCAACTAAGGTAACATTACCAATTCTAACTTTTTGTTTTCTCTCTGATAAATAATCAGATAACCAGTTCAACACACCTTCAGTAAGGCCATATCCCCTAAGCTTAGTTAAAAATATATTGTGGTCAATGGTTTCAAAAGCCCTTTTCAGATCAAGGAAGACAGCTACCACATGCTTATTGTTATCTAACTCGGTTTTGAATTTGCACAACGGCAGTTGCAGCGCTGCTTCACATGAATACTTTTTACGAAAGCATGATTGGTTATTTATCAAAATCTCATTTTTTGAGGATGGTGAAGTATTAATGGCCGAAATTCACTGGCTTTAATTGTATTATTAACTTTTGGAATAGGGACTATGGTACTGACCTTCAAGGCGTTAGGAACTTTAGCAGTCTGAAGAGAAGTATTTATGAAATTTAAAATAATATGACCACAACCTTCAAAAATTTGCTTTAACATTTTTAGATTGAGAATTTCAGAAGTACTACTCTTATTATCTCAAGAACGTATAATAGCATGCAATTCACTCATCGACAAAATTTGAAATACTGGGATATAAATTATAATTGCAAAAATTCCATGATTAATCATCTTCAACATTATCCATTATTTCAGGAACACTCATTGTAAAGTAATTATTAAAATTATTTACATTTGAGTACAGTAGTAGTGCTCTTTTTTCTGTTTTAACAAGTTCACAACTACGTTTCTAAGTTTTCTAAAAGCTTCCCATTTAACATTTCTTTCATCTCCAGTAGGGATCTTAAAGAGTTTATACATTTTATCACGTTCCTTTATTTTACTACAAATTTCATTGTCAAACCATGGTATACTACATTTAAGGTGACACATTTGTATTGGTGCTACATTGTTAATAACTACTTGACAGTTTGATACAAATTTTTGATATATATTGATATATATCAGTTGAATTTAAATTCCAATCGCATGAAATCAAATCTTTTTAATTTTATCTAAGTTATGTCCACTAAGATTTCTATACATTCTAGTTGGCATGCTTACAATTTTATCACAATTACTAATATTTATAGATATTATAGAATGGTTACTTAATTTAGGAGTAGAATGACCATAACATTTAGCATAAACATTATGATTAACTAATACATAGTCGATTAAAGTTTCACAGTCATTTGTAACACGTGAAGGTTCGGCTACTAATTGATCGATTCCATACTGAAGAAACATTGCTTTAATCTTACGTGAATAAAAAGTGTCTTTTAATAAATTACCCACTAAAATAAATTGTACATTTCTAGTAAAAAGACTATCCAAAATATTTTCAAGATTATCCAAAAATAAAGCATCTGAGCTTGATGAAGAATGATAAAGACATCCTACTAACAGCTGATAACTACCTATGCTGACTTTTATCACTGTGCACCAATAATTATCTTCAACAACAAATGTTTTAGCACTTGAATACTTTAAATTGTCTTTTATATAAAGTATGACACCTCCTGTATGTACATTTGGCGTCTTGCATCGCATCACAGTGTATCCGTCAATTGTAATTTCAGAATTTTCAATTTCATTAGCTATTCTTGCTTCACTTACCAGAATTAATTTAGGAGCATAACATACTAAGCTTATTTGGATCTGATCAATTTTATTTCGCAAACTTTGAGCATTTAAGGGAGTTGTGGCTGTAGAGAAATATGATGAAAATGTAAAAAAATTATTGCAGTTGATAGATTTTAATGTAGAAAATTATTTCCTAGAAAATCTTTAATGTTTAGGAAGTTTGTTTATGCATAAATTGCATTTAAAAATAACACGCGATCTTATGCAAAATGGTAAGTTGTTGATACATTTATTATAATAACGTCATAAAAAATGATGAAAAAAACTTGACACCAAAACTTTTTACGTAAAAACGTTGTAAGATTGTGCCGTTAAAGTTTCAAATTTGTTAGGAGGATGTTTTGCCAAAAAATAAATTAATACAAAGAATTTGTCGATTGAACGCTTGATGTAGCTCAGTTGGTAACAACGTCGCATTGCAACAAACAAGCGGGAAACTTAAATGCTTTAAATAGCTACATGTAGAACGGCTGGCCGCTCGAAAACAAAATCAGTTGTATTAAATAAAAAGATATGTAATTCGGAAATTTTCTACTGCTACGTTTTAAATGAATCGGAATAAATAGTGTTTCATCCCTGGTTTTAATATACATATATTTAATATATTTGCAAAGATAACCTCAAAACTTCAGTCAAAGTCCATTTACTGGATTAACTTGTTTTCAACAGAACAACAAACGAAATACTGGTGCCAACTTAAGGCAACGTTGTCACTTTTTCTGGAAGTGTATAATTTATTTATAGTCTAGATAGATTTCTTTATTTTTTAGTGTTTACATAGTAACATTCTTTTATTTTTATTAATAAAAAAGTAAACTTGAATGAGATTTCTGCTTAGAAGAATTGTTTTTTCGTCATTTTTTCGAGTTCTTAAGTTTGGACTAGACAGTCAAAAGTTAATCTCAGACTTTAAAAAGACTTATAATTAATTAAAAAAATATATAAATAATAACCAAACTGCTTTTACATGCATTCTATTAAAACTAGTATCGTTTGAGCCATTATTTGAAGCAAGGCTATGTAATTATTTATATTTATCAAAATAGCACAGCTCCATAACTTATGGCTCAGACTATCCCACCACAACTTCCTTAAGTAAAGAATATCAACATTATACAGGATATTAGGGTCATTTATTGGTTTTCTTTGATCAGGATTCAAATTTTATTTACAATAGTAGTAGGTATTAGGGCTATTGAATCCATCCCCACTCCTACTACCTGACTTCATCACACCTGATGACGTCATGACTGACTGACAGGTAATGATTGAGGTGAGAATTATTAGCGGTTACCTGTGAAATTATTAGTGGTTACCTGTGAAATGATTAGCGGTTACATGATTAAAGGTGATGATTAGCAAAAGGTGATGATTAGCAAAGGTGATGATTAGCAGAGGTGTAGATTAGCAAAGGTGATAATTAATATTAATGATTTAATATGATTAGAAGGGGTGAGGTACCCTATGATCTAATTAAATTGATATGGTTTACGGCTACCTATGAAGCGGATACCTATGATATGATAAAAGGTGTGAGGTGAGAATTGGTTAGAGATAGCTTGTGAGAGAATTAAAGTTGATGATTAGCAAAGGTGAAAATTAAAGGATTTGAAATAATTAGAAGGGATGAGGTAATCTGTGATCTAATTAAATTGATATGGTTTACGGGTACCTATGACATGACGAAATTGATATGATTCGCGGATACCTGCGACCTGATTAGCGATTAAAGGATTTGATATGATTAGAAGGAATAAGGTAATATGTGATCTAATTAAAGAATTTGATATGATTAGAAGGGGTGAGGTAACATGTGATCTGAATAAAGGTACGGCTTTGATAGGGTGATCTGCTTAAAGGTGTGGCTTTGAAAGGGTGATTTGAATAAAGGTAGGGATTTGATAGGGTGATCTAATTAAAGGTAAGGATTTGATAGGGTGATCTGCTTAAAAGGTATTGATTTGAAATGATTAGGTGAGAATTAGCGGTTACTTGTGAAATGATTAGCGGTTACATGATTAAAGGTGATGATTGAAGGATTTGAAATGATTAGAAAGGGTGATCTAATTAAAGATAATGATTTGATATGATTAGTGGATATCGATGACCTGATTAAGGGTATGATTAAAAATAAGAATTGATTAGTGTATACCTGTGATCTGATGAAAGGTAGGGATTTGATATGATTAGAGGAGGTAAAGTAATCGATGAACAAAATATGTTTAATTGTAATTTCGCTTAGGGTGAGCTAATTACTGATTGCCTGTCTGTCCCTATCGATAACGCCCATCATATGCTGCTGTCTTATTGTATTTAATAGGCTGATAGCATGGTGAATGTGGCTGGTATTGTACACAATAAAGTAAAGACAAATTAGTTAGTTAAAAGGGTTATCGTTTTATATTTTATACGTTTTATTATTTATAATTTCGACATTACAAAATTAACAATCTGAATCTTACTTTATGAAGGTAACACACTCACAATTTAATCCTAAACGAATGTTCGTCTTTTCTATTTCATGGTAAAGTTCAGCAAACGCTCTTTCCACTTGTTCCTCATTGATACCTTTATGGATGTGAACTGGTACCGTTGTATATCGTCGAGGATCTAGTAAGGTTTCACCTCCAGATAATATTAACTCATATTCATAGCAAACAAGTGCTGATATCGAAAATAGATCGGTTGTATCGTTATCTAAGATACAGCACCGGAATTGTAGTTGCAATTCTTGTTTATTCATGCATAATCCTGTATCTTCGAATGTGTAGTCATCACTGTCTAGCGAGGACATTGAAGTAGTGCGGAATAACGGCATACTTTCGTCTTAAACACGACAAACAAGTTACAATTTTAACGGGTCGGTTTCTATTCAGAGGCTGAAACAATCGAAATAGTTATATATAATAACATTCACCTAATCAGTTAGAAAAAGGTTAACCTTTCAAGTTTCAATTTAGAAAATAACTGAGCTAAAGACGATGTAAGAATACACAATACTAATAAATAGGAACTACATTAGCATAAAAGGTTAACATTCAGTTGATCAATTTAAAAACTTATGATAATATAATCGAAAACTCACCTATTGATCTTGAAGCTGTAAAACACAGTCGTCTTACAGTAATGAATAATCGTTGGATTTCATGAAACTGATTAAAAATGAGGCTTATATATGTACGTATATCTATTTGCTGACTTTTAGATATTCTCACGCATTTCTTAATAGTACTGCATACAGCTAATTGATAAAAATAACATTTCTCTGATTAGAAATATAGTAAACACTAATTATAATTTATCGAAACTATTTGCGTTTCACAGGCTTGAAATAAAAATCTGTTAAAATGTGTTTATTGTATAATTACTGAAGATTATGCTTTTATTTATGAATCATATACTATTATACTGTATTCGTTATCTTAGCTAAGCCAAACAAATGAATTGAACACACACACACACACACAGACATGATGTATTGACTCTATCGATATAATGTACGTAATTATGTAGATCTCCGATAGGTAATCAAATTGTTAGAACGCAGGCATTATTTCTATTTAAAATGATGATCATAGTAGCATGATAGATTGATGTATCAAAATAAAAAAATATATAGTCCACTTTTCATGTCAATTGGCGTTCCTTCTTTTTAATGTAAAAAGAAAACCCTACATAATTTTGGTCCTTCGAGCCGGATATTCAAGAGCAAAAGCATACAGCATTCAACCAGGAATAGAAGCAATCATACAAGCAACAAGAATCTCAAACATACGAGCCGACTTTTTGTCAATTACCTGTCAATTACTGTCGAAGCAACAAGCAGGCAGCAGCAACAGGACAAGGCAATAGCTGACATACACAAACAATACATCTTTAGTCAAAGAGTACCAAACCAAGCTTAGAAGAATTCCAGATAGTGGAGAAATAGAGGAGAAATACTTCGCATTACTAGCAGATTTCGTGATCAGCTGATCTGTAAGCTCATTCCAATTACAACTACCTATTCATTATAGTTTTCAATTCTATTCTATTATTTGTTTATTGATCATTTCCATTTCACATTTACGTATATTATAATATTTGCAATAGAGTTATAAATCATTTTAAAATGTCAGAAGAAGCATTAAAAGATTTAGTAGCACGTCGTGGTATTCTTAAAGCGCAACTCACAAGATTTAATACATTTTTAGATGATCTTAATCGAGATTACTCAAAACTAGATGAATTACAAGCTAGGCTAGAAAAACTGGAGCTTGTATCGAAAAGCTTTGATGATATTCAAACTCAAATACAGATAGTAGATCAATCAATAGATCAAGAGTTGGAAAGAGATGCTTTTGAAGATAAGTATTTTAGTTTAATTACAGAAGCTAGAAAGTTGTTACCCTCAAATAACATTGCTCAGATACAACAATCACCAGTCTTTGGCAAACAGGCTTTGGCACAACCGCAAAAGGAAATAACATTACCGCAAATTAAGTTGCCAGAATTTACAGGTTCTTATGACACTTGGTACAGTTTTCATGACACATTTAAAACATTAATACATAATAACACAAATTTAAATAAAATCCAGAAGTATCAGTATATGAAAGCATGTCTAAAGGGTGAAGCCGCAGAAGTCATTCGCGAATTAGAGGTGTCAGAAGCAAATTATGACATCGCCTGGGAATTATTAAGAAAGCGATTTGAGAACAAAAAGGTATTATAAAAACACATGTAAGGGTAATTTTTGATTTACCCACATTAAGCGGAACACATTCTTCTCTTAGATATTTTACTGACAATTTTCAAAAATATTTTAGAGCGTTAAAAAACTTAGAGCTACCAGTTGATACATGGGATACCATTCTCATTCATTTACTATCCAATAAATTAGATACAGTTTCAAAGAGGGAATGGGAAACTAAAACAAGTAATGTAAATTTACCAAGCATAACAGAATTTGTTGATTTTTTGTCATATAGGTGCCGATTATTAGAAACGTTAGATAATAAGCATTCACATAACAATGTCAAAAAACATGATTTCAAATCACATACTCATGCAGCAGTCAATCAGCATTGTCCCTGTTGCGATGAGCCCCAACCGCATTTATTTTTAATTGCAAAAGATTTCTTAAGTTAGACATTGCTGATCGTTGGTCAGAAATCAAGAAATTGAACATATGTTCGAATTGTTTGAGGCATGGGCATAAGTCCAGTGGATGCCATTCTAATAGATCTTGCAAAATATGTAACAAGAAGCACAATTCATTACTTCATTCTGATGCCAAATTCTCGGCAAACAAAAATATAAAGAGTCACACAGGCAATAATCACACAGATGTTAACGACCATGTTACAACTTCATCTTAACTAAACTCAATATCAAACCATTGTAGTCAAAACACAAATTCATTTATTCTGTTATCTACAGCTATCATAAATATATTTGATGCAAAAAACAATCCAATACAATGCCGTTGCTTACTAGACAATGGGTCTCAGTCAAATTTTATTACTAAAGAGTTATTTAATAAACTTAATATAAAACCAACAAAAATTAACTTGCCTATAATTGGAATAAATTCTGCAACCACAAACATATCGAAACAAACATCAGCAAACATTAGCTCAATGCAGAATGATTTCAATACAAATTTAAATTTTTTAATCATAGATAAAATCACAGAGCAAATTCCTCAATTTAATTGTTCTCAATCAGTGAACATTCCATCTAATATAAGTTTAGCAGATCCTGAATTTTATGAGCTACGTAAAATAGATGTTTTGCTAGGTGCAGGTATATTTTTCGAATTACTACATCTTGGACAAATCAAACTTGGAAAGGGGCAACCTATTTTGCAAAATTCAAAATTAGGTTGGATTATTTCCGGTCCATTAAATCTAGTAGGTTACAATAACAACACATGTTGCAACCTTTCTACAAACATTGACATCCAGGAACAAATGGAACAATTTTGGTTAATTGAACATACTCCAGTACACAGACAATACACAAAGGAAGAAGTGGAATGTGAGCAGCATTTTATTAGCACATTTCAAAGAAATCAAGTAACAGGTAGATTTTCAGTTCATTTACCATTACGAAATAATTATAATCAGTTAGGTGAATCTAGGTCAACAGCTAAAAATAGGTTTTATGCCATTGAGAGAAAACTATCCAAAAATTACAGTTTAAAAATACAATACTGTAATTTCATGGAAGAATATGAACAGTTAGGACACATGTCAAAATTCAATCCAAATGAAAACCCATCTTCCATTGTATATTATTTACCACATCATTGTGTACAAAATGACTCATCTTTGACAACTAAACTTAGAGTTGTTTTCAATGGCAGCAGCCAGTCCAGCTCTGGAATTTCCTTAAATGACATTCTTAAAGTCGGTCCTTCAATTCAGGACGACCTTTTTTCCATTCTGATCAGATGGAGAAAGCATAATATAGCCATAACAGCGGACATTGCTAAAATGTACAGACAGATTGAGGTCAACCCATCACATCGTAATTTTCAATGCATTTTATGGAGATCTGATCCTTCTCAACCGTTACATGATTATCAACTCAATACTGTCACTTATGGCACTTCATGCGCCTCATTCTTATCAACTCGTTGTCTACAACAAGTAGCACTTGAGAATCAATCACATTATCCAATTGCTTCACAGGTTATCCTCCAGGATTTTTATGTGGACGACTTAATTACTGGTAGTCACGATTTAGAGTCTGCACAGAACTTAATTAATGACTTAGATACCATACTGAAGAGTGCATGTTTCGAACTCAGAAAATGGTCATCCAACTACACCTCTGTATTTTCAAATATAATCACAGGTTCCCACTCAAGCAACTATGTTATTTCCAATGAACAAAGCTGCAAAACACTAGGCATTCTATGGGATTCATCTCAAGATTCATTTAAATACACCACAAGCTTCAAGGTAAATTCTACCTCAGATGTGACAAAACGCCAAGTTCTGTCCATAGTATCTCAGATTTTTGACCCTCTAGGTCTGCTTGGGCCTATTATTATTAGAGCTAAACTAATAATTCAAACATTATGGGCAATGAAATTAAATTGGGACGACAGAATACCCACTAAATTACTTAAAACATGGAATGAGTTCATGTTTGATTTATGCTTCATCAGCAAATTCTCAATTCCTCGTCGATTAGTGGTCACGAATCCTAATATTATAGAGATTCATGCGTTAGCGACGCCTCAGAGGCAGCTTATGGCACATGCATTTATGTGAGATCCATATCTGAATCTGATGAAATCATGGTGAGGATTTTATCTGCGAAATCACGTGTAGCACCTTTAAAAACAATTACTATTCCCAGACTCGAATTATGTGGAGCCTTATTGATGGTGCAATTAGTACAAAAGGTAACAAAATCTCTCAAATTAGACATTCATAAAATTCATTATTATACCGACTCCACAATTGTGCTTTCATGGTTAAAATTAGAACCTAATCAATTAAAACCATTTGTATCACATAGAATTTCTGAAATCCAAGAATACACTAATTATTCACAATGGTATCACGTTTCATCTCAGGAAAATCCTGCTGACCTTTTATCAAGGGGTATTAGTCCCTCACAATTACTGGACTTACCACTATGGTGGAATGGTCCTAGATGGCTGCAAGAAATCACAAAATCAAATACTGACCCATTTCATTTAGATTTTACCTCGATCGACAATTTAAATGAAATTCCTGAGATAAAACAAACTTCAATCTCTAATGTTAATACAATTAAATTGTTTACGATTCATAAACCATACCAGAAGAAAAAACGTTGGTTCAGATTCCATTAGATTAACAACTGACAAACTAAATCATAGCACCTTAATGTTAATTAAATTAGTTCAATATGAATCATTTTCCAATGAGATACAATTAATTCTAAAAAATAAATCAATACAGAAAAGTGGTAATTTAGCTTCACTTAGTCCCTTCTTAGATGACTACGGCTTGTTAAGAGTTGGTGGCCGACTTAAGCATTCTAATTTACCCCACAATCATAAACATCCAATCATATTACCTTCTAATCATAAATTAACCCATTTAATAGTTCAATACTTTCATGTAACACATTTACATTCAGGCATACAAACTACACTGTCTAATATCAGATTACAATATTGGCCTATACATGGCAAACAAATTGTACGTAAAATTATTAGAAAATGTGTTACTTGCTTTAAAGCAAACCCTTATTCTATTACACAGAAAATGGGTAACTTGCCAGCAGAAAGAGTTGTTCCTGGCAGACCATTTTCAGTATGCGGCATAGATTATGCAGGCCCATTCTCCCTTAAAGATGGCAAACTACGCAACAAGGCTATTATTAAGGGATATATCTGCATATTCGTATGTTTTGTGACAAAGGCTGTTCACATTGAACTGGTGAGCGATGTATCTACGAAAAGTTTCCTTGATGCTCTTAAGAGATTTGTTTCCCGACGAGGTCTTTGTCATCAAGTCTTTTCAGACAACGCAACCAATTTTCATGGAGCAGACAATGAATTGAAGCGTCTTTTAAGAATGCACACTGATGCTAGTATATATAATTTTTTGCTAGAAAACCTAATAAAATGGAATTTTATTACAGCTAAATCCCACATCATGGAGGTTTATGGGAATCTTCCATCAGAACAGCTAAATATTATCTCAAACGTATTAGTTCTGACTGTAAATTTACATATGAAGAGTTTTCAACTCTACTATGTCAAATCGAAGCTATAATGAATTCCCGTCCTTTGGTTCCTTTATCATCAGACCCAGCTGATCTCGAACCCTTGACCCCGGTCACTTTTTGATTGGTAGTCCATTAACCGCACTGCCTCAAACTGATCAAGTGAACACAAAATCATCACTTTTATCACGATTCACATTGCTTGAAAGGCTCACTCAGCGATTCTGGAAGCAGTGGTCTAGAAGTTATCTGCACACTTTGCAACAACGCACTAAATGGAAATTTAGTAAGGAAGTTCCTGAACTGATTGGTTCTATGGTCCTTCTTAAGGAAGATGGTCTTCCACCGCAACGATGGTCCCTAGGCCGCATCGTAGATATTCATCCAGGAGGAGATGGTGCAGTTCGTGTAGTGAGTGTAAAGACCCGAAATGGTATTACAAAACGCTCAGTTACTAAAGTGTGCGTCTTACCAGTCTAACAGATGTTCCTTGTATTCTCGTTGCATTTGAATATTGTTTATTTTTCATTACTTGTTATTCACATTTAACTTATTCTTATTGTATTTTGTTACATAATGAATATTACATTATAAAATTTATCATTTGAAACCCGTATGTTTCAAGGCCGCCGGTATGTTAGAACGCAGGCATTATTTCTATTTAAAATGATGATCATAGTAGCATGATAGATTGATGTATCAAAATAAAAAAATATACAGTCCACTTTTCATGTCAATTGGCGTTCCTTCTTTTTAATGTAAAAAGAAAACCCTACACAAATTAAATGTCCTTTTTAACTGAAGTGAAACAATAAGTAAAGACAAATTAAGATAAAATTTAAATAAATGTTTTGATTTCGCACGCTTGTTGAGACAGTATATCCCGTTATCAGTTGACACAGATCAAATCTTAATTTGTCTTTACTTATTGTATAATTAAAGATACATGAAAGGTAAATCAAAGTTTTCACTTCAAATAGGTATATAATTAACATCGTATTATTGTTGTTTTAAAGATTGTGTTTTTTAATTTTATGTTTAGATTTAAAATTAATTTTGTTCTATAAATACGACATGTAAACACAATTGTTTATTGTAAATGATGACTGTTGAATTAGGTCTTACACTAGGTTGACCTTCTATTTTCCACTTTTGATCAAATTACAGTTAATCAGATCAAATTTTGCTTTCAAATGGAAAGGATGTAAAAATAGGAAAATCTTTAATCCTTCAGCTTTGTAGGTCTATCCTCACATATAATCTTATTTATTTATAATATATAAAATATAATATATACAATCTTATTGATTTATAAAATGTTACATAGTAAATAGTACCTAAATACATAGCTGAAAAAGTTACTTTTGTTAATGATCACTATTGAATTAGGTCTGACACTAGGTTAACCTTCTATTTTCCACTTTTGATCAAATTATAGTTAATCAGATCAAATATTGCTTTCAAAATGGAAAGGATATCTATTAAGCTGGTGCTGATTAATTATTGGAACCTGAACGTGTAACGGCATCCGTAGCTAATGCATCAACAGTCTCCCGCATAGCATTTACTTTATATTAGCGAGTAGAGTATTATTTATATAGTTTACGGAGAAAAGAACGAATGTAATAACTGTATCTGTATAAACACTCGTTAAGATATGACAGTTTGATAACACTACATCTCGACCTTTGGAATTTAGATATCAAAAAAAACATTCGAATATAGACAAAGCAATGAACTGTGCGCATGTTCACCTGTAAAGGTATAAAATAAAATATCGAGTATTTAAATTAGTATTAAGCAATACGCTCTGTTGTCTTCAAGATTATCATCAACATGGCCCCTTATAGTGTAACGAAGTTACTTAATTTTATGTTAAACAAAGTTATTAATTTATTAGAACATTTCGTAATAATAATTATTATTAAAGAATATTATTTAATTTTGAAGTTTTCTATATTTACGCGCAACCTTGCCGTGAACCGAGTCCGGCTACACCGACTCCCCCACCGTTGATCCCCCACTGTCTAGCTGCCCGCCTAGCGTGACGCGCACACGCTTGTCGCCTATAAAAGCCGAGGTCGTGTTGCGGTTAAGTCAGTTGGTAGTTCTCAACTACAAGTTGAAATAGTAAGTCAAAGTGAAGTGCCTAGTGAATAGTAACAACAACAGGACCGACCGAGAATACACAGATGAGCTTAGCTTTAGTGTATTCACCGCTTTCCGCTACACCAGCCCGCTCTCCTTTACTGACTTCCGTCTCCCTCTTTCCTTTTTTTCTGCCGCACTACTGCGCTTGACCGTGGTACTGGTTCTTTCTCTCTCCCTCTTTCCTTTTCTTCTGCCGCACTACTGCGCTTGACCGTGGTGCTGGTTCTTTCTCGCTTTCTCTTTCTTCCGTTTCTTCTGCCGCACTACTGCACTTGACCGTGGTGCTGGTTCTTTCTCTCTCTCTGTTTCTTTTCTTCTGCCGCACTACTGAGCTTGACCGTGGTGCCGGTTCCTTCTCTTTCTTCTGCCGCACCACCGAGCTGGACCGTGGTGCAGGTCCCCTCTTCCCCCATACCGCTCTGTCACCCCGTCTGATTACCCTAACCCCGGTATCCTGGTACCCCTATCCTTCCTGCTGGTTTGGCTGGGGTTATCCGAATAGACCGAGGGGTAGTATTAGTAGTTCGACTGCTTGTTTGGCTTTTGCTTACCTGCATCTAGTATTATTGGACACCCTTGTAAGACCTCTGGAGTACCGTGTCTCCACTGTAAGTTACCTTGGCTCCGATAGTGTCAAAGGGTACCCTATTGGGTTTGACAGAGAGTAAACTCTATAAAATCTGACGCCCGAGAAAAGTAGTACCTTATAGGACGGACGAACGTTGCAGGCGTCCGGCCTCTCAGAACATCAGTCACCGAAGAACGTCGCAATAGTAATACCGTAATCAAACCGCTTTGTTACGCAGATATACTACCTGATCTCCTCGATTATAACGAAAGCTTCGATGACTCAAGTTCACTCAAAGACGGATATATGTACTACCTATGCTTTAAAATGTACATATTATCATTGATGCTAAAACTTAATTTTTAGAAATTATCGACATTGACGCTAGTAGTAGCGAGAAAAATGTATCATTTGCTTACGATAATATTACTGAATCTTATTATGCTGATGATGATAAGGGTACGTATTTTTAAATGTTAAAAATAATAATATATAACTTATCTTTAAATTTTAGAACTGTGTTACGAAGCAGTAAACAACACAGACCAATATGTAAACCTGACATCAATTGATGTTGTCGGTGTCTTCGTATGGTGAAGAGGAAGATTGTCTTCAACTACTCTGCTCTATGCAATATCCCTTGTATACCACACGACGCAACTCCGATCATGTTCACTACATACACGCAGGGCTTGATCCGAAACATGATGACTTTGAACCGGTGATAAAAATCGTATGCTCAAATAATTTGTGTGCCGATCACGAGATAGTGTTGTCTCGAGATTTGTGGTTTAATCTGTATGACATCGACGTAGAAATGAAATTTAGAAATTTCTTTAGTGTTCAGGGTGCCCATTACCGAAAATTGAAAGTGAGAATAACCGAAGATCTATATATAGAATTTAGATCACACTGTATTGGTTACAGTGTAACAATTAGAAATGATAAAACGTACATACACATGAAAGATCATGAATTTCAGCGAATATTATACATGGTTCCAATAATTAATCAGCACATCAGATGCCTATATAATTTATATTTCTCTATGTTTTACTATGCTAGTACGGAAGCTGTTGCAGAGGGTTTAAGACGTGAGCTGGTAGATAAAAGCAGACCTATAGAAAACGATTCAATTTTATTTGCTGCTGAATGTTTATGTATTCATTCGGTTTTAAATTCAGCTTCCTCGGCCTCTGGACGTAATTCACATATTCTACTAGAAATTTTAAAATTTTATCCGACCAAGTTCATCAATGACGTTCAAACACAACTTTTACAATCGTCAGCTCAAACTAATGGAAACGAAGAGAGAACTTAGAATTAGGCTAGCTAAGTATATAAGAGCATTACGTTTGTTAAGGTCTGATATAATAATGTACTGTGTCATCAATGATGTATCCAAAGAAATGTTATTTTTATCTATAAACGATGTATGATAAAAAATAAAATAATTCTGTAATGTACTGTGTCATCAATTATGTATTCAAAGAAATGTTATTTTTATCTATAAACGATGTATGATAAATAAAAAATAAAATAATTCTGTAATGTACTGTGTCATCAATGATGTATCCAAAGAAATGTTATTTTTATTTCAATTCGTCTTTACTTTTTGTATAATTAAAGATCACGTAAAAGGTAAAATGAAGTTTTTATTTTTCTTTCACTTCAGTTAAAAAAGGACATTTAATTTGATTACGTGCATATACTTCAAATTGCGCGTGTATCTGTTTGAAATTGTGCGTGAATATGCTTGATAATGTATGTGTGCGCATGTATCTGTTGGAAATTGTGTATATACTTTAAATTGTACGTGTATATACTTTATAATGTACGTCTGTGCGTGTATATACTTCAAATTGCGCGGGTATCTGTTTAAAATCATGCGTGAATATACTTCAAATTGCGCGTGTTTCTGTTTGAAATTGTGCGTGAATATGCTTGATAATGTATGTGTGTGCGTGTATATACTTCAAAATGCGCATGTATCTGTTTGAAATTGTGTATATACTTTAAATTGTACGTGTATATACTTTATAACGTACGTCTGTGCGTGTATATACTTCAAATTGCGCGTGTATCTGTTTAAAATCATGCGTGAATATACTTCAAATTGCGCGTGTTTCTGTTTGAAATTGTGCGTGAATATGCTTGATAATGTATGTGTGTGCGTGTATATACTTCAAAATGCGCATGTATCTGTTTGAAATTGTGTATATACTTTAAATTGTACGTGTATATACTTTATAACGTACGTCTGTGCGTGTATATACTTCAAATTGCGCGTGTATCTGTTTAAAATCATGCGTGAATATACTTCAAATTGCGCATGTATCTGTTTGAAATTGTGTATATACTTTAAATTGTACGTGTATATACTTTATAACGTACGTCTGTGCGTGTATATACTTCAAATTGCGCGGGTATCTGTTTAAAATCATGCGTGAATATACTTCAAATTGCGCGTGTTTCTGTTTGAAATTGTGCGTGAATATGCTTGATAATGTATGTGTGTGCGTGTATATACTTCAAAATGCGCATGTATCTGTTTGAAATTGTGTATATACTTTAAATTGTACGTGTATATACTTTATAACGTACGTCTGTGCGTGTATATACTTCAAATTGCGCGTGTATCTGTTTAAAATCGTGCGTGAATATACTTCAAATTGCGCGTGTTTCTGTTTGAAATTGTGCGTGAATATGCTTGATAATGAATGTGTGTTTGTGTATATACTTTAAATTGCGCATGTAGCTGTTTGAAATTGTGTATATACTTTAGACAAAGTAGAAGCTAACAATATGAATTTACTAAAGAAGGTAGAAGAAACGGATGTCTTAGTAATCGACAATTCTAAAACTTCACTAAATAAAATAGAATTTCTCACAGATAAACTAAAAGTTATTCGTTGAAACGGTTGATGCATTAGCTACGGGTGCCGTTACACGTTCAGGTTCCAATAATTAATCAGCACCAGCTTAATAGATATCCTTTCCATTTTGAAAGCAATATTTGATCTGATTAACTACAATTTGATCAAAAGTGGAAAATAGAAGGTTAACCTAGTGTCAGACCTAATTCAATAGTGATCATTAACAAAAGTAACTTTTTCAGCTATGTATTTAGGTACTATTTACTATGTAACATTTTATAAATAAATAAGATTTTGCTATTTTTACATCCTTTTCATTTGAAAGCAATATTTGATCTGATTAACTGTAATTTGATCAAAAGTGGAAAATAGAAGCTTAACCTAGTACCAGACCTAATTCAATAGTCATCATTAACAAAAGTAACTTTTTCAGCCAAGAAGGTCAACCTAGTGTCAGACCTAATTCAACAGTCATCATTAACAAAAGTAACTTTTTTCAACCATGTATTTAGGTACTATTTACTATGTAACATTTTGTAAATAAATAATATATTATTATAGATTATAATAAACTCGCGAAACTTTTACTAATGTTTTATTTATTTCATGATTATGGAATTTCGTCATATAACGCTGGAAACAATTGAAAATGATTCTGGTATACAATGATTTTGCTATTTTTACAAGTAATGTATTAGGATGTAAACAGGTAAACGAATCTAGTACAATTAGCTGTAATTGTATATTTCTTCAACGTCTCGCTTATTTAGTATTTTCTAACTGTGCGTCCAATGGCTGTAAATTTAAACAGCAAAATAATTAAATAGTGTTTAATTACACCTTTAAATGTTCATACCTGATTCATATCAATAATAGAGCAGTGGTCAAAGGGTGGAAAACCGCCAATTTTGATTTTTCCTAGGTAGATCAATCCCAGAGACATTGTTTTTTGTATAATCATGTCGTTCAGTTCGACTACCTTTTCATCTGTCAATTTTTCGGAGAAGCGTCTTGGTAGAAAAGTTATATATTCTTGGGAGATTATGTAAACAGCACGTCTGTTGTCTTTACATTTGACTACTTTAAATTCCTGAATTTCTACCGGCTCTCTAAAGGCGTATTCGTACAGCTTTTTCACTGGTTTTTGACCAGCTCCCGGTGTCTGATTGAGTTCCTTTAAAAAGTTCATCCTTTGACAGAAAAAGAAATGTTATTCAGAAAGAAAATTAGTCGTTCAATTTAAAACTTATGATAATATAATCGAAAACTCACCTATTAATCTCGAAGCTGTAAAACACAGTCGTCTTACAGTAATGAAGAATCGCTGGATTTAATGAAACTGTTTAAAAACGGGGCCTTATATATGTATGTGTAGCTATTTGCTTTCTTTTAGATATTCTCACGCATTTCTTAATATTATTGTATATAGATAATTGTATAGATTAATCCTTGCGATAAATATCATGCTCAAGTATATTATATGTTTACATGTCGTATTTATAGAACAGAATCGTTAAATATACAATAAAAATCAATATCCGCATGTCTTGAACAAAATTAATTTTAAATCTAAACATAAAATTAAAAAACGCAATCTTTAAAACAACAATAATACGATGTTAATTATATATCTATTTGAAGTGAAAACTTCGATTTACCTTTCATGCAATCTTTAATTATACAATAAGTAGACAAATTAAGATTTTATCTGTGTCAACTGATAACGGGATATACTGTCCCAACAAGAGTGCGAAATCAAAACATTTATTTAAATTTTATATTAATCTGTCTTTACTTATTGTATAATTAAAGATCACGTAAAAGGTAAAATGAAGTTTTTATTTTTCTTTCACTTCAGTTAAAAAGGACATTTAATTTGATTACCTATCGGAGATCTACATAATTACGTACATTATATCGATAGAGTCAATACATCATGGGTGTGTGTTCTTGTGGTAAAGCTATTGCCTTGTTAGGTCTACTAATTAATGAAAACGGATTAAAATTTGAAAATATGTACCTATACGCCAGAAACTCATCCAGTTTTTGTAATTGATTGTTAAAGACAGGTAGAGAGTTTTAATGATTCTACTGTAGACATTAGATTAGAGCTTGAATCGGTCAACCCACTTTCTGATACAACTAAAGCATACTGCTTAATTTTACATGATTCGTTGATAGAATACAATACGTTTGCTGAAACTGTGACTAGACATATACACATACGATAATGAAAATTATTAAGCAAAAGAAGTCGCTAAATATATTTAACTTAGACGATGATGTTTCTCGATAATATTCCGATGGTGATAAGAAGCATGGTAAGCTTTTACCTGTTTCCTGTAGAGCAATTTTGAGTGTACCTTCTTCTTGTGGTAAAACTAATGTCTTTTTAGGTCTACTAATTAATAAAAACGGATTAAAATTTGAAAATATCTACCTATACGCCAAGTCTTTATTTCAACCTAAATATGACGAAAACGAGGGAGCATGTGATAGCATTTTAAACGAATTGAGTATTATTTATATAGTTTACGTAGAAAAGAACGAATTTATTCAGATCAAAAGTGGAAAATAGAAGGTTAACCTAGTGTCAGACCTAATTCAATAGTGATCATTAACAAAAGTAACTTTTTCAGCTATGTATTTAGGTACTATTTACTACTATGTAACATTTTATAAATAAATAAGATTTTGCTATTTTTACATCCTTTCCATTTGAAAGCAAAATTTGATCTGATTAACTGTAATTTGATCAAAAGTGGAAAATAGAAGGTTAACCTAGTGTCAGACCTAATTCAATAGCCATCATTAACAAAAGTAACTTTTTCAGCCAAGAAGGTCAACCTAGTGTCAGACCTAATACAACAGTCATCATTAACAAAAGTAATTTTTTCAGCCATGTATTATCCTTTCCATTTTGAAAGCAATATTTGATCTGATTAACTATAATTTGATCAAAAGTGGAAAATAGAAGGTTAACCTAGTGTCAGACCTAATTCAATAGTCATCATTAACAAAAGTAACTTTTCCAATCATGTATTTAGGTACTATTTACTATGTAACATTTTGTAAATAAATAATATATTTATAGATTATAATAAACTCGCGAAACTTTTACTAATCCGTTTTATTTATATCATGATTATGGAATTTCGTCATATAAGGCTAGAAACAATAAACAATTGTGTTTACATGTCGTATTTATAGAACAAAATTAATTTTAAATCTAAACATAAAATTAAAAAACACAATCTTTAAAACAACAATAATACGATCTTAATTACCTATTTGAAGTGAAAACTTCGATTTACCTTTCATGTAATCTTTAATTATACAATAAGTAAAGACAAATTCCGCGTTGTTCCATCTGTAAGCCGGCTGCAGCTGCACATTGGGCCTACATAATAATAATAATCGGCCCCTCCCTCCCGCACAAGCTTATAGCTTCTGGGGCCTTGGTTTAGGCTATGGATTGTAGTAGTTATATTATTATTATAAATTAAGATTTTATCTGTGTCAACTGATAACGGGATATACTGTCTCAACAAGCGTGCGAAATCAAAACATTTATTTAAATTTTATCTTAATTTGTCTCTACTTATTGTTTTACTTCAGTTAAAAAGGACATTTAATTTGATTACCAATTGGAGGTCTACATAATTACGTACATTATATCGATAGAGTCAATAGATCATGTGTGTGTGTGTGTGTTCCATTCATTTGTTTGGCTTAGCTAAGATAACGAATACAGTATAATAGTATATGATTAATAAATAAAAGCATAATCTTAGGTAATTATATAATAAACACATTTTAACAGATTTTTATTTCAAGCCTGTGAAACGCAAATAGTCTCGATAAATTATAATTAGTGTTTACTATATTTCTAATCAGAGAAATGTTATTTTTATCAATCAGATGTATGCAGTACTATTAAGAAATGCGTGAGAATATCTAAAAGTCAGCAAATAGATATACGTACATATATAAGCCTTATTTTTAATCAGTTTCATGAAATCCAACGATTCTTCATTGCTGTAAAACGACTGTGTTTTACAGCTTCAAGATCAATAGGTGAGTTTTCGATTATATTATCATAAGTTTTTAAATTGATCGACTGAATGTTAACCTTTTATGCTAATGTAGTTCCTATTTATTAGTATTGTGTATTCTTAGATCGTCTTTAGCTCAGTTATTTTCTAAATTGAAACTTGAAAGGTTAACCTTTTTCTAACTGATTAAGTGAATGTTATTATATATAACTATTTCGATTGTTCCAGCCTCTGAATAGAAACCGACCCGTTAAAATTGTAACTTGTTTGTCGTGTTTAAGACTAAAGTATGCCGTTATTCCGCACCACTTCAGTGTCCTCGCTAGACAGTGATAATTACACAATCGAAGATACAGGATTATGCATGAATAAACAAGAATTGCAACGACAATTCCGGTGCTGTATCTTAGATAACGATACAACCGATCTATTTTCGATATCAGCACTTGTATGCTATGAATATGAGTTAATATTATTTGGAGGTGAAATCTTACTAGATCCTCGACGATATACAACGGTACCAGTTCACATCCATAAAGGTATCAATGAAGAACAAGTGGAAAGAGCGTTTGCTGAACTTTACCATGAAATAGAAAAGACGAACATTCGTTTAGGATTAAATTGTGAGTGTGTTACCTTCATAAATTTTATTCATGTATAATTGGTATTAATATTCGTAAACTTAGATTCTTGATTTTGTAATATCGAAATTATAAATAATTAAACGTATAAAATATAAAACGATAACCCTTTTAACTAACTAATTTGTCTTTACTTTATTGTGTAATAAATATCAGCCACATTCATCATGCTATCAGCCTATTAAATACCATAAGACAGCAGCATATGATGGGCGTTATCGCTAGGGACAGACAGGCAATCAGTAATTAATTCACCCTAAGCGAAATTACAATTAAACATATTTTGTTCATCGATTACTTTACCTCCTCTAATCATATCAAATCCCTACCTTTCATCAGATCACAGGTATACACTAATCAATTCTTATTTTTAATCATACCCTTAATCAGGTCATCGATATCCACTAATCATATCAAATCCTTATCTTTAATTAGATCACCCTTTCTAATCAGGTCACAGGTATCCGCAAATCATATCAAATTAATCATAACACAGATTACCCCACCCTTTCTAATCATTTCAAATCCTTGAATCATCAGCTTTGCTAATCATCACCTTTAATCATGTAACCGCTAATCATTTCACAAGTGACCGCTAATTCTCACCTAATCATTTCAAATCAATACCTTTTAAGCAGATCAATCTATCAAATCCTTACCTTTAATTAGATCACCCTATCAAATCCCTACCTTTATTCAGATCACCCTTTCAAATCCACACCTTTAAGCAGATCACCCTATCAAAACCGTACCTTTATTCAGATCACATGTTACCTCACCCCTTATAATCATATCAAATTCTTTAATTAGATCACATATTACCTTATTCCTTCTAATCATATCAAATCCTTTAATCGCTAATCAGGTCGCAGGTATCCGCGGATCATATCAATTTCAGCATGTCATAGGTAGCCGTAAACCATATCAATTTAATTAGATCACAGATTACCTTATCCCTTCTAATTATTTCAAATCCTTTAATTTTCACCTTTGATAATCATCACTTTTAATTCTATCACAACCTATCTCTAACCAATTTTCACCTCACACATTTTATCATATCATAGGTATCCGCTTCAAATCATTAATATTAATTATCACCTTTGCTAATCTACACCTCTGCTAATCATCACCTTTGCTAATCATCACCTTTAATCATGTAACCGCTAATCATTTCACAGGTAACCGCTAATAATTCTCACCTCAATCATCACCTGTCAGTCAGGTGTCATGACGTCATCAGGTGTGATGACGTCAGGTAGTAGGAGTGGGGATCGACTCAATATCCCTAATACCTACTAATAGTAGGTCGATTGACTAATAAGCCTATCTAGTTCGTATTTAATTTTTTTTAAATATTCTTGCTAAATATTCGTTTGATCTGATGCAATTTTAATGCTTGGACGTTTTGTTGATTTAGTTTTTAAGACAGTTTTAGCATCTTCGGGTGAGTTCAGTATAACTTTAATTGAACGAGTTTTATTAGCATTAAATTTTCCTAGCCTAAACAGTAGGGTCTTCCTTATCCCACTCCCTAAAAAAGTTTACATATTGTATAAGCACAATACACAAAAAACTTTATTGACTTAACTTAAGTCCTTCCCGTGCCGACAGGCGCTTAAATTTAGAAAAAAGGTTATCTTTGCTAAAGTTCGCGATTATGCAAGTTTTACTAATAAAATTATAAATTATATTGTAATATTTTAAGAGTCCAATCGTGAGTAAATAGCTATTTATGTATCAAGTTGCAATATGAACGTGTTTTTTTGTACCCGACGTGGAAATTGGACCACTAGCTAACAGTCCTGTGCAAAAAACTAGTCACATTGGAAAGCTTTGCTTAAATGGATTTTTGTAATTTTCAAAATTTATAATATAAAAATTAGAAAATAAATTCATTTTCAGATTCACTTTTGCATTACAATTTATTATCATGAGTAGACGGTGGTACGAACTTGTTTTACTTGGTTGTGAAGGAAATCATAATTTTAATTATTGCGAATAATTTGTTTGAATCTAGAAAACCGAGTTATTGTTACATATTTACACAAGTTGCAATATGAAATCTCATATTGCACTTGTGTAAATAACTAGGAGAGTTATTTTGACATGACATAATGAACTAAAATTACAAACATTTATTTACTTACGATAATTACAAACGGTTAAGTAATATTAACTATATTTACAAATTATAAACTAATAGGAACACAAAACTTTGCTTTATATTTATTTGCACTAAATTAATTTCAAAACAATGTCTAGAACTGACGGATTATAATGACGGAATGTTTATATTTGCTGTACTTTATTGCATAAACAAAGTTATTGCATAACAATAATAAAGTTATAAGTAGTGTCTTTCTTTAAAACGTGTGTACCGAAGTGAAAGAAATCATTATTAAGTTCATAATAAAAGGTCTACTGAAATCTCTTTCTGTAATTAGAAGTATTTAGTATTATGCAGTCAATAACGTCTTTTGTAAAGAGCAGTGAAGTTAATGGAAGATTATTAATTAAAGCAATTATACGAAGTAGTTGGTACATTTTTACCTTTTTTTAATACGTACGTTTATGTTAATAAGTACTGCATG
Source organism: Agrypnus murinus (assembly GCA_929113105.1). Lineage (NCBI taxonomy): Eukaryota > Metazoa > Arthropoda > Insecta > Coleoptera > Elateridae > Agrypnus > Agrypnus murinus. The sequence continues at coordinate 139,305,896 of OV816027.1, read as the reverse complement.
TAGAAGCTAATTTAATTTAATTTAATGTAATTTAACACTGGTTAGGTATCAATAAATGTTACTTTTAGAGGTTAATATTGTTATTTTTCTTTTTTTTTGACCATTTGAAGACAAAAATTTGACGATAGAGCAAATAAAACAGATCTGGTTCTACTTCAAAAAATATGTCATTTAACATATGTTTATGCTCATGTCGGCACGGGAAGAAACTAAGCTATCGAGCAGAATTTTTAAGTGTGTTCTTGTATCTAATGTAAACTTTTAAGGTGGCGAGACCAAGAAAATACTAAAGTTGAAAAATTAGGAACACCCTAATCTATAATAATATTCATCAGTGGCGAGCGGTGAGAATTTAAGCTAGGGAAGCAATCACGATTTTAATTTTAATATATCTAGGTACAGGCGCGGATTCACGGGTGGAATGGGGGAAATACCCCTAAATTTAGAAATAATTATACATAAAATAGAAACAAATAATATTTGTTTAATTATTATTTATTAAAACAAGCATTTTTCCAAAAATTTCCCCCTCAAAATAATTATCTGGATCCGCATCTGCTAGATACAATAAAAAACAGTGTTATAATTATTAAAGTTTTACACTTATATTATATACTTATGGAATTTGTTGACTATTATTCTTTATTTTAAAAAAACTACTACTATGTATTTATAATGCAACTCGATTTTCCGGTCTTTTTTAGCAAAATACCGGTGCAGGTTTTAATCTTTGTTGTTTAGTTTAAAAGTTCTGGTTTTGATCTGCCTTTTTCAATAATTTGTAATTTCTCTCCAAAACTATATGTGGAAAATTCTTTATTAATAATTTACAAATGAACAAAAAAATCGTCCCGATTCGGATGTATCGGCAGTACTCGAATCTTCCACCGAAGCAGCTGAATTTGCAGTCATGACGATAATGCAATTTTAAATTTGCATGCAGCGCAAACTAAATATCAATTATTTGTCTTTAAAAATAATCCAACTTACATAAATTGAAATAAAATACAACGTGACAAAATACAGTCTCATTCTCAGATTTACATTACTTAAGTAACATTAAATTTTAACAAACACTAAATCGAACAAATAACCAAATTATAATAAACATTTGGGCACGAAGCACACTTAAAATAACGACCAAACAATGTTAACCGCATCGTCTGTATATCACCACGCCCGCTAATTAAGATTAGGAGAAGAGCACTTATAAGCAACGAAATCAGTGCTTATATGCAGTGTATGTAACACATTTGAATCTTTCCGTGCAAGATTAATGAGCCTAATTTAAAATAGTACTCTAAAAATGATTATACTATTTGCTGTACGGAATTGATATTGAGCTTTAAGTTGGTTAAATATTACAAATTTAAATAATCGATAACCATAATTTTATAAACATATTTTTGTTAGCATTGGTTTTTATTTTTAATAAATTATTAATAAGGGAAGCATTGCTTCCATGGACCGCACGCCACTGGATAAAAGAATATAAATAATTTTTATTATGAAGAAGCTTTTCATTTGTTTCTGCATGATGTTATTGTGTGTAATTTAATATTATATATACAGAAAAAATATAGTACATTAAGGTACTATTTACATTTTAAAAGTACATAGTACCGGTAGATCCAATTATAGTATGAATTAATACTATAATTATAATACGGTTGGCAACGGCTGATTAGAACTGAAAGTTAAATGTACAAACCTTGAATGGGGAAGACGCATATGTCGTCGATTGAGAAAATTGTTGCATTTTGCTAAGCTTTATTAGTAAATTAGTTAGAAATGCATGAAGCAATTACCAATTTTAAGTAATTAATTTTCGAGAATCTTGGAAATTTAAATTAAAGATTCATATCCGTCTCATTTCCAGTTTTTCATTGTTGAAATTAGGATCCAAAAATTACAGATCCGTACGTTAAGTGGCGCCCACTGACGGTAATTTTGCAACAAAGATGGTTTGCAGGCAGACAGAATAATAATATAATATTTATTCTGGATAGTAATTATACAGAATCACAAGAAAATGATTCAGCATAAGCTACTCTTCCATCATCCCCTCGCAGTACAAAAACAAAAATTGCAGAATTACACAGATTATACAATCATACAGAAAACAAAATAGGTAAATACAAAAACTATAGTATATATTCAGTATACATATTGCTGTGATTTCAGCACTCATAATTGAATATGTCATTTGGGTTGCCTATAAATTTAGGGGTTTAGATTGAACTTGCCCAAATATTATTTAAAAATAAATTAATTGTTGCTTAATGTGTAAAGGATACACTTTACATCACTTGATAATAATAAGAAGTAGATCTTGAAAGGGTTTTTCACTTAAAATTGAAAGATTATTTTGACAAGATGCAATTTGCATATCGTTAGGTCGTTGGACTTGGTTTTTCATAATTGAAGCAATTGTAAGGTGTAGTTTCACCTGGAACGTATAAAAGGCATAGATGGAAAGGTGTATGCAAGCAATCACCACAAAACTCACAGTTTTTGTTGTCGAATTTCAAGTAAATCCCATGCTGGTTTAACGATTCATCAAATTTCATGATAAATGTATAGTTTTCATTAATCTATGCATTTGCAGCCAAAATGTTTTGCTGCAATATTATTAATTAGCTTCTAGAGCACCTTTAGCACCTTTTGTCTTTAGTTACTTACCAAATTTTGTTAGTGGAAAAATGACGTTTGTCGTTTGTTTTTGAAAAAATATAAAAGCAGATCGAAAATATGGTTACTTGTTTGTTGATTTTCATATAAAGCAGAAGCCATGTTGGATTGTTAAAATTTCGAGGTTATATGTGACAGATTTTAAGTCAATAAAATGTCAAAAAAGTGAGGTTATGACAAATGTCATCCAAGTTTAATCTTTTTTAAAGTGTTTAATAATGATAATAACAAGTGGCGTGCGGTGAGAATTTAGGCTAGGGAAGCAACTTGCTGGAAGCAATTTAAAATTTAATATACCTAGGTACAGGCGCGGTATCACGGGGGAGGAATCCCCCCAAAGTTTTGATATATACTTTAGTATTATAGTTAAATAAATTTTGAATGTAAAAGTAGTTAATGTTTATTAAATATTGTGCAATATATAACATTTATAAATAAATATACATATGATAAAAACAAATAATGTTTGTACAGCAATTATTATTAATTTAAAATAATTCTCTGGATCCGCTCCTGCTAGGTACAATAAAAAACAATGTTATAATTGTTAAGCTTAAAAGTTTTTCAAAGAACTTTTATACTTTATACTTCTGTAATTTGTTGACTATTATTCTTTATTGAAAAAAAGTACTACTATTTATAATACAACTCGATTTCCCGGTCTTTTTAGTAAAATACCTGGTGCAGGTTTTAATCTTTGTTGTTAAATTTGAAAGTTCTGGTTTTGATCTGCCTTTCTCAACAATTTGTAATTTCCCTCCAAAACTGTATGCAGAAAAATCTTTAAATATTCGGTTGAATCGGAAGTACTCGAACCTTCCACCGAAGCAGTTGAATTTGTAGGCATGACGATAATGCAATTTTAAATTTGCATACGGTGTATTGTCTTTAAAAAAATTCCAACTTATATCAATTCAAATAATAAAATGTTTCAAAATACAGTTTCATTCGCAGATTTACATTACTTAAGTAACACTTAACAGAAAGAGCAGAAAATTTTATATCCGAATACGTATTTACCTTTTTTTTCATCTTTTAATACGTCAACAAGTCATTTTGTGAAGGTCTATCCATCTCCTGTTGTCTGTTTGTGATAACGGACTCGCTTATCTTCAAACGATCTACGTAGTTTATTGTTTCCAGCCTTATTTTGTGGAACTCCATAATCATGAAATAAATAAAGATTATTAAAAGTTTCACAGTTTTATTAAAATATACCTGACAATATTGTTTCGACAGCTATGCTGTCATTATCAAAGGTAATATAATTATAAACAAACACGTCGCTAAGGTAGATACAAAATAGGTAACTAGATAAAATAATAATAATGATTTTTATTTTTAATTTTTATTATTATTATTATTATTTTATCTAGTTACCTATTTTGTATCTACCTTAGCGACGTGTTTGTTTATAATTATATTACCTTTGATAATGACAGCATAGCTGTCGAAACAATATTGTCAGGTATATTTTAATAAAACTGTGAAACTTTTAATAATCTTTATTTATTTCATGATCTACGTAGTGATTTTCGTTTAGGTGATTCTTGAACTGTTTCTACATCTCGTTTCAAATTCCAGCAATAGTCCGCCATCATACTTATACCCCATGTTCCTTGATAGCGTTTTTCCATATCTTTCATATCTTGATGACACCTCTCTCCCTGCTCTTCACTGAAATCGCCTAATTTGTCACCTCTCTCCCTGCTCTTCACTGAAATCGCCTAATTTGTCTGGAAAGAAATCAAGATGTGAATCTACAGAATGTAATTTGATGCTCATATTACACCCTAAATTCTTATAGTTTTCAATCATATCACTTACTAACTTTTGATAATTCTGGCTTTTATTATTTCCTAGAAAGTTCTCAGAAACTGCACGAAAACTAGTCCATGCAGCTTCCTCTAAATCCGTCATTTGGGCTGTAAAATTGACATCTTTGAAGAGCGTTCAAATCTGTGGACCATCGAAAATTCCTGCCTTTAACTTGGCTTCACTGACTTTGGGCATTTTTTGCACTATATATTTGAAGCAATTTCCATCTTTATCTAAGGCTGTGACAAACTGTTTCATAAAGCCAAGTTTGAGATGCAGTGGTGGAATTAAAATTTTTGATGTATTCACAAGAGGCGGCTGGATGACGTTGAACGATCCAGGCTGCAGAGATCTTTTTGGCCAATCCTTCTTTATGTAGTGATTTTGTCGATCCCTGCTATCAAAAAGACACAAGAAGCAAGGGTATTTGATATTTCCGCTCTGCATCCCAAGAAGAATTCCAATGATTTTGAGGTCACCACAGATTCTCCATTGATGTTCCTTATATTTTATTTTTTCTAGGACAATTTTGACATTTTCATAGGATTCTTTGAGAACTGTGGAGTGAGCTATTGGTATGGGAGCCAGAATGTTTGTGTTGTGAAGCAATATCACCTTTAAACTGCGAATAGAAGAATATATAAATAATCGCCACTCATTCGATCTGTAACTGTCAGCTTTGACATTATTCATGAGTCCGACAATATCATTACAATATACTAATCTCACTGATTCATCTTTTGTGAAAAAAGGTCGAAACTCGAGCTCTCTCGTCCTATAAATTTAAATCTTTGCACCTTTTTCCAAAAGATTCTTTTGTTTTAGCCTTGAAGCCAAAAGTTCATGAGCTTCTTTCGACAACCCTAATTCGCTTCCCAAGTCACTTAATTCATTCTGCGTAAACGTTTGAGGCTCTTTATTTCTTTTACTTTGCTTTCCATCGCTTCCACTTCCTTCATCTGAACTCATGTCGCTGTCGCTTTCCTCTATCTGTACTTCTTCCTCACTCATATCTATGTCTTCCTTGCCTTCTATTTCTGCAACGGTATCCTTGAACTTACCCCTATGCTTCAAAATCAAAACAGATGGAACTACTTTATCGGTATAAATATACTTGATTTTTGATTTACTTTTCCTATTGAATCCACGAGTAATTGTCCTACAAAAGAAACAGTCTTGTTTTGATTCCGGCATAGTCCATTTTACAGGTGCAGAGTATTTCAAATTTGAAAGATCTTTATTGTTGTAACATGTAATCAACATCTTATGACAATTCAGACAAACGATATGTGGAACCCAATTCTTATCTTGATTTAATATGTTAAGTTAGAAACAATACTTGTATGCAGTATTAACAACATGAGTAATATTTTTCAGGCCATGTGGTGGTGTGTACGAACCACAAACATAACAGAAATGATATAGGGTTTTTGGGTTGTCATGCTCATGTCTATGGGTTCTACTACTTGTAGCTTTATACTCTGGTGAGGCCAAGGTAGCCACCTCAACAGAGCTGCGGTCACTGGATGACGACGCCTGCGGGCCCGCTTTCCCACCCTGACCAGCCGCCGATACTGGGGTTCCATCCCCCTGCATCGTAAATTTTTCCGTTGTGTTTGCCATGACGGCATACGCGTCCTGTTCCAGGGACTTAGCCGGATAGCGGGACAACTCCGTTGCCCGCCGTCACCACGGGGAGGTGCCCTGGATGCAAACACACGGATGAAATTTTTCGCTCTTTCAGAATCCGGAGTAAGAAAATATTATATCGTTATATTACGACGTGATTGGCTCAAATGAATACCAGAATCGTGATCAACGACCCGAAAAATATCAACTCATCAAAGATCCAAGATCTCAATTTACAGCCAAAAGCTGGAAAATGGATTTGATTTTGGATGGCCATCACGTGACCTACAAAGGTCTGTTCTAAAAAAAAATACATATTCGGACGTAAAATTTTCTGCTCTTCAAGAATCCAGGGTCAAAATGATCATATCATCAAATTTTAGGGTTTTGACCTTTATTTGACCTTGATTCTGACACTTCAAGGTCAAGAGAACCCCAGATTCAGATTTAGCGACCCCGAAAACATATATATAAATTTTTCCAGATTTTTTAATAGTCATTCCGAAATTTGACCTTCAGATGCTCTTGACCCTGACGTGATGGGGTTAAACGGACCCCGGATTCGGATTTAGCAACCCCAAAAACATAAAGTGCACCTCCTCAGATATCGGAGAAAATAATTTCAATTTTTTTTGAGGGGCTGTGTAATATATATTATGTAATTAGACGTTATAACGCCTCGGCTATCGCCTCGGCGTTAATACATCTTCTTGGATTTAAAGTATCGCTTGATCTCCGTATTGCATAAGTTGTTTTATTTTATTTCGTATTTCAATCCTAATTTTTCCCTTTTAAAATTCATCCGAATTTATTATATAATGAAGCAAGTTGCCTTGTCTGTGTCATCATACGCGTAACCTAGGAGATAAAAAGCAGCATACCACGTGTGGCTATAATGCAACATCAAATGATTTTTACGTTACCAACAACAACGGAGATCAAGAACGTCTTGAACTACGGTGTCATTGACAACGGAGATCAAGTTATACTTTATTTTACTAATTGTAGTATATAAACAATTGTTTGAAATACGAAATGAAATAATAGTTATTTATGTGTTAAGGGCATAATGAAGCTTTTATGGCCAGAAGCGTTATTTCTAGCCCGAGGCGTCAGCCGAGGGCTAGGAAAAGGCTGTAGGGCCCTAAAAGCAAGTTATGCCCGCTATACATACACTATTTTATGCACAGATTAAGTTTTTAATGTCAAATCTATTATTGTGTAAAAATATAATTAAATGAGTACGTAGGTACATCAAGCAGCTGTGCGTATACTTATGTGATTATACGAAGTTCGTTACTATAGTTACTATTCCAAAATATTTAATTTCAGTTTATTTTCATGGGTGACAAGTTTACAAATTATATTAAGAACCAATCAAGTTCTACAAAAAAACTTCTGACATTTAATTGACTTTTCGTTATTGCCCATCTGACCATAAAGAGGCCCTTGGGCCATAAAAAGACGTTTATGTTTAGATGAGTCTTGCAATAATAGTCTAATTATAATGCATCTGTGCATAAACATATTTAACGAATAATTAAAATAAAAACATGCGCGTATTTGTATACAACAACTTATTTAAAGAAAGAAGTAATTTTAGTTTGCATGGTACATTTAGACAAAGTTTGATTTTCACAGAATATTTCGCATTTATTAAGGCTAATAAAAATTTCGCATGATTGCAATCCATGTTGGTGCTTTCCAATGGACTGGTTTTATAGATCAGTGCAGTGGAATTCTGCTGATTATAAGATAGGCGAATTAAAATGGCGTTATGCCTATACATTTTGACTTGTTTCACATTCTAAATTCAAAACGTGTCGTAATAAGTGTAAAATCGAATCGGAAATATTTCGAACATAGATGTAACGTCGGAATTGAATTGTTTAATAGGTTGGACTGTTGAATTTAAATTTATACGTATTTTTGGTATTTGGCACTTAAAAGTTAAAAAGTTTTTAATTTTAGCGTCTTCGGTCCCTAGGGGAACCAGTCAGCGTTTGACGACGTTTCGACAAGATCTCACTTGCAACCTTCAGGGCACTTCGCTCTGCTTCGCTTGGTTAAACGATTTAGACTGCCGTCCTGTTGCACCGGTGGGTTTTTATATACGGTTTCGGTGTTGCGCATGGTTCCGGTCAGCTGGTTTTTGGCGCGGCTGGTTTCGCTTGATCCGGCTTTCTCTCGCTTAACTTTTTATCGTTCTGCTGTGCTGGTTTTCGCTTCTTGACGATGATGATGGTTTTCAAGATGGTGGTAGTCGCTGTGTATCGTCCTTGGTGTTATGATTGTTCGGATGTTTCTCGATCTCAATAGCTTCTCTTGTGGTTCGTTGGGTCTTAGGCTGTATATTCGCGATGACTTTTGTATTGTCGAAATCTGTTGTGAAATGTACTATTTACATGTTGTGCTAGTGAAGATGTCTTCTCATTTTTGCTGACTGCATTTCGATATTCTTCTATTCTTATTTGAATTCTTTTGTTTTTCTCCTCTATGTAGGATTCTCCGCAGTCTTTACATGGAATCTCGTATACTCCTTGGCTTTCTAATAGTATTTTTGATTTTGCGGATGGTAGCATCTTTCCAATCTTTTTGTCGATGTTGAAGATGGTGTCGATGTTGTGTTTTCTCAGCACTCTACTTACTTTATCAATGGTCCCTTTGATGTACGGTAAGTGCGCTTTGGATACCGATGTTTCTTCTTTTTGTTTGGATTTGGGTCTCTTGATGTTAACGCTTTCGTTTTTCGACAAGAATCCATTTTGTTTTAATGCTAACTTTACCTTTTTTAGTTCTTGATGCTTATTAGCGTCATCAGTCTATCATTGCGATCTGGTTATTAACGTTTTGACTACTGACTGTAGTTGTGATGGGTGGCGATGTGACTGCGCGCTCAGGTAGTGATTTGTGTGGTTTGATTTCGGTATACTGTATATCCCAGCCTGCCATCTTCCTTTTTGTTTGTTGATACATCTAGGAAAGGTAGTGAATGTTTTTTTCAATCTCCATTGCGAATTTGATCTTCTGGTGTATGTTGTTTAGATGCTGCAAGAACGTCTGCAGTTTTTCTTCGCCATGGGTCCATATGATAAAAGTATCGTCTATGTATCTTAGCCATAGTTTAGGGTTGTCGCTTGTTGTTTGCATTGCCGCGGTTACTGGTGATAAATGTGATCTCATAGGTGCTCCTTCCACTTGTTTGTACCGCTGATCTTTGTAGAAGAAGTAGGTGTTGTTTAGGCAGTGTCTCGTTAACTCGATGATTTCATTTGGGACTTGAATACTTCCGTTGTATCATATATCTACTAATGTAGTTTTCTTATTTTTGGTTTTACCAGGCACTGTTGGTGATGGCTGATGCGGCTGGACCCCCTTACTGCTGTGAGGTGCTGGACAACCTGCACTCCGTCTCCGGTCACGGAAACAAAAATTGTTTCCTAACTTCTATTGATTTAAAAGACGCTTATTTTTTGGTATCGATTAATAAACATTTTAGGAAATTCCTTCACTTTCAATACAATAACAAATTGTACCAATTTAATTGCTTACCGTTCGGCTTAAGCACGGCTATTTACTAAATTAATGAAGCCAGTGATTGAATTTTTGAGAAATAAAAATATTTTGTTAGTAATCTATTTAGACGATACACTTGTTATTGCAAACTCAGAAAATGATTGTTTTAACCATGTTACAATAATTAGTAAATCTACTAGAAAACCTAGGTTTTATAATTAATTACGAGAAGTGTATTTTACGACACAAAAAATCAATTTTTTGGGTTTCGATTATAACACAAGAGAACATGACCTTCACCATATCGTTAGAAAAAAAACAAAGGATTAAACGTCAATTTTCTCCAAAAGATTGACTTGCAGAATTAGATTATTTGCTCAGTTAATTGCTGCTTGTCCAGCAATCATATATGGTTATGCACACACTAAAAAATTTAAAAGAGCTAAGATGATCGCCTTACAGATTAGTAATGGTAATATTGATAGTAAAATGAAACTCTCATCTCATATTCGTCGTGATATAAATTGGTGGTCGGATAATATTTTGACTTCAAAGCAATCCCTTAAAATAATTGATTTTGGAGTTTGAAATATTTTCTGACGCATCTAGATCAAGTTGGAGGGCTTTCTATAATGGCGTCACAGCTAGGAATTTCTGGTCCAAAGGCCATAGTTGGTTGCACATAAACCAACTTAAAACCTTAGCTGCTTTCTATGCCTTGAAATCTTTTGCCAAAAGCCTTACCAATTCCAGCATTTTATTACGAATCGATAATGTAACAGCAATTTCCTGCATTAATAAAATGGACAGTACACAATATGAGAACCTGATAACATATCAAATTTAATTTGGGAATGGTGTGTGAATAGAAACAACTATGTTTTTACTTTATATATTTCCTCGTCAGTAAATTATGAAGCGAATGTAGAATCTAGATCAAATTCCATAGAAACTGAATATGAGTTAAACCCATCAGTTTTTGAACAGATTATTAAGAGATTTGGTAAACCAAATATTGATCTCTTTGCTTCACTTAAAAATAATAAATGTGAAGTTTATGCATCTTGGAAACTGGACCCAGATTCCACTTTTGTTGACGCTTTCACCTTTAACTGGAAGCAATTTTATTTTTACGTCTTTCCTCCCTTTTCAGTAATTAGTAAGAGTGCTAGATAAGATTCGGGAATTATAGCAGTGCCATTCTGGTCTGTACAACCTTGGTTTCCCTTGTTCAGGAATCTTTTAACCGAAGATCCTCTGTTTAAAGGTCCTGACAAACATTTAGTTTTTTCACTTTTCAGGAAACCTCACCCCCTGTACCAGAACCTCAGCCTGGCTGTAGGGAGGTTATCAGGAGAGATTTTTTTAAGAAGATTTATTCCGGAAACGGCCATCCCAGTTCTAATCGCCTCCTTATATAAGGGCGCCTTAAAAAATTATGATTCTTGCTATTCCCGTTGTTGGACATTCTGCCTTACAAGACATTCCAGTCCTACAGATTTCAATTTAAATTTACTTTTAGATTACATGACGAGAAAATATTAAAACGCTTTCTAAAAGGGTTACTTAACTCTAAACCTCCTAGATTTAGATATAATGAAACCTGGGATCCCCAACCTGTATTGTTTAAGTTGGGAAAGCTGTATCCTTTGGAGGGTTTAACAGCTGGAGCTTGGAACAGCTAACTAAAAAGGTAGCAACACTCTTGGCCTTAACTACAGGCCATAGAGTGCATACGCTCTCAAAGATTTCCTTAAGAAACATTGTTGTTTTACGTAGATAATAGAATAGAAATTAGAGTCTCTGATGGAATTAAAACTTCCGGACCAGATAAACTCAAAGGACTTCTTGGCCATATACTAGAAGTCTATTTCCAAATACAAAACAATTGCGATTTTAAACCATTTTTTGCATGTATTTATTTCCACCATATGTCAGGAGTGTTTTACTCTATTTGGGGGTTGGTTTTGGCTCTAGCGCATCATTTTGAGGGTATATTGGCTTTTCTGAGGATTCGGTTTCAGCGTCGAAAAATACATTGGAATACCATAGTCACGTTCCAAGATCAGAACATTTATTTTTTTGTGGAGCTGTGTAATACGCAGAATTCCACTGCACTGATTTATAAAACTGGATTAGTCCATTGGAAAGCACCGACGTGGATTGCAATTATGCGAAATGACCACTGGCAAAAAATTTTCATAGCTTTAATAATTGCGAAATATTTTGTGAAAATAAAACTTTGTTTAAACAAATTATTATATATGTTACAACAACATACAAACATGTTTTTTATTCAAATTATGAGCTGTAGTATGTATGAATTTTATTTATGTATACATATTTATTTATACAGTGTGTTATAGAAGTTGGGGCATTAATTTTTACTGTTAGTTACCTGTGATGAGTATAATCGATTACCCAAATATTAAAGCCGTTGAAAAAAAAATCAAAAACTAACCTACCCCAATCGGTCCACGCTATTTTGTTTGACGACCACTGCTTATTATACCTCCATAAACAAATGAAGGAACTAGGTCATTCGTTATCAACACGTCTTGAACATAAAAGATAAGATTAGATTGCAAGCAAGCTCTTGTTACCTTAGCTGTTAAAAATTTACAAGGTCAGTTTTTGTTTGTCATTGATGAACACATTGCTCCCTAACCGGATAAAATAATTACATTTATTTTACATGCATACAAAATTTCATTATGTTCATATAACATTAGTTGGTGGTTTGAATTTTGAACATTTTGTGTCTAATTAATACAAAAGAGGCTAATTGCATAAACACTTACCTCTTAGCTAATTAAAACATTATTATAATAAAAAATTGACAAGGAAAGATTAATAACTTATAAACACTTACCTCTTAGCTAATTAAAACATTATTATAATAAATGTTCAAAATGTTGTCCATGATTATTTGCACAAAACTGCGCACGTCGTATCCAATTGTTGGTGATCACCGGAAAATTTTCTCCAATCTCCTCTGCAACAGTATTTATGCGTTGGCGCAAGTCCTCAATGGTGTCAATTTCGGACACATAAACTCGTTGTTTCATATGCCCCCGCAAGATATCTAAAGGATTCAAATCTGGGCTGCGAGGTGGCCACGATACAACACCTCCACGACCTATCCAACTACCAGGAAATGTCACGTTCAGATGATCCCGTACAACACGACTAAAATGCGGTGAAGCACCATCATGTTGCAACCAAAGTTGTGGACGGATGTCCAATGGCACTTCTTCTAAAAGCCCAGGAAGAGTATCCCTTAGAAATTCATGATAAATTGCCCCATTAACACGTGCTGACAATTCGTACGGCCCAAACAGCATATTGTTGACAATTCCAGCCCATAAATTAATTGTAAACCGCCGTTGAAAGTGGGAACGCCGGACAGCATGCGGATTTTCTATTGCCCATTCATGTGTATTGTGGAAATTGAATATCCCATTGCGTGTAAATGAACATTCATCCGTGCACAATATGACTCGAGGGAAATCTGAATTTTCCTGATGACGTTGTAGTAGCCAGTTACAAAACTGTTGCCGGAGAGGATAACCGGCTGCACTTAGCGCCTGCATCCTTTGGACATGATAGGGATACATTTGGTTTTCCCTTAATGTACGCTAGACTACACGATGCGATACTGGTAGGTCACGTGCAATTTCACGGGTGCTTAACGATGGATTTTCTTCTATCCTGTCTAAAATTGCTTCTTCTACATCAATTACACGTTGCGGGCGTTGACCACCTCCTCCTCGAAAACGTTGATCCCGCAATGACCCGGTAGTACGGCCTCGCTGAACCACTGCAACAAATCTCCTTGGAGCTGGATCTACTCTTCCTGGAAATCGTTGTGCATACAGTCGGTCCGCTCTCGCTGCATTTTGATCAGCTGCACCATAACATAACACCATCTCCATTAATTCCTCGTTAGTATACCTGTGGGGCATGTTTGTGTACGAAACGGCACTTGTTCTTTATTGTTTAGGTGTAATTTACACGAGAGCACTACCGTAATTTCCCTAATATTAAATTTATAATTACAAACATTACATCCAAATGGTTTCTCACTACTATGACTGAGCAAGTGCTATTGCAAATTTCTTTTTACCGAGCATTTATAATTACAAACATTACATCCAAACGGTTTATCACTGCTATGAGTGAACATATGCTTTTGCAAATTACCTTTATGTGAACATTTATAATTACAAATATTACATCCAAATGGTTTCTCACAACTATGAATAAGCAGGTGCTGTTGCAGATTTCTTTTTAGCGAGCATTTATAATTACAAATATTACATCCAAATAGTTTCTCACCACTGTGGGTGAGCAGATGCTCTTGCAAATGTCCTTTTTCTGAACATTTATAATTACAAATATTACATCCAAATGGTTTCTCACCACTATGTCTGAGCAGGTGCTTTTTCAGAGAATATTTACATGAACATTTATAATTACAAATATTACATTCAAATGGTTTCTCACCACTATGAATGAGCAGGTGCTTTTGCAAATTTCTTTTTAGCGAGCATTTATAATTACAAACATGACATCCAAATGGTTTATCACCACTATGAGTGAACATATGCTGTTGCAAATTACCTTTTCGTGAACATGTATAATTACAAATATTACAACTAAATGGTTTCTCACCACTATGAATAAGCAGGTGCTGTTTGAAATGTCCTTTTTGCAAGTTTTTATAATTACAAATATTACACTCAAATGCTTTCTCACTTTTATGAGTAATCTTACCTAGCTGTGTATTTTTGTTCATTGTGCTTACACTACATATGATTGTTTAATAACATTAAAGCGAATATAAACTAAACATTGACTTAAAGTATATATGAAGAAATTTACAAGTACATGTATTACATCTTTCGTGTAGTATATTTTATTTTGTTGGCGATTAATGGTTAAGTTGATCAACTACAAACAGTTCTCAGTCTATTTGTAATGATGGGCATATTTGATGTGTTTTATGTATCTTTCCTTTTGATTTTATCCTCTTTTTGCTATGAATATTGTATCGGAAATTATAGTTGGATGATTGTGGCATAAGACAAGGATTTATTTAAATCATTTCAAACTGCTACTTCAAGTATATTATTTATTTGTTACCTTGATTTTTTTTGTATATTATTTGTTAGGTACCTGAGGGTTGCATTAAGCTGAAAGATTTTGTAACATTAGTACCTACAAACCTTTACATAAGTGAAAAAGTAAATTGAAAAGAATGTTTTTAACCTTCCAATAAAAACTCACCAATTCTGCTAGCGCCAGTTTGTGGATGCGATTATTGGATTGATATTGTTATGAAAGGGTTCTATAAGTCTATTAAAGATTAATAATAATAATATAATCAAAATGATATAATCCAACCAATTTAGACAAAAATATTTGCTCTTATACCATATACGCGTATACGCCCGTTCACGTTTGTAGTTTTAGGCATTTCCGTATTGAAGCCATTGAAGGGGTGCCACAATACAAAACATTCAGGATGCGTACTATCAATATCTCTTTGAAAATATTACTTTGCTGCCCGCTTGCCAATTCTCAAAGTTCCTAAAAAGCATATCCTCCATAAAATGCATGCTTTTATTTTAAATTATTTATCAACAGGGTGTCTCGTAACAAGGACATCGAACGCGGCAGGTAGTTAGACATCGATAAGACAAACAGAAAATCCCTATAACATTTTTGTCTCAGAAGCGTAGTTTTCGGAAAAATGCAAATAAAGTCGGGTATAATGTTTTTAGCACATACAGTAGTGTTTGTTATGTTCTTCAAACAAGATGTTTTATGGTTTTTTATGCCTACGTTGCAACCTGATCCTTTTACGATACAATTTTATGAGGTCAGTCAGACAAATGATAATTCCCAGAACACCGATGATTAAGAAAAGGATATTGGTGTAGGTCAAGTATTTGTAAAATCCGCCGTACATTAAAAACCTGGAGTTCTCATTATTAAAATGTTTAATTAATGTAGTCAAAACCTTTGTTTTGATTTCCTCATCACGTAAATTAATTAGTTTAAAGGGAATTGTTATTAGTGTGTGGGGCTTTGAATTTAACTTCAAAAATAAAAACCATTCAACTTTTGATGAAAATTACATTAACGAATTCTAATATCTGGGATGAGATGTGGGAATTCCCCAAACCACATGACGAAAGCGTCAGGTGATTCGGGGGATTCCCGTTACGTGATTAGGAAATCAAATGTTCTCTAAAAAATCAGGTAAGGTATTCTGTTATTAGTACTTGAATTTATTTCAAGTTTTATGTTTTATTATGTTTATGCTCCTGCAACATGATCCTGTTTATAACATAATTTTATGAGGTCAGTTAACCAGATGACTTACTTTTCATTTCTTTTGTGATGTGTCATGCGTATGTCATGTACTCCATGCGTATGCGATGCGTACTCCAGCGTTTTTAGTTTGTTATGGTACGTCGTAAAAAATATCAGTGGCACATCCAAATTATGTAAGATAGTTGCGCTTCATAAAATTGCATATGGACATTTTGTGCATAAATTGATTAACGTAGATGTTATTTTGAAGCTGGTGTTTATGTAAGCATCGTTTGGTGTCTAGAGATGTTTGTACTGTAAGAAGAACATGTTTGTATTGATTTGTAAAGATATTTTTATGTATAAAACAATTGTACCACTCACATTATGTATCCCTAGAGCTAATTTGTAAAAGATGAACTCTTGATTTGTTAATCTGTGTATGAAATTGTATTGTAACGAGAATCTTCATTGTCAAGTGTTTTTCGTCTGTACCTTCGTTATTATTCATTTTGGGACTATACATGTGTAATAGTTTTTTGTTCAGCGTTTTAAGCTCTATAATCCTATCACATCAGATCTGGGGGGATTTAGTGAAGATTAAAATCATATGTTTTTTGGATAATGACGTCACACGAATTTTCGTTTGTCGGTTGTTTGAGAAATCTGACATGGAGTTCAATTGTTTTGGCGTTTCCTATTAAAGCTGCTGCATTTTAAAACAAATTTAGTCGATAAATTGCATTGAAAGAATCCACGCTCGGCTCCAGATGAAAATCTGTAAATTTTGAGGTTATATGTACCGACCATATGTTGACAAGTGTCATTAAAAATAAATGAACAAAGTTGTAAAGAGAATAAAAGTTTATAAAGGTGATTACCTGAATTATCTTCAAGGATTTAATGAAGGTTTTATTATTGTGTTACGAATAAATATAAGTGAAAGTGTTTCTTCGTTTTTTTAATTATATTCAAGTGAATATAATTTGTTCATCGATCTACGTATCGATATTTTTATAAACAACAATCAGCTGTTTGGTTGTATCGCAGGATTACTAATAGGATTTATTTTAAGGAAATTTATTCCATAACATACCAGGTTGGTTAAGAAAATAATTGTTCCTTGTTTATCAAAAGAATAATAACTTGATTTGTAAAGCTCATCTTAGGTCATAAAATCTATTTAATTTAATTCATTAAATTATTTTTAAGAATTCATTTAATTTTCAATTTAAGGCCGCAGTCTCACAGAGCCACCGTCAATCACCCACTGCCATGAACTAAAATTTAAACATGCATTAATCAATGCTGCTGGTCCCACTAAACCACTGTTAGCCACCTACTACCATCAAACGGTGACCACCAGTTTGAAATTTGGAACTTGTTCGAATTTTGGTGGTTGGTGGTCAGCGGTGGTTGAAATGCGCACGCGTCAGTGAGGAGGATGATAACTAAGAATTTACATTTTCTGTCCACGGGTTTTTCGTTTTTAGTGATTGGTATTTTCAACGTGCGCTGTTTGACGCTTTGTTTTGAAAACATAACCTGAAAAAAATTTTAAAATGTATGAAGACAAGTCGTGGTCTCCTGTCAAAATCGACAATCGAATTATATGATCAGAGTTCGTCTGGTTATTCGAATTTAAATACCGCGGACATGCTTTGTCGTCACATAAGCGACCAATTTCTAATATTTTTCCAATTTGGTTTATTATATTTTATTAAACGCAACGCGACAATAGTAAGCAAACCAATGCACATAACCTCATTTAATAGGAAATAATAATAACAGTAAGCTTGCTAGGTTGACAATATGTTTACTTCAAAAGGAAATGAACACAAAAACAAGCGCGAAATTTAATATTTTACATGAAACTGGTGGTCACTACTTGCTTCAGTGGGACTGCACGGAATTATTTTAATTGGTGGTGGTCGGTGGTAGTGGGTGGTAGTGGCTGCAGTGAGACTGCGGCCTAAGATGGCAGATTTTTAAAATTGTTTGATTCCTTACGTAGAAATGTCGCATCGTTCGTTTTAGCTCCATTGCAAGGAGGCGGCATAAAACCAAATTGTTTCGTCAAATTTGCCGCACAAATGGGATACAGATTATAGAAAATAGTTTTGATATTGTAAAGATTTGCACGTGAATATAAAAAAATCAAGTAGCGGCATGACGGAGTCTAACTTTCTAATGTTTTTACAAATTGATAAAATAATTAAATTGTTTCGCATCATTTTCATATTTTATCCAAGGTTCATAAATGTCTAAGCAAGCTTAAAAAGTAGAACGTTTCATACATTTCCACTATTGAATGGGCATGAAGATGGCGGGAAATTTAAAATTAAAGCGTATCGTAATGCTATGAATTTTTATTTTGTTTATTAAAAATGAAATAATAATAAAATAATAAATAATAAAATACCTTCAAAACAACTGTTAAATACAGAACAGTACACTATAATGTTTCCTTTTTTATTAAGAAGTATACAAATTTATTTACAAACTTCTTCAAAAACAAAACTAACTTCAAAAAGTTCTAAACACACTTCTTGAACCATGATCGAAGTTTTTTTTTCTGCAGATGTATTTCGCCTTAAAACATTACGCATTTATATACTATGTTTAATTTTAATTATTTCCTTTATACACATAACAATACCTACTTATCATGGTTACTGTCACTTTAATAATGAAAAAAATTGAAATCTCAAAATTTAACCGCGATTCAATTTCTGTCAAAATTTTATCGCTCCTCGAATAATCTTGAACTCGTTATAAAAGGTGCTTACACAAGTGAATGTGCAGACAATGGAAACATATTTAAAAATTGTAATCACGCCGAATATAAAACAGCCTGATTAAATTTGACGATTTTTTGTTAAAATGTCTTGCTCTAAAGAAATACGTCTCAAAATCTTTCCGCCTAAAACCCATCGTGCTACGCACTCGGGATTTTGTTGCGCGGATAAATTTACTAGACGTATTTCTGAGCAAAACATTCTGACACAAACCGTCAAAATTTATGCGCCTATTTTACATGCACTTGGAATATTACTGTTTATAATATTTACATACAGGTAATGTTATTTAATTTTAATGACGCATTATTTGTTATTACATTAATGAATCTACAATCGTTGCAAGTTATCATTGGCATATACATACTTTCTTTCAACAAAAAACTAAATATTTTGTCAACTTGGGATGATTTTTTACAAATGCGCAGCACAAGCTAGATACGTAGCCAATAGGTTGAGTTCTCGTATTGTGGCTTGCACCCGAGTACTGTCCTGATATATTAGCAGCGTTGTTACAACTCTAGCCACGGCAGTTTGCAAGGTCAATTCCCATTATGTTCAAAAAGGCATAAAGAGCATCAACTGTTGGTCTATCCCTAGTAGCACACATATATTATATCAATATTTTTTTCAAATATTTAAAATATATCCTTTTCAACATCCGCCTAAATATTTGGCTAATATATTATTTAAAATATTTCTTTAATATTATCTTGATAATATTTATTTAACATTCTAGTTAGAATATCTTATGAATGTTATATTCCCAGTAGCACACATATATTATAAAATATTCATTTTCAAATATTTAAAATATATCTTTTTCAACAT
This sequence comes from Agrypnus murinus, assembly GCA_929113105.1. Taxonomy (NCBI): domain Eukaryota; kingdom Metazoa; phylum Arthropoda; class Insecta; order Coleoptera; family Elateridae; genus Agrypnus; species Agrypnus murinus. The sequence goes on along the minus strand of OV816027.1, from coordinate 139,286,292 downwards.
CCGTCTAAATATTTAGCTAATATATTATTTAAAATATATCTTCAATATTAGTTATATTATAAGTTTTCACATTCCTTTTAATATATCAGAATAAAATATCAAATGGCATTATAAGAAAATCATGTCAAAATATAAACATTTGAACAAATGATTAAATAATAGTATATTCTGTAACGTGGTTAGAATGGAAATTCGATGTGAGTGGAAGGTTCCGAACACAAGCAAGAGGAACCAAGAGCATCAAATTTCCAATCTAACCAAGTAACGGACCGTGATTTCTCCAAGACCACATGAAAATTTAAATTTAGCAGTATTTACAATTTGAAAATGTGCACAATAATTTTAAAAAGTATGACATTTAACGTAAACAATGAAATCAAGGCTAACAGTTTTTTTATTGTACTGATACAGAATATTCATTCCATATCTAGTGATGGTATGAAATACATCCAAAATACATAAGTAGAGTAGTGTTTTAGAATATTTATTCTACAACAAGAGTTATTAGAATATTAAGTTGTTATTATCAAAATTTGAGAATTTACAAAATTCCATAGTGGTCATGGAGAAACAAATTTAACTAAGAATACACAAGGATGTATTATCCTAAAATTAATGAAATAAGTAGATTTTAATCAAGTCAACATAGTATACGTTCATACGTATCTTACCAAGATTACATATTTCCGTAAAAGTATATAGTGTATAGAATTTAGAAAATAAACAAGATTAATTTATCTAGAAATAAATAACTAACAATATCTTATAAAACGGTTTCAAATGATTGCAATATAGACACTAGCAGCTATACTCATAGAGAAATTACACGCGTGTAATTTCTCTACGAGTACGGCTGTTGATTAATATAAGAAACATTCAATCAGGTGAACAATAAACATCATGGCCATGATTTTATTTTTAATTATAGTATTAAGTAGCATTATGATTATTGTTAAAATAGAATCACTGTAATTAATGACTTTAAATAAAAGATTAAACTAAAATGCAAGTTTTAACTGTTTATTCAAAAAACAAGTATAAAAATATAAATTTCACAAATGGAAACGTTAAAGTATTGAAAATAAGAATGTTGTATTAGCACTTAGTTATATATGCACATTAAATTAAAATTCAAGTCTTAAAACATTGAAGGGATAAAATCCATTTAAAAAAAAAAGACAAATTATGTATCAAGAGTTTTAAAATGATTTTAATGTGCAATTACTATCATTTATTTTCCGGAAATAATTTAAAATTAACATAAAAATGCTTTCTTATTTAAAATATTACTAAGCACTTGAGCTGTTTCACTGGGCAACATATTTATAATGTCCTTGGATAATTGATTTTTAACAGATAATTCATCCCTATCATAATTTGTCCATTCAGCTTCCTCTCCTTGGCACTCAACAACTAATAATTCATCAAAGTGATCCCGTTTCTTTTCACTCCATTTACATTTTATATTTTCAGTATTTTTAACTGTTTCATAGCCTAACTTTTGTTGTGATAAATTTCTCCAATCCAGTCTTATCAAAAGGTTTGCTCCTTGCTACTTTGTGTTGTTTAGTTAAACACATCCAGATGAATTTATCTAGAAATAAATAACTAACAATGTCATATAAAACAGTTTCGAATTATTGCAACATACGCACCTGATTAATATATAACAAACGATTCTAGAACATGAGTAATTTGTGAACGGGAGTTTATAATGAAGCTCATGCATTTTCTCCAAGTCTAGCTTTGGCAGTGGCAAAAAATAGTCCAATAAATGTTTTAATACTTTCATCTGTAACAGTTGGGTGTCATTTTCTAACAGCAACTAAAATATAATCCAGTCTTATCGAAAATTTTACCCTTTACTACTTTGTGTTGTTTAGTTAAACACATCCAGATGAATTTATCTAGAAGTAAATAACCAACAATGCCATATAAAACAGTTTCGAATTATTGCAACATACATACCTGATTAATATATAACAAAAGATTCAAATTTGTGAACGGGAGTTTATAACGCAGCTGCTGCATTTTTGCAGAGTCTAGCTTTGGCAGTTGCCAAAAATAACCCAATAAATTTTTTAATACTTTCATCTGTAGCGGTTGAGTGTCGTTTTCTAACAGCAACTAAAATACTTAGTAAGATTACATAACAGTACAAAATAAATACAAATGGAAGCGTAGATACCAAGTACAGCATTGTAAATGTTTGACAATTCAGAAAACGGCTTTTTCTTCTTCTTTCCTTGTCCAGAATACGACACTGCTAAGTTCTTATCAAAAATTTTATGCATTGCAAGATATACAGTTTTTTGAGGATCTGCTCCCCCTAACAGGTAAAGTAAATTAACCTAAAAACAAAAAACATTTAGATGTACAGAAGATTAAAGCAATACTTTCCTCTTGCCAATTGTTGCAGTTTCCTTTCATCTTGTGCTATGGAATCATTGAGTAATTTAAGAGCCTCGTCATTTTGAGCAGGCAAGTTAGCCAAATCATCTACAGTATCTTCCGCTTGGTTATTTAAACCATCTGTTCTTTGCAAAAAGCAATGGTTTTCTATTCTTTCAAGTTTAGTTTTAATTTCTCTGATCTCGTAAAGAACTGTCTTTTCAAATTTACTCCTGATTATAGTTTTTAAAGTAGGTGTCTCGCTTCTAGATCTGGATAGATGTGTTTCTGTCACAGCCAAAAAAACACATTCAACGTGATCTGTAATGAAAAGTAAATCAATTATAGTTGTTTCTATAGCTAGAGAAAAATAAAGATTCAGGTTTTACCATTATCAGGGTTTGAAAATGAAGAAACATGATCCTCTTCTATCTTCTCAATTGAGACAGTTACTTCTTTGTCAGATGCAAATATAATATACTGAGCTGGTTATATCACAAGTTGAACATTCTTTGTAAAAAGTATTTTTTTTACATTAATACATACCTACTGGAATATGAAATGGTTTTCTTGTGAACAACTTCTCAGGTCTTCTTAATTGCTGTCTATCTGTTGCTGTCATAGACACGTCTTCATCGGAATCATCGCTAGGCAAGAACCTTTTTGGCACCCTTTTCCTTCGTTCTGTATAATCATCACTATCACTTACATCTTCAATGTTTGAAATGTGTGTAATGCTAAAATATTAATTGAAATTAGCATAATAAAACATTCATGACAAAATATTAACTTTTAAGTACTCAACTCACAAGACGAAGTTGAGGGTTCATTGCTTTCATTTAAACACGGCGGTAATGGTTGATGTGAAGCAGAAGAAATAGGTGGGTTAGTTCTTTGCAGTCTTATTACAGCTTTGTTTAAATATCTGTATTTCCTACAGTTTTGCCTGTTATTCCTGCCCATCTTAAAAACTATTTAGCTACCTTTTGAGGCTTCTTCGTTTGTATTGTTTTGCACAAAACTAATTACCTAACACACAGCGACAATAAATGAACGCACCTTAGATTATTAATAAACGAACATATTACTATTATAGTAAAAAACAAAGGCGACAAGAACAAAGAATAACTCGGAATAACTAAAGTGATCATCAACAAAGCTACAGCGCAAGCGTACCGAAACATGTACCGCAACCACAGGTCGCTATAGTATGTCTCTAATAATTTGCCCGCGAAGGATGGGTCACTGTTCGTTTATTCTAGTCTTTGAGCACAATTATAAAGCTTCGACCATTATCGACTTGTCGCAAACCTATTATTTACGAGATTCGAAATTTATACAAAATATTATGTATTTATAGACTCTGAACTTATAGCCTTTACCGGCACCTTTATCCAACATTTGCTCTGACACATACTTTAAACCAAGGAATGATGAAACTACACAGAAAGACCACCCACGCAAAGGCGCCAAACCCAAATATGTGATTGTTATTGTTCATTGAAAACATCCCTATTAACAAAATAGTTATTTATTACTAGATAGGTACGCATATTATTCTAGTTTGTAAAAATACTATTTTTATGCATTTTGTTTTGTACATGTACACATCTGCTTTAAGTGAATTGTGTAAAAGTGAGAAATTTGCAATCCAATTCCGATTTGTCAGTGAAAAAACAAATTAACTCCCAAGAAAACTACGATCTTATGCAAACTTTTACATTTTAGAAGGTTCAAGAACTCAATCATACATAATAATAATAAAATATATATTTGATATTTGTTTCAAAATATTAAAAATTACTCACAAATAACATATTTATTTAATATGTATATCAATATATTTCTAAATATTTCATTTTCAATATTTCTTAGATATCTTCCTAATCTTTTAAATATTTAAAACACATATAATATTATATTTATATTTTTTAAATATTAATGAAATATTGTGTGCTACTGGGGATATAACCTGTGTTCGGCAAAAATATCAGGAGTCGTTCCACTGGAGACCCAATCTTATTGACTTATCTCAAGTCAACAGTTACTTGGTCGATGTGGCTGATATCAGGTGTTGAGTCGATTATTATTGAATAATATTTAGCATTTTTATTTTATTTACAATTTTATCCCGTACTTGTTGTACCATCTGAACGATTAATTCATCGATAATGTGATGGGAAAGGTAGGAAGGAATACCTTTACCCCAAATTGTACAATATCGTCTGCCATGAATATGTCGAATTGGGCGATTAACTTTATTACGCCCAAAAAATTTCCATTCGACACGTTGCCAATTGTTTCACTATGTCCTCGTATTGCTAGACCACGTGAGGGCAACATTTTGATCTTTTTTACAACCCTCAGTAACACAGTGCGCCAGTAATAGACTTCTTTGGCAAGTTGCTGTATCAAAAGACTGTCAATGCGGCTGAAAATTCTCCCGCATGCACTGAAGGCGGACACGCATTGACGGTGTTCTGGACTAGTTTCATGATCGTCAATTCTTTTGGGATTCCTCCAGTCACTAAATATAACTGTAGCAAATTTTGTGGAGCCCCCATAAACTACACTTACCACGGGTTACCACATTAACCAAACTCGCTTGCATGTTTCCCCGTTGGGATGACGTCTTGAGAACAGAGACTTTGTGCAATGTCTTGTCGTACCATCAGCGTACTTTCGCGTTGATTGCAAAAATTCACTGTCATCATTTTGATTTACTCCACATTTTATTTTTATCTCAAACAGCCTCGGTGATCTTCCATTTAGCTGGATCAGGTTCATTTTCTTTCTAGAGCTTCCCTGTGTGCACTTAATAAGAAGAGTGGTGAAATTAGACCAATTGCTGTGGGAAATACTAGAAGACTTGCCGCTAAAGTGATTTGGAATAATAAAAAACTTAAATGCCCTGACGAGGCTACTCTTATTCCAGTTGTCCCTTTCTTTCAGAATAATTGGGATCTCATGAATATAAAACTACCCGCTCAACTTTTAATTTTGAAAATCAAATTGACAACGCTAGATATTTAGCTTCGTGTGAAAATAAATCCGGTGCATGGTTGAACGTGATCTGCTCAAAAGCTATTAGAACATTACTAGATAACAATACTTTCCGAATATCTTGCCTTACGGCTTGAATGTAACATACGTATGTGTTCCACACACATGTATTTGTGGATCAGAAGTAGTTTGAAGTAGTTAGAAGTATTGTCGTTTACTGTTGGAAACATTATTATCCTATACTGCTTACTATTGCTACACTAACTAATATTTAGATAAATAATCTCTGTATGTCGTGTGAACAGTTGTAAATAACCTATCAAATTAAGACTGATTTATATAATGATAGTATTAAAACAAACTGTAGCGTTTACTTAAAAAACAAATTGCATTTGAATTTCTCTTAGCAAATGTTTCTTAACTTTTTGTTTAGTTTATACTACGGGGGACTCAACTGAGGAGACGAATCGGCAATGGGCGTTCCAAACATTTGCGTACCCAATGGCCTGTATTTTAAAAAATTTTCGTTAGAGGGCGCTTCGGTCCTTGACAACGCTCAGACCACGCTGGCCATTGTTGACAGTTCGCTGGAGTGCCATATGGGTCGCAATGTTTCATAAAAATTAGCCAGATTTGCGATAAAATTTGCGATAAATCGCATAATCTGTCAACACTGTCAGCGTTGTCCAGAATCGTAGCGCCATCTAGAAGTAACGTTCAAACTTGAATTAACGTTCAAGGTCGGGGACGCTTTATTTGACTCGTTTCGTCTCCTCAGTTGAGTCCCCCGTAGTTTATACTTATGTACTACTTTTTGTTTGTGTCATTGTTATCTTACTGTAATTGCGTCAATGCATTTTTTGAGTTAAAATAAACTATTATTATTATTATGATTGTTATTATTATAAACGTTTGAAAAATGGTAATGATTTTGTAAAAATACATTCAAATCAAAAAACCCGCCATTAAATAACCTAATTTCATAGATATCTATAATTTCTTTAATAAAATTGCTGTCTTATTACTGTGGTCGTATCAGAGATGTCGCCTCTAATGCTTGAAATTTGACATTAAAAAATATACGAGAGTTACCAATCTATAAACTATATATAATCTTTGATCATTATTCTCTCTCGTTTCTCATGACCCATACAAAGCATCAACGCACATATTATTAAGGTGAAATGGTTTCGAAACATCACAATGCGCAGAAACCGAAATACGTATGAGCGTTAAAAATTGCATCGCACGCGCATGTCTTTCTTAATGCAGTAGCGTCGGTATATTTCCATTCTGTCTTGTTGCGTGTGCGTTTGGAGGTTATAGGTGTGTTTATGTTTGTTGTTGAAAGTTGAAATCAGTTTACAAAACAGTTCTTTTCAGAGCTTCTGCATATTTATTTGCGAATCGTAGGTAAGTTAATAACTGCTGATGCAGAAGATACGAATATCACATAAATATTTTTTTGTAGTTAGATTTCAACGTGAAAAAGTAAAATGCCGCCAAAGCCCAGTGTAGGTGTACGTGGAAAGGTTCTGCATTCCCAAGCACGCGAAATTATCGCAAACGTCATCTCATTTATGGAGAAAGAAGCTAAGGATGGTGTAACAATTCCTGTAACTCGTTTTAAAGAAAGAGTTCTGGCTGCGACAAAAATAGGGGAAAACAGTTATCGTGAGATTAAGAAAGAAGCCAAGCAAGTTGCTTCAGGCGAAAAAGTCAAGTTTTCCAGTCCGAAGAAAAATCGTAATAGACCAAATCCGAAGAGTGACCTACTGCAAGGTGAATTAGAAACCATCAGGTCGATTATTCACCAGTATTATATAATTGAAAAGAGACACCCAACGTTAAAAGTTATAAAACGAAACAAATTATTTTAATTGGTGTATTTATAACGCAACGTGGTATTTACAGGAATTCGTAATAAGATACTGAACTCTGGGATAGAATTTCAAGGTAGCTTATGTACTCTGGGAAAGATTGTAAAAAAGTTAGGTTTCCGGTAAGTTATTTTATAAGAACCTAACACATTTTATTACATATTCTAACTATTTATATATTTAGCTGGCGAGAAACCATGGACAAGCGTAAAATTCGAATGGAATCACATGATATAAGATTAAAGCGCATCCAGTACTTGGAACAATTACAGCAGTATGTACAAGATAGAAGACCCATAATATTTACCGATGAGTCCTACATAAACAGTTGCCATACTAACAAGAAGACATGGAGTGACGATTCGGAACGCGGTTTTAGAAAACCTATTGGAAAGGGCGCACGTGAAATAATGGTGCATGCTGGCGGGGCAGATGGTTTTGTAAAGAATGCATTACTCATGTTCAAATCAGGTGTGGTATTAGTCTGAAATATTTGTGAATTTTTTACATTATTATTTGTTATTATAGGAAGTACATCTGGCGACTACCACCAGGACATGAACAATGCAAATTTCATGCTTTGGGTACGCAAGCAGCTGTTGCCTAATTTACCCAAGAGAGCTGTGCTTGTGATTGATAATGCAGCATATCATAATGTAGCAATCAACAAGAATCCAACTTCAGCATCGACAAAACAAGTCATGATTCAATGGCTTATCCAGCGAGGCATTCCCCATGATCCAAACGCCACAAAGCCTGTACTCTATAATATAATTAAGCAAAGAAAAAGCACATATAAGCAATATATTCTTGATACAGAATTAGCCCAACATGGTCATGTAGTATTAAGATTGCCACCGTACCATCCCGAACTCAACCCTATTGAGAAGATATGGGCATTAGTTAAAAACCATGTAGCAGCAACGAATATAACTTGTAGACTGAATGATGTCATCGAATTAGCACAACAAAAGTTTGAGTCAATCACCGCTGAAGATTGGGCAAAGGTGTGTAGGCATGTGGATCGAGTTGTTGAAGAGTACATGCGTAAAGAACATTTACTTGATAGTGCGTCAGATGAGTTTCGGTTCACTGTAAACACTGGGGATTCGGATGACGATACATCAGAGGGAGAGTTTTCTGAGGACGATGTAGATGTTGGTATTTCCCCACTGGAAATGTTATAGGAACCGGGGCCTAGCACCAGTACACTGTAATCCATGGGATTATAATATAACACACAGATTGTTTTATAAACGATGTTATAAATTATGTCACATAAGTTGTCAAATGTTTTACATGTAGACATATTTTCATATTAAAATAATTAAAATTCATCTCTACAATCACTTCTTTTTTTAATAAGAACGTATTATATCCCAATACTATCTAAAAACCTAAATACCCTATTTTGTCGATATATAAAGAAAAGCAAGGTTTTCCATTTATTTTGATTTCCTATTACTTTTACTAACACTGAAGTAAATTACATTATCAAATTTAAACTTTTAGAAAACCCAGAATCATTTATAAACTTTTATATACAGGCTTATATCTCACAATTATCTTTTTGCTACTTATGTGAGTTGATTTAAGCTCCAACCCCTTCAATTGAAAGTGGTTATTTAAAGATTATAAAGTGTACTTTGAGATTTTCATAACATTTTATGTGCACATATTTTTAACCCCTTTTAATGAACAACATACGCGCCGCCACTGTACTCGCAGGTGACGTTCGCGCAGATCTTGATGAGTCATTGTGATGTTTCGAAACTACGTGAACTCTAGTATTATATTTCACTAGGCGACCCTTGCTGTCCAGAACCAATTACGAAAAAAAACAATTCTTGTTATATTATTATAATTATTATGAATCATATAACATACAGTAACAGTAATTAAGTACATTACAACTGAATCAGCAGCATTTGTGTGTTTTTATAGAAAGGTGGGAAACATTATCTATGGAAGTGTCCAACGTCAAATTTTGAATGGAAACATTGTATTGCAGCACGCTGTCATTCTGGAAGCCTAAATTATTTCACTGCAGCTTTTTAAGGAACTGCTTGCAAGTGTTTTCAACTGTCAGTACCATTCAACAGTACGTTAGCATAAAATGCCTACAGTAGTTTCGTTACTCTAATCTTATGCTATATATATATATAGGATACGGCACAACTTACATATAATTCCTATAATAGTATATATTCTAAAATATATTTCATTTGAAGTAGGAGTTAGAAATGTTAAATGAAAGGTGTTATGCACAAGAAGAGGATAAAAACAAAAGATGACATGATTAATATAAAAAATTGCATATGCAAAATTAATTGATAGTTTGTTTGTAGTTGATGGTAAAGCTGTTGGGGGCAACAAAAATTAGTAATTGGAAACCACCCCAAAGACTGAATGTAGGTATAACTATAACCTGTAGATTTTCTTTTAAAACCTAAATTTCAAAATCGTTCCATGTTTCTGCTATTAAACCATACCTAAACATGTGTCTATAAGTGGTTATTGTTTAGAATTAATACGCCACAACCCTTTGAATGTATTTCACGTAATTATAGATGAATTTGCAACAGCACATGCTCACTCATAGTGGTGAGAAACCATTTGAGTGTAATATTTGTAGTTACAAATGCTCACAAAAAGTAAGTTTGCGACAGCACATTATCAGTCATACGGGTGAGAAACCATTTCAGTGTAATAATTGTAATTATAAATGCTCACAAAAAGGAAGTTTGCGACAACACATGCTCACTCATAGTGGTGAGAAAACATTTGAGTGTAATATTTGTAGTTATAAATGCTCACGAAAAGGCAGTTTGCAACAGCACATTCTCACTCATAGTGGTGAGAAACCATTTGAGTGTAATATTTGTAGTTACAAATGCTCACAAAAAGTAAGTTTGCGACAGCACATTATCAGTCATACGGGTGAGAAACCATTTCAGTGTAATAATTGTAATTATAAATGCTCACAAAAAGGAAGTTTGCGACAACACATGCTCACTCATAGTGGTGAGAAAACATTTGAGTGTAATATTTGTAGTTATAAATGCTCACGAAAAGGAAGTTTGCAAAAGCATATGCTCACTCATAGTGGTGAGAAACCATTTGAGTGTAATATTTGTAGTTATAAATGCTCACTAAAAGGCAGTTTGCAACAGCACATTCTCACTCATAGTGGTGAGAAACCATTTGAGTGTAATATTTGTAGTTATAAATGCTCACAAAAAGGAAGTTTGCAACGGCACATGCTCACTCATAGTGGTGAGAAACCATTTGAGTGTAGTATTTGTAGTTATAAATGCTCACGAAAAGGAAGTTTGCAACAGCATATGCTCACTCATAGTGGTGAGAAACCATTTGAGTGTAATATTTGTAGTTATAAATGCTCACGAAAAGGAAATTTGCAAAAGCATATGCTCACTCATAGTGGTGAGAAACCATTTGAGTGTAATATTTGTAGTTACAAATGCTCACAAAAAGTAAGTTTGCGACAGCACATTATCAGTCATAGGGGTGAGAAACCATTTGAGTGTAATATTTGTAATTATAAATGCTCACAAAAAGGAAGTTTGCGACAGCACATGCTCACTCATAGTGGTGAGAAAACATTTGAGTGTAATATTTGTAGTTATAAATTCTCACGAAAAGGAAGTCTGCAAAAGCACATGCTCACTCACAGTGGTAAGAAACCATTTGAGTGTAATATTTGTAGTTATAAATGCTCACGAAAAGGAAATTTGCAAATGCATATGCTCACTCATAGTGGTGAGAAACCATTTGAGTGTAATATTTGTAGTTATAAATGCTCACTAAAAGGCAGTTTGCAACAGCACATGCTCACTCATAGTGGTGAGAAACCATTTGAGTGTAATATTTGTAGTTACAAATGCTCACAAAAAGTAAGTTTGCGACAGCACATTATCAGTCATAGGGGTGAGAAACCATTTGAGTGTAATATTTGTAATTATAAATGCTCACAAAAAGGAAGTTTGCGACAGCACATGCTCACTCATAGTGGTGAGAAAACATTTGAGTGTAATATTTGTAGTTATAAATGCTTACGAAAAGGAAGTTTGCAAAAGCACATGCTCACTCACAGTGGTGAGAAACCATTTGAGTGTAATATTTGTAGTTATAAATGCTCACGAAAAGAAAGTTTGCAACAGCATATGCTCACTCATAGTGGTGAGAAACCATTTGAGTGTAATATTTGTAGTTATAAATGCTCACTAAAAGGCAGTTTGCAACAGCACATTCTCACTCATAGTGGTGAGAAACCATTTGAGTGTAATATTTGTAGTTATAAATGCTCACAAAAAGGAAGTTTGCAACGGCACATGCTCACTCATAGTGGTGAGAAACCATTTGAGTGTAATATTTGTAGTTATAAATGCTCACTAAAAGGCAGTTTGCAACGGCACATGCTCACACATAGTGGTGAGAAACTGTTTGAGTGTAATATTTGTAGTTATAAATGCTCACGAAAAGGAAGTTTGCAACTGCACATGCTCACTCATAGTGGTGAGAAACCATTTGACTGTAGTATTTGTAGTTATACATGCTCACGAAAAGGAAGTTTGCGAACGCACATGCTCACTCACAGTGGTGAGAAACCATTTGAGTGTAGTATTTGTAGTTATAAATGCTCACAAAAAGGAAGTTTGCGAACGCACATGCTCACTCACAGTGGTGAGAAACCATTTGAGTGTAGTATTTGTAGTTATAAATGCTCACAAAATGGAAGTTTGCAAAAGCATATGCTCACTCATAGTGGTGAGAAACCATTTGAGTGTAATATTTGTAGTTATAAATGCTCAGTAAAAACAAAATTGAAACAGCATATGCTCACTCATAGTAGTGAGAAACCATTTGAGTGTAGTATTTGTAGTTACAAATGCTCACAAAAAGGAAGTTTGCAAAAGCACATGCTCATTCATAGTGGTGAGAAACCATTTGACTGTAGTATTTGTAGTTATAAATGCTCAGTTCAAACAAATTTGCAAAAGCATATGCTCACTCATTAGTGGTGAGAAACCATTTGAGTGTAATATTTGTAGTTATAAATGCTCACGAACAGGAAATTTGCAAAGGCACATGCTCACTCATAGCAGTGAGAAACCATTTGAGTGTAATATTTCTAGATATAAACGCTCACAAAAAGGAAGTTTTCAAAAGCATATGCTCACTCATAGTGCTGAGAAACCATTTTAATGTAATATTTATAGTTATCAATGCTCAGAGAAAAAAAAATTTCAGAGACTCACTCATAGTGATGAAAAATCATTTGAGCAGTTTTACTTTATATCTACGATCACTAGTTTTTATCCTGATTTTCGTGTAACAAGTTAACATTTATTGAGCTAGTGTTATAAAGTTTGTATTGCACGCTATATGTCATTTTATGTTACATAGCATTTTATGTCAACAAGAGATGTATAATAAATGATTTGTGAATATTTTACAAACTGATTGCTAAACAACTTAGCGCCTAAAAATCCAAGCACGCTAATACATGTACATGACATTGAAATAAGTCACAAATTTAAACACATACAAATACAATGAATACTTTAGTAAAGCTTTGTGATCATAGATAAAGCGTTGTAATGTACACGTGTAAAAATCTGTTCATTGCACTCACATCATTTAAGACATTCGCTCGTGTGTTAAACCATTCGCGCAATAAAGAATGGCTTTTTACATTTGTATTTTAAATTCTTCGTATTGTTGTATTTAACAAATTGTGTTGTACGTATTAAACAAATTAATTCGGCACATTCATTCAAAACAAGATTCAGTAAGTGGTTTTCGCAAATTCCACGCCTTGAAGCTCATAAGCTTGCTGAAATACCAAAATAAAGAAGCTATTTGCACTTTTGTTTTTAATTAGTTATTGTAGAAATATTTCTTGTAGTAGCATGTTTAAAAATAATATAGATCTCTATTGTGTATCTGAATTTTATTGTTTTTAAGTGTTGTAGTTTTTGTCATGTTAATGTATAATTGTTGTAACTATTGTTTATTATTACTAATTCTAGTCTTTAAGCATGCAGATCAGGTTTTCATATTTAGCATAGACTAATAATATCATGATTATCATCATATGAATATTGCAATGCTCTTTAAACATGTATTATATGCACTTTGTTGTTTAAAAAGTTTTGAAAATATTGAGCACATACACTTAACACTTATTAGTTAGTTTCGGTACTTTTATTTGTATGATATACTGACGTGAAATTTAATAAATAAAAAAAATATAACTCCAATATTTTTTTCTTTCTCCCAATGGACTGACTCAGGTTTAATTCGATAAAGCATGAAATATTAAAAAAAAATCTTATTGATTTTTATACCTGGAAGAAAAGAACTTACTACCAAAACACTTGGACTTCCACAACTGGACAACAGCAAACTAAATTCTATATGTGAAAAGAAAAAGAAATGGATGCTTGCATACACATCAAATAAACACACAAATAAATTAAAACACAGTCTTTATTTTGTTAATGATAATTAGAAAGTCTAATTCAAAAGAAAATCAAAAAATTTATTTAACAGAACAATTTAAAAAAATTAGAAAATCTTCCTTGAGCTTGCTCAAATGTGTAAATTATTCGTTATCAACCTGACATGGGGGTTATAACTGTTCTCCATTTGAGCAAACTGACATCAATTAAAGTTAAAGGTTAAAAATATTTATAATTGCTAAAATAAATTTGCCTAATGAAAATAAAACTTTTATAGACAAAATCAAATTGTTTATTTGGTAAAACTTTGTTATTGAAAAACTTTTAAAATAAGAAAACTAAATTCTGAATTTATTAAGATTGTCTTTATGATTTTGTTATATGAAAATTTTAACCAAATCCTTTTATTTTGACCAACCTTGTATATAAAATACGTCGAGATCCACTTCAAATCTTTTTTTTATATTGGTAATACTGCATTTAATTCAGACAGCTGGTTTTTAAAATGAAGGCAAGTCGATTATCCAAATCCACGACCTTCTAGATTTCACGAGACGAAGTCTCTTATCCGGCCTGCGCACTCAATTAGTTCAAGTGTTTCTCCGCTGGCGCCACCAAACACGCAAAAGGCGGAAACGGATATATAACACGTAAACGCCAATTTCAAACTACGCTAACTTCGCGCGCTTTTATATTTTTGTCGGTTTTGGGCGTATGGTCAATAAATTATATTTTCCTAATCTTCTATAAGGCAGTTTTCTTTACTTTTTAATATAATTACGTTGTTTCCTTGTTATTTGTTTAAATTTTCGTAGTTTTGTTGCTGTTTTTTCGTTCACTTTAGTAATGGCAAGCACTAGCAGAAAAAAGTATAAATTCAGCATTGCAATGTGTAATAATAGGAAGTGATCCTACAATATCATTTCATGAATTTTCTTCAAATTTTACCTTACGATAAAAATGGTTTAAAATCTTACGTTGGGGTTATGGACACCAACACTCAACAGCAAAATAATATATACTTCCTTATTTCGACAGATCAACAATTACAGATTCCTGAAAGAATAAATTTCAACGTCGAACTTCCTAAAAATATAACAAAATTAATAAAAGAACTTCAAACCTTATCTATGCATCACGATTACGGAATTCTTTCAGCATCTGTAGCCCTTCTGGCAGGATTCATTGCAAGAAAACTGAAGAAAGGATTGAATGTCAATAGCCTGTTAGATTCTCGGTTAGCTGCCTCCCGTTCAAATTCACTGATAGGATTTGTAAATCTTCAAGACAGAGGTGCATTAAAATACTCCACTAGAAGATTTACACTTTTATTCAACCAAATAATCTTGTAATACAGATTGTAGAACATTTACCTGGAGAATGTAATCCGTCTAATATTCTAACATCACTAGGTACTTCTAACTCCAATTGCTTCTTCACAGTTCTTTGTTTGCCACGACCACAAGGAGGAACTTAGTAATATAATTCTTTAAAAATGACTAAAACCTTGTTTGGCAAACAGAAACATCGCAAAAACGTGAACAGATAATGTACTTACTGCTCACTTTCTCTATATCCTAAACGCAGCTCACGGAAAGTTATAAAATTGTAATTTCAATAATGTTATTAAACCACTTACCAACTTGTAAATTAATTTTAATAACATAATTAATTTAATTATATAAATTTATTTAATTAATTCCCAAAATATTTACGTAAACATGCAACGCTTGACATTTGTAAGGGTTACCTAACCTATACATCATCAAGTGACAAATAAACATCAACGTGTCAGCTAGCGCCAAACGGGCGAAATTTTGCGTTTTCTCAGAAACAAAGTTTATATGGGAAATCGTAAAAGTGCCCAGGCCAGATAAGAGACGTCGTCTCGTGAAATCTAGAAGGTCGTGTCCAAATCAATAATGGAAACAAAAATCTTGATTTAATTTAATAAATAAATCGTTCACAATTCCATACAATTGTCGAAATACGAAAATAAATCTTCTTTGATTTAAATATTCAGGTAACTATTTATTACACTTTGTTAAATTTTCGTTTGTTTACAAACATATGGTTCTGATTTAACCTTACTTTATTTTAGCAAATTCTTGTATTAGTCGAACGTGGATTCAACCAAAGCGTTTTATAGACTGACTTTGTTAATTTTACCTGGCCTTTTTATATGCTTTACCAAAACAATTGACAACTATGACAACTTTTTAAAACAATCGCACTTCAAAGTTTTATCATGACCGCACTTCACGGAAACAGCTGTTTGTAATTAGAACTAATCTTAAATCTAAAAAGATAGAAATGTAGGTGGCAAAATAACGAATACACTTATAGTCTAAAATTAACATCAACTGAGAAAATTAACAAAAACGATTAACGATGAAAACTTCATTGAAACTCAAATTACATGGATACACATGATCTCCAGCTCTATTCTTTACAAATAATGAATACATAACTTCACTATGTAACTGATACATATAAAATTTACATAAGAAAATATTTACAATAGAAGAAAAACTCAAATGTAAAATCTGTTTTTACGATTTAGAAATTCAACGATGCTTATACAAGATCCTACACCAATATCAACAGAAATGAAATTAAATTATAGTCAAACTTGTCCAGCATACAGTCCTCCAAGTGCTTGTGTTAAAACAACGGTGTAAAATGTTATATTAAAATCAATATTTGGAAAAATCGAAGCATATCGGCAAAGCCAATACTTTTACAAAAATTATCACTCTTTTTAAAATGTCAAGAGATTGTGAGTTTAATGTACTATTGTATACATTTCAATAATAACCCGTTTTACATTTTTTCAGTCAAATATTTTCCCGAAACTGATTCAGTCGCATGGGAAACAAAGACTTGTTTTACGTTGCTTAGCAACAACCCCATATAGGGAAAGAAAGATAAAATCATCAAGAAAATTGGATAAACTATCCTAACATGTGATTTGGGTTGCATAAAACATGTATTATTATGAAAACAATCTAAATGATTGATATACCTTTTTATAATTGAAACTTTCTATGTAGAAATAGTAGGTATAGCGCCACTTGGGCCAGACAGAAATTGACATGCGATGTGGCATGCCAATGGCATTGGCCATTGGCTCCCCCTGCTTCTGATTGGCTACCCTCACTCCTGTAGCTCCTCCCCTTGCTTCTGATTGGTCGCCGCCATCTTGGATTTCCCCGCCTACTGCTCTCTGATTGGTTAACCCCCACTTCTGTAGCTCCTCCCCTAGCTTCTGATTGGATGAAGGCAGCCATTTTGGAACGTCTGGTTCCATTCTACCACGCCCTGGCGCCATGCTACCACGCCCGCCGCCATTACGGGAATCTGTATTACCGGCAGACTGTGTGATGTCAATAGAGGGCGTAATGCTACAATTAGTGTGTATTGCTAAGAGAGGGCGTCATGAAGAAATCTGTATTATCGATGGGTTGTGTACTACTACTAGGGGTCGTGTCATGAAGAAGAAGAAATCTGTATTACTACTACAGAGAGGCAACCATTTTTATATCACAGCATCTTGCGTGCGCGCTAAATTTGAATCTTGTGAATCTGTCAATTTTTAAATCTGTCATTTATGCGTCTGTCATTTTTGCATCTGTCATTTTTACATCTGTCAATTTTAATCTGTCCATCAGTCATACCACTACAAGTTCTGCTACCTCTCTCCTGCGCACACACCCTGTACCACTACCTTTTCTAGAAGAAATAATTAAGCCATATACGAATTTAAAAAAAAATTATGTTTATTAATATATATTGTTATGACTACATTTAATTTATAATACAAATATTGATAGATTGCTGGTGATGATAGCTTGAGGACTTCAGGACTGACCTCTGTTTTCTATTTGCGGTTCCAGCGGCTGTAACAACAACAACAATAGAACATTAAAAAGGGGTTTATTGTATAAACTTGATGTTTACCTCAGTACCTTATTCATTTCCACAAACAAGCAATCATCGTAACAGTTTGTTTTCCCCAAGTACATCAAGCCTAGAGAAATCGTTTTAGCTTCAATCTGCTGGTTAATCTCGGTAACCCTTTGATCTGTTAACTTGTCGCTGATCCTCTTGGGTAGAAATGTAACATGATTTTCAGCAACAACAATCACACTTTGACGCTTATCACGGCAAACGACCCTCTTGAATTGTAGTATCTGTGCAATTTTGTTTATTTTGTAATCACATAACTTCTTGATAGGCTTCATGGAAGGTTCGTTCAACTTTTTTAACAAATGCTGAATGAACACGTTTTTAGATAAAATCTTAATTTATTACCCCTCGGAACAAAAGGGTATCGTTAAAAAGGGATCGACACCTGCACTGTCAATTAAGCAGCTGTTTTTAGATAAAAATCTAAATTTATTACCCTCGGAGCAAAAGGGTATCGTTAAAAAAAGGGATCGACACCTGCACTGTCAATTAACCCTTGCACGCAGCTGCTATTCTTAGAAACTGTTAAAATTTATTTCCCTACCAACGGCGATGAGAGTTGACCAATTAAAGTAAAAAAGATGCATTCTTTTCAGAAACACTCAAGATGCGGCCAAAAAAATCCGTCTACCTGCTGTTTTATCGTGATTTATCATGTCAAGTGACGTCACGCGAAAGCTTTTGTAACAAACGGCTTTATATTAGCCCCGAAAGCAGGCTATAATAATAATAAGATATTTTAACCTGCGAAAAAAAAAACAGAATCTATTCTACGTTAAGTTTTATTATTACTAATATTGATATAATATTTCCTATATAAGGGATTATAACAGTTTTGTCTAATATAGAAAATTACTAATTGAAATGTATATCCGTATAAGATTAATATAATAAAAATCAAAAGATTAAAGTTTCACACACACACACAAGTTTTTAATAAAATCTTAATTCATCTCAAAATGCAATAGTTAATCAATAATACATTACAAAGCGTAACAGAATTTAATGTCACTTATAAAGTTTAACAAAAATTTGCATTTATTTATGTCAATATAGGGTTACATTTGTTACTGTAGAACGACCTTCTATAAAAACCATGTTCTTGTACCGAGACATCTTTTGGGGAATTTTTTTTTGGAGTACTAATAATAAAGGCATTAAATTATCATAAAACGGGGTCCCTTAAAGTACCGTAGCTTTTTCAAACAAAGAAACCATATAAAACAGAACCTAATGCCAATGATCCCTAAATCCACTTTTAAGCTTTTAATAAATATAATTCTCCCCGAAGAAAAAAAAACAGGGATAGTTGTACCTATGTTAAAACAGGTATCAAGGGTGATAAAGATCAATCTCGGAAGCTTGTAAAGAGTACGACATAGTCTATTCAAAAACTAACGATGACAGTTAATTAAGACGAAATTCATCCCTTTTAATATATTCCATGTTGAAGATAAGATCATTCCTATGCTGTGGGGTGTAAATAGGCAAGCTCCAGGTAAAAACTCCTTAACTGAGAGCATCTTAAAATGTATTACGACATAAATTAAAACACCCCATATGTATATGCCAACCATCAGTTAGTTAAATTCAGCTTGAAATTACAAATGTACCGCTATTTTAAAAAGGAGAAGATCTTTTAGATGGTCCCCATAGTATTATGCAATGACAACATCGTTAGGCAACAGTAGGGTAGATCGACTTGCATATGTCATTTATGCGTCTGAATGAAACACCAATGTTTATACATATTATTTATTTTTTGCTGTACATTTAATAGACAATTTTAACATGTTATCTGTCAAATTATTCACAAACAAATACACAAAGAATGTTCACTTTTTTTTATCAATAAAAATAATCAACTCCTTTCCTGATAGTTTTAAAATATTACCTAAAACAAAGTTTTGTAAAAAATAAAAAGAATATTTCTTGAATCAAAACATATGTGAAAATTTGTTAATGCGACACTGTTATATTCCAATTTTGCAATTCCTTAATATAAGTTGTTATTAATTCTTATATTTATTTATATTTTTAAATCATCTACACACTAGATTAATTATCTTTGTAGATGGTCTAGTAAATATCCAACTACATACCATATGAACTCCTTATGTGCCTCCCTATCTTATTAGTATTACAAATACGAATTATATATTTTTTTCTATGAATTTACGTAGTTGTAAAAACCCTTTAATTATTGAATAAATTATTATTATTATTATTAGCCTAGTTGCGGGGTAAACTTATTGATGTTAAGTTGAGCTGTCGTCAATATATATATTTCTTGAAAACGCTATCTGATCGACACATCTCCCGCAAGAAGAACGAATTTTTGAAGACTAGAGATCCTGTTGACTGTTATAGGTAGATAGATGTTGAATTATGTTCGAATGTTTTCATGAATTTTTAATTCGTTATTAAAAAAAAATTATAAAATTAAGGGTTAAGAGAGATGCAAGAAAAGATGTATTCCATTTATAAATGTTTACCCTGCTAGGAGGGGGTTTCAATTGATATATTTCACTACTTAGATTTTAGAGGAATTTAAAAACTGGGGATTTTTAATGAGAGTCGACGGCATTTATTAACAAAACTGTTTTAGCTCTTTCACCTACCTGGTATTCTACGAGCAGATAACGCTTGAACGCTCCGAAATCAGACTAAAGACGGACGAGGAGATAAATCTAGAAGATATGTCAATACAGCCAAAGAAAATAACATTTCAAATTAATTTATGACCCGCACGTGTTCATTGGAGCGCTCGCTTTATTCGACGTCGTCGTTGACGAGGAGATAAATCTAGAAGATATGTCAATGCAGCCACAGAAAATAACATTTCAAATTGATTTATGACCCGCACGTGTTCATCGGAGCGAGCGCTTTGTTCCTTTGTTAAACGAACAAGTTGAATCGAGTTTTATTTTATAGTCTTCCATAATATTGCGCAAGTCTTACATAATATTGCGCAATACAGCTCGAACCTATAAAGCCATCCTCGAGGATCAGACCGTCACTTGCTTGTGATTGCTCGATGCAGTTACATGTATGTTTTTAGTCGTACTGTTAATTATTACGTTTGTGTTTGAAGTGATTTGTGCCATTCTTAGTTGTTATTACCAGTTGTTGCTACAGACCTTATTTGAAATCTACAACTTTAATCGAACAAAAAGGTAGGATTTTATTATTATTATTATCTAGGGCTGTAACATAATTATTCAAATAATAATTTGAGGTTATGGAATCTTTGTAGTTTTGCAAGACGAGGTTCTGTTGTAGTTTAAGAACGAACATTTTCTCCGTGGCAAGAATAATTATTTATAATATTTAATATACATTTGAATTGTTTAAAAGCGTACAACGTTATACAGACAGTTTTCAGGCAAAATTTATTTTGAGTTTATTATTATTATCTAAGGCTTAATAATGTTAAATTTGAATTCCAGCAATGTAGGAATAGTTTTATATTTTTTTGTTTATTATTATTATTATTATCTAGGGCTGTAACATAATTATTCAAATAATAATTTGAGGTTATGGGATCTTTGTAGTTTTTGCAAGACGAGGTTCTGTTGGAGAATAAGAACGAACATTTTCTCCGTGGCAAGAATAATTATTTATAATATTTAATATACATTTGAATTGTTTAAAAGCGTACAACGTTATACAGACAGTTTTCAGGCAAAATTTATTTTGAGTTTATTATTATTATCTAAGGCTTAATAATGTTAAATTTGAATCCCAGCAATGTAGGAATAGTTTTATATATTTTTCATTTTTTCCCCTAGTCTTAATGTCGATTAAAGTTCATAGAGTTTCAAAGATTGTTTTATAATATACTCTGATACACCTTACTAACTAAACAGAGCTCTAATGTTTAAAATTTTATTGTTACATACGATTATAACTTTTCTATAGTCTAATGTAATAATTTGTATTGGTTTTAGCTCTGACCAAAGTGAGGTATTAGGCAGCTTTTTAAACAAAATAGAAATGACAGCATTCCAGATAGTAGATGAAATCACAAAAAGTAGCAAAAATATAATTTCCAACGGCGTAGTGTCTGCTTCAAGCTAAACGAAATTCCTCAAGACGTTGTCGATCCAGAAGCGTGGGTGAAGAATGGGCTAAAAGATATCGTAGCGCATATATGCCAAGACGTCGACTCTGAAGACAAGATTGGTTTCACGTTTGGCTCAGAATGTTTCGCCAAGGGAGACGCATACATATCCTTTAAAAAGGCCAGGGACGTGTCGTTCGAGGAAATATGGGACTTATTGGGAAAAATATATCAGAGCAATTCTGAAGGCTTTCATTCAGATAGCTTTCGAATGACAATGACCGAAGTGAAATCCTACAGAGGCTCTGGACGAGCTAGGACATACACCAGCTACGAAGAAGAATGTGTTAAGCGACGAGGTATAGTAGTCATTAACAATAAAGACAACCTATGCCTTCCCCGAGCTCTCGTTGTGGCCAGAGCTTATGCTCTCAAAGATCCTCTCGTCAAACAAATCAGAGGAAACCGTGCAAAGATGCAAAATATCGAGACAAACAAACTGCTGCAAGAAGTTGGTATTCAGATTCCTGAGGAAGGCGCTGGTGTTGAAGAACTGAAGCGGTTCCAGACTCATATGAACGACTTTAAAATATCCGTTTATGCCTATGGGTCTAAAGGGCGAACCGTGTTATTTGAAGGTCCTGGCGCTCCAGGGAAAATCAATCTGATTCATCATAACAACCACTACAACGTGATTAGCAACTTGAAAGCAGCCTTTGTATGCAGATACTTTTGCGAGCATTTTCACATTCCGTATGATCATAAGAACGATCACAGATGTGCTGGATCATGCCCATGTTGCCAGCAGACCCCTCCATGTGAGAAAACTAGGCAGGAAATAACGTGCGAAGATTGTCATCGCAAATTTAGAGGCCCAGACTGCTATAACAAGCATAAAACTATCGGTTCATATGGCGTGAAAACAGTATGCCAACATGTAAAACAATGCCCCGAGTGTCTGAAGACAATAAAGGCCGAAAGATTTCATACTTGTGGTGAAATATACTGTAAGATGTGCGGAAAACACCAGCCTTTAGGTCATTACTGCTATATTAAACCCGATGCTAGAGAGCCGCCTTCTGAAGGTACTATCTTTATCTTCTATGATCTGGAATCGAGGCAAGATGAACACGGTCCTAATGGCGAAAGAATACATGTACCTAACTTGTGCGTCTTTCAACAAAGGTGTGACAACTGTATTAATGAAGACAATACAGTTACGATATGCGTAAAATGTTGCCTGAGACAACAGGTTATAAAAATAAATCCCATATAAACCTTCCTAAGCTACATATTGGGAATCAAGAAGGCTTTTAAGAAGATTGTTGTGTTGGCTCATAATGGCAAGGCATATGATTATCAATTTATCCTTAGACATATGCTTGAAAACACCGATCTCAAGGTTGAATTAATTATGAGAGGCAGCAGCATTATCATGATGGGCATCGATAACGTTAAGTTTATCGATAGTATCAACTACTTTCCCATGGCGTTATCCGCACTTCCAAAAACCTTCGATCTAGGTCCAGAGCTAAAGAAAGGCTATTTTCCTCATCTTTTTAACACTCAGGCCAATGCTAATTATGACGGACCTCTGCCAGACCTTAAATACTACGACCCCGACTACATGAACGAAGACACGCGCCTAAAACTGATGGAATGGCATAAGGAACTCCGAAATGACAACTTTCAAATGCAAAGAGACCTAGTGGGTTACTGCATCAGTGACGTCGGTATTTTGACAAAGGCGTGTTTTAAATTTAGGAAGCTCTTTTTAGAAGAGTGCAATGTATGTCCGTTCACGGAAGCAGTAACCATAGCCTCGGCCTGTAACTTGGTTTATCGCCGGAACTTCCTACAGCCCCAAACAATCGGTATTATACCTCGTAATGGTTACAGAAATGTTGACATTCAGTCAAAAATAGTCACTCTCTGGCTAATCTATGAAGAGACTCAAAGAGGTATCAACATTAAACATTCAGCCAAGCAGCGAGAGACTATAGTAGATGGCGTCAAGGTTGATGGTTACTGTGAAGAAACACGACAAGTATTTGAATTTCATGGCTGTTACTATCACGGGCACACCTGTCTATCCGTAAGGCGAGATGAACCTGTGCATGAAGATCCCTCGGATACATTGAACAATCGTTTACAAAGAACCAGCAACAAAATCGAAAGACTGAGACAGCGAGGCTATGACGTCATCGAAATGTGGGAATGTGAATTTAGGGAAATGCTACAACGAAATAAAGACCTAAAACAAGAACTTGACAACAGCCCTCTAATGGCATCGACACCTCTGAACCCTCGTGATGCTTTATTTGGCGGTCGAACTGGTAATTGCAAAACATATTATCAAGTCTCAGGGCCTGGAGAAAAAATAAAGTATGTTGATGTTTGTTCGCTATATCCTTGGGTGTGTAAGTATGGCAAGTTTCCTATTGGACATCCTAAGGTTTACGTGGGCGATGCTTGCAAAAACTTGATTTAGAACATACAGACGGCCTCATCAAATGTAAGGTGTTGCCGCCGCAACAGCTGTACCACCCGGTACTACCACTCAGAACGAACAACAAGTTAATGTTTGTGTTATGCAGAACCTGCGGCTCAGAGCTTAACCAGAACGACTGTAATTATACGGAAGGTGAACGATCATTAACAGGTACTTGGTTAATAGACGAAGTACAAAAAGCCTTGGAGATGGGGTATGTCATGCTGGAAGTTTACGAAGTTTGGCAGTACAACATAGAACAGTATACCACTATGAAGAAGACTGGCGGTTTATTTACGGAAATGATGAACAAGTTTATCAAAATGAAGCAGCAGGCATCAGGCTGGCCCGGGGATAGCTTGTGCGATGCAGAGAAGAAGAATGCATATATCGAAGAATTTTTCGAGAAGGAAGGTATACGCATGGAATTCTCGGAAATACTAAAGAACCCCGGATTAAGAGCTTTGGCTAAACTAATGTTAAATTCGTTTTGGGGTAAGTTTATCACAACTAATTCATTAATTTATATTAATTATTGAATGCATGTTTTCAGGCAAATTTGGCCAGCGTGAGAATCAGCCTAAAACAACTATAATTCGTCAACTTTATGAGTTAGAGGAGCTTCTATCAAACCCGGCTATAGAAGTCAAACACATCGAGGCTGTTAATGAAGACACTCTGATAGTTGGTTGGCAATACAAAGAGGACTCTGCAGACCTTTCGTTGATAGTTAATGTAGCAATTGCGGCATATACGACAACTCAGGCCCGTCTTAAATTATACAGCTATCTGGAACGTCTTGGAGATAGGGTGTTATATTACGATACGGATTCCATCATTTACATTAGCAGAAAAGGGGAATGGGATGTACCAACGGGTTCCAGCTTGGGAGAAATGACTGATGAGCTAGAAGACTACGGGACTGGCAGCTATATAGTAGCATTTACCTCTGGAGGTCCTAAGAACTACAGCTACATTATATTCAGTCCCAAGTATAACACTTACTTCACTGTGTGTAAAGTAAAAGGTATTAGACTGAACTATGATGTACTGAAGCTCATCAACTTCCATAGTATGAGGCAGATGGTTACATCCAAAGAGCCGATGAACCTCTATACATTGCCTCTTTGAATATGCGCCGTACAAAACACCACCAGGTTATTACCAAGAATGGAACAAAGATCTACAGGCCTAGGTCCGAAAAACGTAAGTTTGACGACAGTTTCGACTCTGTTCCCTATGGACATAAGAAGCCCTGTGTTAGTTAATGACATTCTATGAGGCTTGTAGTATAATTGTATTTTTTAAAGTTTTGTAAAAATTTGTATATCTTTTACTTATATAAAAAATATTTACAGTAACATATTCTTAACTCTTAAGTATTAGTAATTTTATAGTAATGTAGTAGCTTCAATAAGTACATTATCTGAAGGACGATGTTTTAAAGATTATTATTATTGTATATAATTGAAAAGTTCAAATTACTTATGTATGAGTAGCAACATACTCTGTAAAAAAAAGTAACTATTGTTCATTTTGCTTATAAATATGTTAGGACAACGAAAGTCCTACTGCATCACTATGGGATGGTCACCCTGTTGGACTGGAGCTACTGATGCTGTTGTTGGTGGTGATTTTTGTTGTCGTCGTTATAAAACACATAATACGGGTATGTTAATCGACTTCAGCATAGTGTAGTTATAATAATAAGTGAAACTGACGAAAGTTACTCTTTATGTACTGGAATTGTAATTATTTATTAAAAAAAAAAGATGGTGAAACTTGGGAGTGATTGAATGTAAATCACAGCCATCACGGGGATACTCGGGAACATGCTCGTGAAATAGACCTGATAAACGCGATTTTGTTCTTTTCAGTTGTGTCTGTTAAGTAGTAGTAGTAGTAGTAGATCAAGACATTGTTGAAAAGAATATTTAGCATAACAAATCGTACAAGGCATTCAATTGCTCCGGGATAAACAACAACAACAATTTGACAATGAAAGAAAGGTCAAGTTTCAAACGTGTTACGAGTATGTCTTCATGGTTATCCGAGAACAGATTTCAACCAAGTAGTAGTAGTAGTAGTAGTAGTAGATCAAGACATTGTTGAAAAGAATATTTAGCATAACAAATCGTACAAGGCATTCAATTGCTCCGGGATAAACAACAACAACAATTTGACAATGAAAGAAAGGTCAAGTTTCAAACGTGTTACGAGTATGTCTTCATGGTTATCCGAGAACAGATTTCAACCTAATAATTGTTTAGTTATTTTGATTATTGTTTAGTTGTTTAATAATGTTTTGAGAAACATTGTCATACAATAAAAGATTAATGTTCCATCATGGTTATCCGAGAACAGATACTTGTTTAGTTATTTAATTATTGTTGTTTTGTTGATGTTCAATAAAATTTTTGAGAAAGATGAATAAAAAGATTAATGTTTTATATGTGTGTATTATTATTACTATTCTCCCCATCTGTACCACGGCATGAAAAAGGCGATAGCTATAACTAATATGAGAAAAGCAAAGAATGAGGTAATTACCTACACATACCTACCTGTGATGATGACGCGTCATTAAACAAGATGAGACTTGTCTGCCAGCGATACACACACCTGCCTGTGATGATGACGTGTCATTAAACAGGATGAAGCTTGTCTGCCAGCAATGACAGCTTGTTTACTGCATGCATGTTACTGAGCATGCGCTGGATCTAGGTAAGTACAAGTGACTATATAAAGCCGGCCGTTGTTAGCGTGTAGCAGTAGACAGTACGTGTGCCGCAACAGTAGCAGCAGCAATTACGATGATGGCTAGTAGTCCTAATTATTGTTATGATAACGAGACCTGTGAGAGCGAACCCCTGGAAATAGGTAAGTTGTTGTTTATAAAACTTCAAGTTTGTATGCTAATTTGTGTCTATTTTGCTGCTGCTTAGATGAGGAAGGTTCGGATGTTGCAGATCATGCATCATCATCAATAGCAAGTACCTACAACGGTCAAGCGTGGAACAATGAAGAAGAAACAGGTAAGATGTTTAAAACTTTTGTGTGTTTATGCTTATATTAATCGAATATTGTATTATTATTGTTTTAGCGTTCCTGTCTCAGCAGCAGCAGCCTCTATACTACGCTGATGACGCTGTAGCAGAATCAGCAAACTTTACCATCATAGATACACCAGTAGTAGCAACAGCTAAAGATGAAGTACGTGTTCAACTGCTCGGGGCTGTCCAGTATCCGTTGTAGGTTACGAGACCTCCCGGGGAAAAAGAAAACTACGACCATATACATAACATTCAAGTAGGACTTATTCCGCCCGACGACGAGGGAGAATTTGACGTAGTGGTGAAACTCGAGTGCGTGAATAGCATATGTGAGTATGGTGAAGTGATGTTGTCGGAACGGGACTGGTTCGAGCTGTATGATATACGAGTCGAGGCAATGTTTAAAAATTTCTTTCATGGTTGCTGCTGCTGCTACAACGACGACGACGACGACCCCGACAACAGCAACAAAACACATCGTGATAAACATTTGAAATTCCATCTATGTGAGAATTTATACATCGAGATTATTCACAACGAGTTTTTCGGCAACAGGGTGGCCATTCATGATAAAAATCGTATTATAACCTTAAAAGATTACGAGTTTCAGTCTATACTGCATTTAGCACCGTTGATCAATCATCATGCTCGAACTTACGTCACCTCGACTTTTCGCGTTTCTACCACGCAAACATAGAGAATGTAGCAGAAGGTCAACTGAGACGCAACCATGAAGATGTCTATAAATCGCTCCCGACATCTGATTCAATTTTATTCACGTCCGAGCTGTTATGCGGTTACTACTCAGCTACCAGTTTAATAGACAACACAGCAGCAACGAGTGGTGGATTGAACTCGTTCATTTTATTAGAAATAATAAAACATTATCCGCAAAAGTTTATCGATGCCGTACGTACACAACTGCTATTATATCAGCAGCAGCTGGCGGAGACGTCAACGACGACAACGTTTGCACCGTCATACTGAGGACAACTTGGCGCAAATAAACTTAGAAATAGGTTACAGCAAAAATATTTGTATACAATTTGCAAGTGTTACGAACTCTCAGCTCATACTGTGTGTGTGTCGTGAATAATTTGTCAAATAGTATGTTGTTACTCTCTATCTATTAAATGTATAACAAAAAAAATAAATAATATGTATAAACATTGATGTTTCATTTACTAGCATGATTAAGACTGAAGGACGTTCATACATACATCAAAGTGTTTGTTCCAACCTAGTATACATGTAACGGGTATACATGTATGAGAGAGAGAACTAATATTGATACAACTACGCCTACCGATGATGATGACGTGTCAGCGACAGGTTTAGACTTGTTGTTTAGAAAAAAAACTTCAGGGTGTTTGTATATATATATATATATATATATATATATATATATATATAAATATATATATATATATATAAATATATATATATATATATATATATATATATATATATATATATATATATATATATATATATATATATAGATGCAGAAAGCACTGATACGCCTCCGAATATATGTCTGTTCATAGTGATCGCCTCCGATTTTGGAGGCGAAGTGGAAAAAACGGAGGCGAAAACGAATCCCCGTGTATATGTAGTTTAAAATGTTGGAAATCATTTATTATACCGTTTCCCAGATTTTAGGTAGGAGTCGAAAAATACCTATTCACCCAGTCATAGATACATTTTAGTACATCGTGTTATACCCTAGGCGGCGCCTTCGCTGTATACGAGATACGTCTTAACTTAAGTTACAGCATTATACACCTCCCTACATTTAACATGCATTTTTTGTTCATATTAGCGGCAACACAGCGTAGAGGCGAAACCTACCTATGTGCATCTTCAAGAAGTTGTTCTATTGTATACACTTGACCACGGGCTTTCAAATTTATTAAAATATAGATTTTTCATAAGATCAACAAATTAAAATGAAACTAAAATTTTGTTACTAAAAGCTTTACAATTGGTTACTTGCATTATGTATGATTTGGGTAATTTATGTAACTATTAAAACATAGTTTTACACATAAATTTATGTAAATAATAATAATAATAATAATAATGATTATAAATTTTATAATCATATTTCAAAAACACCTGTTTAAATTTCTGAGGAATGTAGACCGACCAAAAGCTTGTTTCAGAAATTAGCAAAATTCTTAATTGTTATGAAATGAACCTGTTTATTCGTATATACATTATCGGTATACATTATTAAAATCTAATTAGAGGTCTAATGAATACACAAATTCTCTGAAATTATTTCAAGCGACTGCCTATTTACGTATTTACTTATAAAAAAAATTATATGATATTATTTTTTATTTCTTCCTTGGCACTTTAAACGTATTTTAAAAATAATCAAAATACTTTTGCAATGCAAATGCCCTCGCACGTCCTGCTCGTGTTTGTTTATTATAGTATAGGAATAAATTTAGGAAATCATTTTAAATACCTCATTGTCAAAAAACTTTTGTTCGTTATGAAATAAAGTTTAATATTTATGTCTATTAAAATTGTAAGAGTAATTAGGCTATATTAGACGTTTTCTTCTGCATTTTATGATTAAATCCAAACAATCATAAACATTTTAGCACGATTTGAGAATGCTTTGTCACAATTGTTTGTTGAGCAACAGTTTGTAAAGTGATACTGTCAAAACTAGAGAGGCGCAGTATTTTACGATGACTTCATAATTTTTCAGAAGAATAATACAAACTCAGCAGTATGTATCACCTTATTATGACTGGCTATCGCCGAATCAACGATTGCTGTATACAATAAAATGCTATTATGTGAAGAATTTAACTTTCTACGTCTTTTTAATCACAACGGTTTCTTTTGGTTCTCTTTGTGTTAAAACCTTTGATTTTGTAGCCATTCCTGAGAATCGAAAATAAATATTAAAACCACGTTAAACAAAAAAATATTTATAGAAGCGGGTTACTCATTAAATAACCATAATTATCATAATTATATTATTTTCTAACGATAAAAAGTGCCATTCTTGGGGGCATACTGTCTTAATAAAACGCTGTTACATAAACCATTATCACTTCCAAAGATTAAGAATGAATGTTTTTACTGACAAACCTTTAATTTATAAATTATATGTAAGCAAGAATAACAAAATTTCGTTGTGGAAAAATTAAGCTATTATAGAAATTTAATGGTATCTTTCAATTAAAACCACAATGAATAAATAAAGTAACACAATATTTACTATTTAAGATGTTATTAATTATTTGGTTTCACTCAATCCATCTACTTACATACATACATATGGTATACGAAACATTCCTTATGGACTCTTATGAGAAGACAACGTCATTGGAGGCATACACAACTGATAACTACATACAATATATACTAACAGGAGTTGACAGAGTACGATAAGTATTTATTTAAGTATACATGTCTCCGAGCATTTAACTTGCGTTTTTTGTTCATATTAATCAATTAATCATATTAGCAGAAACAATGCATGAAGGCTGATCATACTAAAACGTTTCTTTAATAATTTATTGTATAATATCCAGGCACAGATTTACCATATTCGAGGCCCCAAGCTAAAACATCTTTGAGGCCCCCATCGTATTGTCCATAATAAGATTTTAATTGTGAGAAATGGTTTTAGGGAATAATTACATTTTTGACTAAAGATTTCATATTCGAAATTTAACATTTTTAATAAAAAGCAACTTGAGAAAAAAGTGAAATATTTATTATTAAAAACGTTAATAATTGGAATAACACGTTTTGCTCATTACATAAACATATAACCATCTTCTCCATTGTAATTTAGCAAATCTATAATATCATTTAGTAATTTTGAGGCCCCCTGGAACCCGAGGCACCAAGCTGTAGCTTATTTATAGTTTAATGATAAATCTGCCCCTGAAAATATCTATTAAAATGTTTGGAAAAGGAACTCATGTTTGAACTCTATTTCTTTTCCTTTATTTATTCTCTATAAAAAGTAGTATAATTAAAATTACTAGTTCATTTTAAACTGTCTCCTTAAATTATGTAGACTTATTTTACTTGATATGTTGTAACAGTTCTGTTAGTTTCGATTGTATGTTAAGACACAGCATTATCTATTTATTATGCGATAATACACGATAGAGTCCTTTGCAGTCGTTATAAAAAATTGTGGTTGATGCTTACAATTATCATATTTTCAATGCATTAAAGACGATGAACTTGTGACTAGTAGTGCAAAAAATTGGAAAAATATTGTTAAAGGAAAAAGACCCTTTAATATGGAACCATTATCACTTAAGGTCAATTTGTCAAAAGGTAACTTGTAGTTACCACTAAGGTTGCAACAATTTAAGTCAAAAAGTCGGATACACAGTGTCGCTAACTTCCTTGCCTAAAATAGGCCCTGTAATTACTAATATTTTTACAATATGATTATTAATATTTAAAAAAATAAATTCCATATAAAAGTAAATAAAAAAAACAGCTTCCATTATAATCTTAAACGAAACGTAAAGCAAAGAAAAGTAGGAACATTTATTTTAGAATAATTTTGTGACATACTTTGGTACAATAACAACTCGAAAGAATTCTTGTATATCAGTTGCACTTGCAAGAGATTCAGATAATTTATAATCAATGACATTATAATAATATTGAAAATTATTTCACGAATGACTCTAGAGGTACTAAAACTTTAATTATTATATATTAAAAAAACTAAAACAAAACCTAACTAAACTTAGTATAAATAACAAAAAAGTCTGAGTAGAAAATTATGCTAAATAAATGTTGAAAGAAAGTATAAAATTAAATTTCAGGATTTTGTAGAATATCCTTTTTGTTTAATTACTTCTAACGTTTTTTCATATTTAAAACTAATTTAGGTTTTCTCCGGCTGTGATTTTATTCCATTCTTCATCCAACACTTCTTTTACAGCAGCTTAGAATGTTATGTAGTGTTATCGAATTCGTCTCTCCAATAACTCTCAAAGGTTCCCAATGGACTTTCGAACTGGGGGATCTCTAGGGAAGTTTAGGTAATGTCATTATTGACCTACTTTGTTTAAAATAGGATCCACTAATAACTGATAACTAAAGAATTAAAAAATCAACTTGATTATGAAGGAAACATGAATGGGACATGAGGAAACATGATGGTCAATGATGATCAGTTACATTTTCAGAAGGATGGGGCTCTAAAAGATGGTATCTGAATAACAAGATCAGTTTTTAAAATAATAAATTTGAGTTGGCTGTAAGTAAAGGACTGAACTGCCACAATTTGGCACCAGTCTGTATGTGAAACGTGTGAGACGTTTGTATGTGAAATAATTTAAATCATATTGAAAATGGGTTGTTAAAAGACTTATCTCTGTATCTCAGCAATTCATAATCCGATTTCAATTATTTTGCTCCAAAGATTCCTTTTTCCGAGGGGTCTCTCACTCTCGGCAATAGGTGTACAGTTTCTCGGGAATAAATTGCTATGAGTCGGAAATAATGAGCAATATTGGGCAATATGGGAAATAAACGGGAATACAAAGGAATAAGAGGCAATAAACAGAAATAAACGGGAATACGCAGGAATAAGCGACAATAAATAGAAAATACGCGGCAATAAATGGGGAATACGTGGCAATACTGAGAAATAAACTCGGCAATAGGAATAACACGCTCCATTCTTCTCAATTTCCATTACGCGTTTTATCTCAAACGCGTTTAAAAATCTAGGTGGTCTTCTGAAGAAGTGAGTATATGTTGTAGTGTGCGCGGAAAAATAATGACGGCAAGTAATTATTTTTTGTTTGAACATTGAAAATCATTCACCGTTTCTAAGAATCGTGATATGACACTTACCCTTAAAAGGCTAATTGAATAAAGGATTTCCTTATACTATACAGTGTGTAAATAGAGTAAGGAATAAAATTCATATTTTCTGTATTACCACTGTTTGGAAGAAAAGCTCGGACACGTGAATTTTATTTTCTTTCCTGCGAATTTTATGGACATCAATTTTAATTTTTTAGTTTGCTACTGTATCACGGCCGATGATTTTAAATGGAACCCCCTTATTTTCTTGCTAGAAATGAAAAGTATATATTTTTTTGAGTTCAGCAAATAATTATATAATTATATTATAATTATATGTGGTATTTAAAATTAGTATTTTTTGAAATTTGGAGGACCAAATGTGATAACTTTCACGAAAATAATAATTAATCTTTCAACTCTTATTATTATTTTCGTGTCAAAGTTTATGAAAAACAATTAGCAAATCGGTCTTGTAGAACTCGTATAGGAGAACTATGGCGGCATGCAAGGGTTTGTCTATACATCAGAACAATACGAATATTAAACACTCAATGATGGCTATCGCTAGACTGTAAGGACTGCAGTCGATTTAAAACACAAGGCTGTTGTTTGTTCCAGTTCGTTTGAGAGTTCTACTGGGCCGATTTACGTGATTCTTATTTTATAGTGAAGCTTCCACTGTGTGCATTAGTATTTTTTATATTTTTTAATTTTTAAATCCAATAACTAAAAAAATTATTTCGAGAAAAGCCATCCACTTGCAGCGCCCTCTTGTTAGCTCCCAGCGTGTAAACTTTTGGAATTGCGCTTAATAGACAAACCATTTCTATCACTAGCATCTAGGGGTTGAAGTCGCCGATATGCGCTGTAGCTGTTTCTAGCAGTTGTAATTTTATATTTTAGTGGTTATAATAGTAAACAAAAATCAATTCAAAATAGGTAAAATAGTACTAAGATTACCACATGAATGATAAGAGAATAAGAATAATTATTTTCTGAAATTGTGAAGTTATAGAAAATATAAAACAACAATATTTAATTTTTAGGTTAGTTCACTACGAACATAACTATAAAAACTGCAATAAACGTATGTATAAAATAGTATTTGCAACAAAACTTATGTTATAAACATCTACTTGTTTATTAATAATTCTTGTAACTAAACAATTTTGGTTTGAAGTAACAGTTTCAACTTGCATAAAAATGTACAGTAACGAAATATTTGACTGCCGATTTCAAACACATATTTTTCATCAGTCATGTTTTTGAAATACTAATAAACGTGTTCAAGAAATTTGTTAAACAAGATCTCTAGATTCTCATAATTTCTGTATTTAAACGCGGGCAGTATTTAAAAGTGCTACAATAAATTAATTACAAATGCTAGAAATAGCTAGGGCATGTCGGTGGCTGCAGCCCTTGCAGTCTAGTCTTTCATCGTCCATCATTGAGTGTTTAATATTCGAATTGATCTGATGTATAGACAAACCCTTGCATGCTGCCATAGCTCTCCTTTACGAGTTCTCCAAGACTGTTTTGATATTCTATTTTCTTTAGATTTTTATACTATGAATTTAAAATACTTCATACCTATTTAAAACACAAGGCTTATTTTTGTTACGCTTCTTTTGAGAGGTTACAAGTTAAAAGTTTTATGATGTAGATTTGCCAGGTATTTTTAGTTTTGCGAGTTTTTAATTATTTATATTTTTAAAAGAGTTATTTGTAACCGATGCATTTCTATACGCTCGAGACCGATTGTTCACTTACACCGAAATCAAGCGAATCCCTTGAAGTAATTTCAGTTTCATCAGAATCAGAATTTTTTGAATCAGAAAAATCAGACTTAGAGGAAGGAAACATGCAAGAAAAAAAATGAAACATAAAGCTGAAATTTGAAAAATATTATGTAATGTTTTACGACACCCGATGGTACATTGGACGAATTTTGGATATTGATAAAGAAAAATTCTTGAAAGAAGATTTGGAAAACTTCATACAGCCCAAGGAAAACGACATTCAGAAAGTAGATTCGGAATTTATATTTTATGGTCCTGTAAATTTTACTGGAGTTCTGGAATTCTTTTTGAATTTTATTTACTGCCGTGCATTGGGATTCTCACTTTTCAAATAAATTTTTGTTATTTATCTCAATGTGTTTTTTTTTGTATTTCTTAGAGTCGATCTATCTGATGATATGTGTTCTTCTTTTCACGTATTCGGTTCGCAGTTACTTTAACAGCAGTTAAAAATGTAATGTACATATATTATGATTGAATAAAAAACTATTTTTTACAGATCATTTTTTATTTGTGAGGAATTTTGTTTACATTTTTCTTAGTGGAGCTACGACCTTTTGTAAAATTATCAATAAAACCAATAATAAAACACCTTTCATTCAAATACACCCACTTCTAAAATCATGCATGGACTACGGAAATAAACACGGCTATAGGAAAATTAATGCAGCAATACAGAAATAAATACGGCAATACGGAAATAAATACGGCAATACGGAAATCGAGACGGGAATACAGCAATACAGACAAGAATAAAGGAATAAAAACGGCAATACGGGAATAACAAGTGAGAATACGGGAATAAAGACAGTTATTGCCGTAAAGCGGCAATAGGTGTACATAATTTTTGGGAGTGAGAGACCCCTCCCCTTTTTCATTCCCTTTAAAATGATCTGTCACAATGGGGGTTGAGGTCAAAAAGTTGGTGGAGTGGGGATAAGGGTGTGAGATGCAAAATTTTGACAATTCTGTATTTAAATGTCCCCATCGAAAAATAAATTGACGTGTTTTTGCTGAAATCGATATTTTGTTTAATTTAGGAGATATTGAAGGTGGAAAGTTTTCAGATGAATACACTGTAACACATTGCACTTAAACGTCATTGCGCAGTAGTCTATACGCAGTATTGATTATAATTGTCTTTTTATAAGGTTTTCAACCGTAAAGTGCTCCATTTGCAAAATATAAAAGAAGATCATAACTTAAACGTAATTTAAATGTAAACTTTCCGTATATGTAGAGCAAAACTATATTAGAAAGTTTTATAATGTAGACGATTTAAAGTAGTAAATCAACACCAGAATTATAAAACAAATATTTACACACTTTTACTAGTATTATTACTTTTTAAGCCACAAATAATGTAAGCATACGTTAACATTTGAAGAAGTACGGGCTGAGGGTTTATTTCGAAACCGGTTTACTTCCGAGGATGTTACTCCCTTACATTCCTTGTAGTTTTTTATAACGTTTTTTTCGCTGCCAGAAACACAAAATGATAATATAAATCTGTGAACGCAGAATGAAGTGGTGTGAGGAAGTTCACCAATAGAATTTAATGAAACCTAGCATGGAGCAGTGTAGGGACATCATCTCACTGTAATACCCAGAAACAGCCACCTGGTGTACCAAAAACATTTTGGCCTGGGGAACGATTGCATAGTGTCCTTTCGTTTAAAATCTAAAAGATGAATACACTACAAAATATATAAATAACTGAAGACGACGGTTTATAAACTACTAGTAATCACTTATTCTTTGTTCAATATCATGAAAACTATCTGGTTACTATGTTACTAACCAACTTATTCATTAGAAAACTGAACATTTCAAAAATTCAATAACATTATTCTTAAGGCGATAAGTCACGCTTATCCCACATTAAACGATCATTACAAGGCGCGTACTGCGTAGCACACTGGGGACCTCTGATATAACTAGGTGCTCAAAATAGGATTTCTAATTTGTAGCCATTTGAAAAAAACATAATGCAGGCATGTAGACAAGAATTTGACACATTCCTATGCTAAATATTAAATCGGTAACAGTTGTCATCGCGAATATATGAAGGTGACAAGTTACTTTATTCACTCGTTTTTTCTCAGTTTTATCTTCTCTCTTGAAAATACTCGTGGTTTCTATGTGTTATTTCTTAAATTCTGTGACGGATTATTATAAATAACACTATGTCTCGTTGTAGAGCAATGTATGTAGATAACATTATCACTTTGAACAAACTGTTTTAAACGATTACTTTTGTTTTAAAGACCAAAAACTAAATCGCGTCTATTATTTCATTCCGGTTAACTTAAAATGAGATTTTTTTTAATTAACGCAACAACGTATTGCAAAACTATTGAGTTTCATAACAACAAAAGCCCGTAGATTACAGTGATACTAAAATGGCAACAACGTTTTTGCGGTAATTTAAAAGAAATTATTCAAAGTTACCTGTAATGAAAGAATAGACCTGATTTAAATTTTGGTCTTTAAAACAAAAGTAATCGTTTAAAACAGTTTGTTTAAAGTGATAATCTACATCTACATACATTGCTCTAAACGAGACATAGTGTTATTTATAACAATCCGTCACAGAATTTAAAAAATAACACATAGAAGCCGCGAGTATTTTCAACAGAGAAAATAAAACTGCGAAAAACTGAGTGAATAGAGTAACTTGTCACCTTCATATCTTCGCGATGACAACTGTTACCGATTCAATATTTAGCATAGGAATGTGTCAAATACTTGTCTACATGCCTGCATTATGTTTTTTTCAAATGTCTACAAATTAGAAATCCTAGTTTGAGCACTTACTTATATGAGAGGTCCCCAGTGTGCGTCGCGACTACTTCTACTCTCGTCGATATACGAAACATAAGAAGGAAATAGACTGAGTTATTTGTATTTTTATAAACCTGTAAATGTAGCAAAAAGAAAATGTTTATTAGAAAAAAAATTAAGTCGGTTGGATAGTTAAAGGGTTATAGAATGTGTGAAACATGTTAAACTAAACAATTTGTAATATTTGTGTAAATAAATGGCAATAAAAACAAAACTTCGTTACTATATGTATTAAAACATTTAATTTCTAGACTAACTACATTTAATTGAACCGCATTGCATTAAGTATTTTCACACAATCTATAAACATATAGGTAACTGCTCATATTTTTATTTTATGCAAATTTTGTTTAATTAAATAACAATAACCAGATTAAAGTAAAAAGCTGCATTGCCCATCTCAGTTCCCCTTAGTTATTAGGCTAATGCACTATCATTGTCGTATATTGTCGAATTCTAAATGTCTGTTAAGATTTACAATCGCCCATATAAGATACAAATACTAACGTCGCTCATTTATCATAATAACATAGTTGTGCAACTGGTTAAGTTTTTGTATCTATTTCGTGGCCGGTGTGCGAGCTTCGGGCGCTATCAGCTGCCGGTTGCAGTCGAGTGCCCTTCTCTGTTCGATTAGGTAACGCACGGTTGGTATTTTTTACTATAGATGGTTTTCTGAGAAATAGAATATGGAATACGTTAAGATAAATTAATTTTAAGTGAGGTCGCGTCTTATGCTCTTAATAGTTACCCAGAGTATGTCACATACATATATCGCTCCGATCGGGCGTTTTGGTTCATTTACAAGCTTTGCTCTCAGGGCGGTAAATTCTACTTACCGTCCAAGGCTCGGTAATAAAGTACCTAGTCATTTAAGTCGAAAAACACTCACTATCATTCTAAAATTCGTCCGGATTGAGACAAAAATTGTTTTTGTTTATTCAGCTCCATAACAACCAGGCACATTAACCGACTGAAAATTCACATTTTCAGTATGATGTATTTAATGTTTACTCTATATATTTAAAATTCACTCATAGATCCGATCCAGCAATAAATAGTGTAAGCTGTAAGTCTCGGTTAATATGGAGACTTCCGCTAGCGTCGGTCTCCACATTATTAGCCTCGACTGGTAAAGCGTACCTACCGCCTCTAATACTTAAATAACTATTATATACCAAGGGCGTTAAGATGATGATAATGCCAGGAGGGGACGATGTTGCAACCCGAGGACCTGAAAGGCCCGAAGGATGGAAGTCTGGGCATTACCATCTAGTAACGCTCGTGGTGTATACAAAATTTTGTTTTTCACGAGAATATATTGTATACAAGTAGAAAATTAGTTTTATTTTATAATAGTGTTGGCGTTGCCAAGGACGTTGTTTATATATTTATAAAGCTAGGAATTTTTTTATTTGTCGGATGGTAACAACTTTTACTAAATCTACAAAAGTCAAACAGAGATATGACAATTTAAATTCAAATGTTTTGTTGTTACCAACATGAAAACAAATAAAGTCCTTATAGCACTCATGTCATCTAAAGAACAAGTTAATTTTATTTAAGAAATTTCTGCAGAATTCGGCACAAAATAATTCGCGGATCACGCGCCCAGAAACTACGTTGCAAATACTCGTTATTTGTTGTGTTGCAACACACTCGTACGCAAACATTGACTATTACAAACAAATTACTATGAATAGAACACCGGACCCGATTGCAAAGTATACGATACAATGAGCGGGAGCTATAGACTATAACGCTCGTTTATAATGCCCTGGTTGTTATAGAGTTGTTTATATAGTTCGTATCACAGGTATAAACAAAGAATAATATGCAAGTGAAACATAAAAGATTTTTATTTTCAAAACAACTCGACATTGGAAATTTACCCGACTTGGTCTAGAAATCTCATAAGGTGTATTTGGGGATAGCCCTAATTAGAAAAGGCCGATCAAGTTCCTATGAGTACCCGATTACGTCAACCCCAATTTATTTCAAGGATAAGTTACTTAGGGAAGCTTGATTAAGACCTCATGAAGACGCGATCGGGATAGCTACAGTTTTTTTCTGAATTAAACTACGTAGGGGAACCACTTAAGATCGTTATGAAGTTTCAAAAGGGGCAATCTGAGCTAATTTTACAATTAAATAACTTAAGAAAGCCCGATGAGGCCCCCACGAAGGCCCCAAAGAGACAACCTCAGTCCTTGTAAGGTCCGGATAAGATGTCCTAATACGGTTCTTATAAAAGGAAATTGCGTTACTTGGTTTCACAATGTCCTAACAAATACGATTGTTTTATTATAACAAAGGTTAAACAATTTGCACTTTCTCCGATATGAGTTACATTTTGTCCTATCTTACATCCAAAAATACTGCAAAACACGAACGAATTCAATTTTTCATATATAATTTAACAAGTGGTCTAATTTTTTCCGATAAAATTTGTCATTTCAGAAATAAGTATCTTTTGCAACTAAAACTACACGAGTCGACGAAGGAGACGAGTGTAATTTATAAACGCAAAGCTACGAATGTCTTAAATGACAAATTTTGCAAGAAAAAATTAGATCACGAGTTGAATTCGGCTTGACAATCCATCGAGCAAATTTGACATTTCATTTTGACATACATTTTTTTCACTGAGAAAAAACCACTACTGGTTTTTTCACTATAAACTAATTTCATTTGTCCTAATTTGAAAAATTCTGTAATTTAATTGGTTAAAAATTTCCGAGTTGGATTGTCAAAATAATCTCGACTATGGAGCAAATGTTTCCTCTATCATTCTAATATTTTCATTAATAATATAACAAGTGGTCTAATTTTTTCCGACAAAATTTGTCATTTCAGATATGAGTAGCTTTCGCAACGAAAACTAATTTTCCAAAAGCAAAAGCTACGAATGTCTTAAACGATAAATTTTGCAAGAAATAATTAGACCACGAGTTGAATTCGGCTTGACAATCCATCGAGCAAATTTTTATTTAGCGTGCGCATTAATATTAATTTAATTAAATTTGACATTTCATTTTGACATAAATTTTTTCACTAAGAAAAAACCACTAGTGGTTTTTTCACTATAAAACTAATTTCATTGGTACGAATTTGAAAAATTCTGTAATTTGATTGGTTAAAAATTTTCGAGTTGGATTGTCAAGGTATAATTGATTTCTGATCGTTCCAATATTTCCAAGGCATAGCTATATTTTGCAGAAACGGAAGTTCTATTTTCTTTACTCTTCTACAAATGTAATCCGTAACCAAAGGTAATCATTCGATTCGTATTTCTTTTCTTTATAACACTCCCGAATATTTTTACTGTAAAATAATTAAGGGAGATAGTATTAGGGTTTGAAATAAAATGCACATAAAACTGTATCGTGCGTGAAGCGATTTTACACCTTGTATGCTGCACTTGCTTAATTAAATTTTTTAAATTAATGGAAAATTAGTCCTTTAGGCTTAAAGTAGTCATTTTTGAAGAATAAATAAATGTACTTCCCTAACTGAATAAATAAAAAGTTAACTTCTAACAAAAACTTAAGCTTTTTAAATTAAATTAATTAAATTAAGTCTTTTAACCAATTCATTTAACTCTAAATACGTGAAAGTACGTGGTAAAATGATACAATATTACACGCCAACGATACAAATATAATCAACCGTCCTTTTAAAATATGGCATATCTCTATTAAATTAAATATTATCATTAGTAAGCAGACGACTTATCGACAACAATGCAAATAATACTATTTACAGCAGAGGTACTCAGCGAAGCTGTTAAACAACAAGGACAGAAGAACCGTGCGTGCTTTGGTGATATGGTTATAATATCTAAGACATACAAATAATACATTTTCGACTCCGAAATAATAGCAACGCCGCTGGAGGCGAACGCAACTGGTTGTCATATATAAAATATACAAATAGGAGTTAAAAGCGCACGTTAAAGATTCAGAGGCGAAATGGTACGGTAATTTGTTCACTCTAAGTATAAAGAATTTACAAAAAAATAATTCCCCTCTCGACGTGCTCATCATCAACAAAGCTGTATAAAGCACTAGCAATAACTAGTATGTCCGTATCTGTATATTTAAGGCCGGAGTCGCGGGCGCCTTATAGGCTGTCGGAGTCGAAAAAGATAGATAAGCACGTATATATATATATATATATATATATATATATATATATATATATATATATATATATATATATATATATATATATATGCTAATATAATTTGTGTGTGTGTTGCCGTTTAGACCAGGACCTTGCAATCACGCGTCAAACGTATCAGCAGCAGCAGCAGCAAGAGCTAAAGGTAATCATATCAACACCAGCAGCAGCAGCAGTCGGAGACGTCAACGACGACGACAACGTATGCTCCGTCGTACCTTGGCACAAATAAACTTTCTTAGAAACAAATTACAAAAATATTTGAACAATCTACAAATGTTACGAGACGATCTCGACTCATACTGTGTTGTGAATAATTTGACAGATGCAAAAATGACATATGCAAAAATGACAGACGCATAAATATTACCTACTTTGCTACTTATGTATGAAATTATGTTAATGGCTAGTAAAATCGTCCAATAAAGAATAAAATAATATTGCTGTAAATGTAGGATTTATTAGTTACTCCTTCAGTTATATTATAATTTTTTAAAATATGTATTTTCATAATCCCAAACCAAACATTAATTTTCAATTTATATTTATCATTTATCTAAATATTTATTTAAACGTGCTACTACAAGCAATTTAACTAGAGGTGGGAGCCGCGTAGGGTAATAGTGAGGGTTAACGACAACCCAAATGACTCAATATGATGCAGTAGTGGAAGTTAGACACGCGCAAGGGGCCCCTCCGGTGGCCCAGCCTGCTTTAACACAATATACCCATTTACAACAGCAAAAAATTGGCGTTTTCCTTTTTTTTGTCGCTGCAGTATCTATTTTTACCTTATCGTAAATCTTGTCTGCTATAAAGTTAAATGAATTTATGCTTATACTTACCTTAGAATATAAAACTGTAGGAAGAAACATAATCGTCTATCACACACGACCGGGATGGGGTCTCAATAGTGTCAGTATGTGTTTCCGGTTTTGTAATTATATACTTCCATTGGCGGTTCTCATTGTCTTGAAATGCTCACATAAACTACATAACCTCAATTTTAAAACATAATATTTTGATATTAATCTTATAATATAAATTTTATATTTAATATTTTAAACAAACGAATACTTACTTATAAAATGTAATTCCTTTTTTCGGATTTATTGGAGTTTGAGAGAAAAGCAGATTTAGGTGGTGCCTAATGGCGGTCAGTGAGACGTTATATCCGTCGCTCTTAAAACTCACTGCGCCGGGTAGTTACGCTCCTTCGTACAGTTTTATATTCTAAGATACATATATAGGTAGTAATTTTTTTTAATAATAGCTCAGTGAAATACTACCTTGATGATTACAGAAAGATTTATCGATTTTAAATACAAGTTATAGAAGGATAAATTTCATGCAGACATAACCTCAATTTCTAGTAGGTATAGCGCCACTTGGGCCAGACAGAAATTGACATGCCATGTGGCATGCCAATGGCATGGCTCCTCCCCCTGCTCTCTGATTGGTTAACCCCCACTCCTGTAGCTCTTCCCCTAGCTTCTGATTGGATGAAGGCAGCCATTTTGGAACGTCTGGTTCCATTCTACCACGCCCTGGCGCCATGCTACCACGCCCGCCCCCATTACGGGAATCTGTATTACCGGCAGACTGTGTGATGAGGGCGTAATGCTACAATTAGTGTGTATTGCTAAGAGAGAGAGAGGGCGTCATGAAGGGATCTGTATGACCGGCAGACTGTGTACTACTACTACTAGGGGGCGGCGCGTCATGAAGAAATCTGTATTACTACCGAGAGGTAACCATTTTATATCAGAGCATGTGGCGCGCGCTAAATTTGAATCTGTCAATTTTAAAATTTGTCATTTTTGCATATGTCATTTATGCGTCTGTCATTTTAATTCTGTCATTTTTGCATATGTCATTTTTGCATCTGTCATTTAATTCTGTCAATTTTAATCTGTCCATCAGTCATCCCGCTACAAGTTCTGCTGCTGCTACCTATCTCCAGCGCACACTCTGTACTCTTTCCACTACCTTTTCTAGAAGAAATAATAAAACCATATAGGAATTAAAAATTATGTTTATTAATATATATTGTTATGACTACATTTAATTTATAATAAACATTTAATAGACAAATGTAACATGTTATCTGTCAAATTATTCACAACACAGTATGAGTCGAGATCGTCTCGTAACATTTGTAGATTGTTCAAATATTTTTGTAATTTGTTTCTAAGAAAGTTTATTTGTGCCAAGGTACGACGGAGCATACGTTG
The DNA here is from genome assembly GCA_929113105.1 of Agrypnus murinus. Lineage (NCBI taxonomy): Eukaryota > Metazoa > Arthropoda > Insecta > Coleoptera > Elateridae > Agrypnus > Agrypnus murinus. The sequence continues at coordinate 139,242,078 of OV816027.1, read as the reverse complement.
TCGTCGTCGTCGTTGACGTCTCCGACTGCTGCTGCTGCTGGTGTTGATATGATTACCTTTAGCTCTTGCTGCTGCTGCTGCTGATACGTTTGACGCGTGATCTGCAAGGTCCTGGTCTAAACGGCAACACACACACACACAAATTATATTAGCATATATATATATATATATATATATATATATATATATATATATATATATATATATATATATATACAAACACCCTGAAGTTGTTTTTCTCAACAACAACTTACCTATTTCCAGGGTTTCGATCATACAGGAGTTGTCGTCATCGTCGTAACAAGAATTAGAACTGCTCGTCATCACCATATTGATTACTGCAGCGGTTGCTGTACACGTGTTGTCTGCTGCTACTAGTACAGCCTAATAACTGCTGACTTTATATAGACACGTACACCTACCTAGGTCTTGCGCGCATACTCAGTAACACGTTTACGGTAAACAAGTTGTCGATGTTGACAAACAAGTCTAAACCTGTCGCTGACACGTCATCATCATCGGTAGGCGTAGTTGTATCAATATTAGTTCTCTCTCTCATACATGTATACCCGGAGAGAGAGGGCGTCATGAAGGGATCTGTATGACCGGCAGACTGTGTACTACTACTACTACTAGGGGGCGGGGCGTCATGAAGAAATCTGTATTACTACCGAGAGGCAACCATTTTATATCAGAGCATGTGGCGAGCGCTAAATTTGAATCTGTCAATTTTGAAATTTGTCATTTTTGCATATGTCATTTATGCGTCTGTCATTTTTGCATATGTCATTTTTGCATCTGTCAAATTATTCACAACACAGATGAGTCGAGATCGTCTCGTAACATTTGTAGATTGTTCAAATATTTTTGTAATTTGTTTCTAAGAAAGTTTATTTGTGCCAAGGTACGACGGAGCATACGTTGTCGTCGTCGTTGACGTCTCCGACTGCTGCTGCTGCTGGTGTTGATATGATTACCTTTAGCTCTTGCTGCTGCTGCTGCTGCTGCTGATACGTTTGACGCGTGATTGCAAGGTCCTGGTCTAAACGGCAACACACACACAAATTATATTAGCATATATATATATATATATATATATATATATATATATATATATATATATATATATATATATATATGTATTGCGATGTTATGCAGCTATGCAAATAGAATGCCTCTATGATTTAGTATGAACTGCACTCGCTATATTGTTATCTCTCAGGGTCGCCTTTACTAATTTTTATTTTCCTTTAATATCTTTTATCTACACAATGAGACTAAAATACTTATAATTGAATTTTCAAGTATAGGATCATTTCCTTGAAAATCTTAAAACTTTAACTAAAAATATTATAGAACAATGGAATTTTAAATAACCTTTAACTATTGAGAAATTTATTTAATGGGAAACTTTGCTTAACCTTGAAAAATTAATATTTTGACGTTTCGTCATAACCACACATATGAATTGCAACTTTATGAAATGAGGTAAGTTTGATCAATATTTTAGTTAAATAAATTAATTAAACTATTGCTTTTTAGGTTATGTGCATCCTCTGCTTGAAGCCTTTTTACAATAACAATGGTACGTTGATTTTACCTCCGAATTAACTTATAAAATCGCACTTCAAACCTCTTGTCACTAATGCTCTGCTTTATAATCACACTTTCACAAACCTTTTCTGTTATGTAGTTAATAATGCTTCTCCCTTCTTGTAGCCCTTTATCAGGAACCGGTACGCCGCTTGCTCTCTCGAACTGCCCTGGATTCAAGAACTTGCGTAACTCTCGGGATATGAAGAATTTCCAGACAGCTAAAAATGTTATAGGTCAAGAGTACCCGTTTGTCGTTACCTTTATAATTGAAATAACTATTCTCTTCTTCTAGGATCAAAGTAAAACTTTGAAGGTCTTGCGCCTGTATTCAGTTCGGACATCTTTTGGTAGTAAGTATTTTTCCATGTTTTAAAACTTCTTTTTCTGTAAACTGCTTCTGGTATTTGTTGGTTAAATAAATAACACCTTTACTATATTTTAAACTGGTTTTTTTAATCTTTATTTTTCAATAACAAAAATTATTACATGTTCCCTTTACAAGAATTATTATATCTTTCTTTTTTTAACCAAATGTTTTTTCTAACAACCTCCATAGAAACCACCATTCTTATTACCTTCATATTTTTCTTTCTTTGTTTCATAATTTAAAATACAAAATTAACTTTTCTTAGATGATTATTTAGTTTCTCATTATTTACATATTTCCATTGCAACCATGCGTTATTATTGAAGAATGGTTGTTATGGATAAATTTTGATTGATATTTAAAATAGAATGCTATGTTTGTATTATTTTTAAATGTACTAAAAGCTATTTTACAACTTTTCCTTAATTCTAATTAACAATTTTCTTTTCAGGTTTGAGCTTCAGATGTGATAACCTATCAACCCAAATACTTCTTTTATGTAACAACAATAAACTAAATAGATAAATTTAAACTTGAACTCTGTTTTTATTAATGATTTTATATGAAAGTCAATGTTATGAATGTTCAACATCACAACTACCTCATCTCTGTTCATCAAGCAATTTTAAAACAATAATGAACTTTTATTAACTTGAACTTGGTCAAAATATCATTACATAATTAAGCCCCAGTTTCGATTCAAAATAAAATAATTATAAACTAAACAAACTTTAACACAACATTTATGCGATCGATTATTTTTTTGGAATCGAAAACAAACAATTATTTACAAAACTTTTAACTATTAACAATATTATAAAACTTTTATGAAATTGAAATGAAATTTTAATGTTTAATCTTTTATTTATAATTCATTAGTTTATTTATTCTATTCTCATTTTATTTTATCAATAATCATATATCATATTATTATTTTATTATATCATTATATTCTCATTTATATTTAATTATTTTGGTTTCATACCATTGTATTATAATCTTTTCATCATCTTTATTAATTATTATTATTCATTATTATTTATTTTATTCTCATTTTATTAATTAATCATCATTTTATTTTCATTTGCATCAATTATTAACTTTATATAACATAAATTCATTTTTTTTCCGATTTATTTTATTTTCTTCCGATTTATCTTTCTAAATCGTAATCAATATTTAAATTATTTTTTTTCTCTAAATTTTATAAGTAGGCATATTTACATATTTACACAATCACATTTTTAGGTTATTCCGTCATCATTGACCTGTCATAAAATTTCATAGGTTAGTTTTCAAAATATTTGAAACTATTAACTTGAATTATGTCAAAATTAACATCTTTGTAGGTTATAACTTAATTCTTAGGTTACCTTTTCAAACATCGTTTACATTTTTACATTTTACAATTTCAAAATTCATAACGTTCCTAAAATATTAAAATTTATATTAGTAAACATAATTAAATATCATCCATTTGATCAAAAATAATAAATTTTATAATTATCAAATAATTGTTGTTCGAAAAATAATTGTGAATTTTGAAAAATACTTTCTTTCATATTTTAAACAAAAAAAATCATAAAATTCAACTTGTAAATTGATACCAACTTTTTCTATGATTCTGTTTCTACCTGTACATTATACGGATATAACATAGAAATATGGAAACGACCTCTTACCTCCCCGTTCCTATCTGAAATCTCGTATGTGTTATTATTGGATAAAACTCTTATTACTCTATAGGGTCCTTCGAATCTTGCTAACAATTTCTTGCATACCTTCTTTTCTCTATTTGCTATTAATAATCTTCCGACAATGACTAAATCACCCACTTTAAATTGCATCTTCTTCTTTATTTTTTTATTTTTCTTCTGGATATACCTCTGTTGTGCTTTCTTTAATTTCTCCCTTGCTTCTAACAATAACTTTTCTATATTTCTTTCTTCCTCCTGCTCCTTCCATGGTCTCTGTGGTTTTATCCCTTTTAAAAGAGTTGTTGGGCATAATTCATTTGTAACATTTGGAATACAATTCATAAACTGTTCTATCCCTTGCACATATCTTACCCACTGATTGTGTTGAGCATGAGTTAAAATACGTAGATATTTTAGTACTTCTTTTATGTGACGTTCACAAGGGTTGCCTTCTGGATGTCGTATACTTGAAAATGTAATTTTAATTCTCATATCTTCTATCGCATTTGTGAATCTAGGACTAGTAAAATATGTCGCATTTGCGACCAGTAGTGTTTCCATTTTCCCGTTTTCACTGATGAATTTTTCTAACGAGATTAATACATGGTTGGTGTTGCATCTTCTGGCGGGATATAATCTAATAAACTTGGTAAAATGATCTACCATAACGAGGATATGTTTGAATCCCATCTGCCCTGGTACTAAATTGCTTATATAGTTCACCACCACTAACTGCAATGGTCGTTGAACTTCGATACTCTGGATAACATTTTTATTTCTGTAATTCTTCTCTTTAACCATTAGACATACTTCACACCTGTTTATAAATTGTTTAATTAACTTTAAATCATTCTTACTATAAAAACACTCCCTAAATATAAGCCATGTCTTCCTAATACCTATATGACATAATAATAGATGTATTTGTTTAATAATTTCTTCTGCTACTTTCTTCGTTAACACCACCAGCTCTTCTTCTCCCACTTGTTTTGTTAATAACCCTTGTTTTACGGTATACCCTCTATATTTTTGAATTCCCAATTCTAATAACTTGTTTCTGATTTCTAGGATTTCCGGTTCTGTCTGCATCTCTTCAAATCTCTCAATGGTGTAGTCGCCGCTCTCCATGAATCGTTGCATTGCTACCATGATTTCGTTCTTCTTCCTCGGATCTTCACCATCTTTCCGGGTCAGGTAATCTGCAGTGATATTCTCCTTTCCCTTCTTATGTCTCACCTCAAAATTATAACCCTGTATAAACAATGCCCATCGGTACAATCTATTGTTCATGAAATCCTTTTTCTTAAGAAAAGAAATTGCAGAGTTGTCGGTCTCTAAGATAAATTTATTCCCAGTTAAATAGAATTTTAACTTTTTTATAGCTTCTATAACGGAAAGCATTTCTTTCTCCACGATAGAGTATCTAGTTTGATAGTCTTTTAGGGTCTTCGATATGAAACAAATGGGTACCTCTTCTCCATTCTGAATTTGCACTAATTCTGCTGCAATTGAATAATTCGAAGCGTCCGTTCGTAGTATAAAAGTTTCATTAAAATTCGGATGTCTCAATAACAATTCATTGTAAAATACATTTTTAATGTCTTGGAAAGCTTTCTCTCTTCTTTCAGTCCATTTCCATCTTTCTTCTTTTCTTAAAAGTTCTATCAACGGTAAACACAGTTCTGAATATTGCGGAATAAATTTTTTATAATAATTGATAACGCCAAGAAAACCTCTCAATGTTCGTAAGTTCTTCGGCCTAGGTAAACGTTGTATTTCTCGTAACCGTTCTTCACTAATATGAACTCCTGTTCCACTAATAACGTAACCTAAATAATTAACCTCTTCTTTTAAAAATTCTGATTTCTCCATGTTTAACTTTAATCCATTTTGACTTAACTTCTTAAAAACTTTTTCAATGTGACATAAATGTTCTTCTATATTTGTTGAAAATATCAAGATATCGTCCACGTAGTGCACACAAAATTTCTCATATATGTTTAATATCTTCTGCATTGCCTTCACTAATGCTGCACTCGACGATGATAACCCGAATGGAACAACCTTGAAATGGAAAATCTCTCCTTCCAGACTAAATCCTGTATACTTTCGGGAATCTTTATGTAGTGGGATGAGCCAAAAAGAATTCTTCAAGTCTAACTTCGTAAAGATCTTCTTGTTCCATATTCTCCCTAATAAATTTTCTATTGATTGAGGTGCTTCGTATTGAGGTTTTGTGATCTTGTTTATTCTGCGTGCGTCTAAACAAAGACGTATCTCCCCATTCTTCTTTGGTACCACCACTAGCGGATTAACATAATTTGTACTAGACGATTCTATTATACCATTTTCTAGCATCTTCTTTATTTCTTGCTTGACTTTTGGTCGATGTGCATATGGAATTGGATATATTTTTGTATTAAAACCAACCGTTTCTTCTACTTCCAGCTTGTGCTCATACGTACATGCTTGTCCATGTTCTTCATTGAATAAACTTATATTTTCCATAATTATTTCATTTAATCGGTTTGCATACTTTTCTTTCTTCTCGCCTATTTGATCTTCTCTAAACATTCTCTTCATAACATAATTCAACATTATCTCCTCTTCTTTTTCTAATTCTTGCACGCCTTTATTTAGGTTCATGCATAAATCTATATTATCCACATGAGGGCTACTATTTTGCTCAACATGCTTCTTATCAATTTCCTTGTTTGCCTCTTTTGGGTCAATCCAAGGTTTAATTAAATTCCTAACTCTTATACTCTTCATCTTCCCATCAATCACTACTTGACAATCTTCAATGAAATCTACTCCACACACAAAATCTATCTGCAAACCATCTACGATTAAAAAACTTACTTCTATATTTTCTTCTCCAATTTGAACTCGAATATTCACCATACTATTTATGCACGAAATCTTCTTATTAACAGCTGACTTTAAATTAACTTTATTTATCTTACAAATTCTACTTTTTAAAATATCCATATGTTTCTCAACTATATCTTTCTTCACTAAGGATGCTTCTGAACCTGTATCAACTAATCCAAAATATTCTTCTCCATTGAACTTTAACTTTAAAAATGGTAATATTGATCCTTTTTCTTCTTCCTCTTCATCTAGTAAAAATTCTGCTGGATCCCCGACATCAAGTGTACCTAAATGAAGAATGGTTATATTATTGGTTACATCGAAGTTTTTTTTTCACCGAGTGATGGTTCTTCATGTATTTCCACCACTTCTATTCCATCATGGTTCCATTTATTCCTACCATCTCTTCGTGTTATCTCCATGGTATTTATAAATCTGTCATTTTCTGGTTTCTTTTCTTGTCGCTCTTGATTTTGTTGATTCTTTTGGAAATACCCGTTGTTATTATTGTTTCGGTTGTAATATTGGTTATTAAAGTTCGGTCTATTACCATATCTTGCATTGTTTCCAAATCTATTATTGTTATACCGATCATTATTGCCATAATAATTATTCCTGTTCTGAGGATAATAATTATAATTGGTTCTCGGCTGCTGTTTATTTCTATTTTCGTCTCTTGTCCTGTTTCTTGTCTCTTGATACCAATTTGGATTTCTTTTTCTACTCTCTTCTTTTCTATTCTCTTCAAACCTCCCTCTTTGTCTAAAGTAGTTTGTCGTGTCATAGTTCGTTCTCTTCCTTTCCTGTTCTTTTTTGTTTTCAAAGTTGTTCGTGGCCATGTCATAATTTCTAACGATCTCCAGTAAATCTTTCACCGTCTTGACACTTTGGACTGCTACAGCTCTGGTTATCTCGGTCTCCATATGTCTCGATATATGTTGCACGATTTCTTCTTCTAACATGATGGGCGTTAGATATTGTGCTTGGTTATACAGATGCATGACGTACATTTCTCGTGAATTCTTGTTCTTATCGTAGTTTCCCGTGGTTAGTAAAGTCCTTACCTTGGCTTGGTGTGAGTTACTCCAATATTGCTCTTGGAATAATTTCTTGAACTCCCGGTAACCATGATATTGATTTTTAACTATGCTGTGCCATACGTCTGCATTCCCTCTGAGTGCTTGATTGATAATTTGAAATTGGTTATTTGGATTATTTATATTCTACATTACATCGTCCAATTTCGTTAAAAATACCATCGGTGCTTCATATTTGCGTCCATCGAAATATGGTATCATGTCAGCCCTGTTGCTATTCATGTTATTTCTGCAGCAACCTTCACCATCTCTGCTCTCGGCATTACCTTTTATTTTCTCCACTTCTACGATGATCTTGTCAGTTTTATCGTTAATGTATATGATCTTCTGCCTATTTTCATGTCCAGTCTCCATCGTACTTGTAATTCTTGTTTGGATTTCTTCCTGCATTTCTGTTATATCCTTTTCAAGATCCATTCGCACATTGATGATGGTCTCTTGAATTTTCATCTCCGTGTTGTTAACCCGTTTATTTATCTCTTCCCCCAAACTTCTGTTCAGCCCTTCAGCCGTCTTCTGTATCTCCTCATTCGTCTTCTTCTCCATCTTCTCAGCTGTTTTTCTCATTTCTTCATCCATTCTTTGGGTAAGTTCTTGCCTGTATGTTTCTAAAGTGTTTAGTAAACTTTTCTTGTTTTCTTCTAATTTTCCACTTAACTTTGCATGTCTGTTTTATTTTCTTCAAATTTATTGGCTACTTCTTGCTTACTTTCTTGTAATGTACCAATTAGTTCTTGTTTATTTTTCTCTTGTTCTTGCTTACTTTCTAACAATATTCTCATCAGATCGTTGAGCGTTACTTCTGATTTTTCTTTCTCTTCTTCAACTGCTTGTAACGTTTCTTGTTCTTCAACCATTATTGGTGTTACTTCTTCTTCGCTGTGTTCTGCCTGTTCTATTGACGTGATCTCTTCTTCTGTACCTTCAACCTCTTCACGTTCTTGACTGATTCGCTCTTCCCGTCTTCTTCCTGCTCTTGTTTTTCTTCTTCGATCTCCCTCCATATTTGCTGAAATATTTTTTTACAAACAAGGCACAAACAAAACAAATAAAATAAAACAACTTTGCAACTTTATTATATGTATTTGTAATTTATAAAACCAGCCCCAGTCAAACTTTATGACTTCAATTTGTTTGTGACGGTTTTATCTGACCTTTTTTTTTAATTTTTACCTTTATAAACACTTTATTTCTTTTAGTGTTTTGAGCCCCGCGTTGGGTGACAAATAATTAATTATGCGATGTTATGCAGCTATGCAAATAGAATGCCTCTATGTTTTAGTATGAACTGCACTCGCTATATTGTTATCTCTCAGGGTCGCCTTTACTAATTTTTATTTTCCTTTAATATCTTTTATCTACACAATGAGACTAAAATACTTATAATTGAATTTTCAAGTATAGGATCATTTCCTTGAAAATCTTAAAACTTTAACTAAAAATATTATAGAACAATGGAATTTTAAATAACCTTTAACTATTGAGAAATTTATTTAATGGGAAACTTTGCTTAACCTTGAAAAATTAATATTTTGACGTTTCGTTATAACCACACATATGAATTGCAACTTTATGAAATGAGGTAAGTTTGATCAATATTTTAGTTAAATAAATTAATTAAACTATTGCTTTTTAGGTTATGTGCATCCTCTGCTTGAAGCCTTTTTACAATAACAATGGTACGTTGATTTTACCTCCGAATTAACTTATAAAATCGCACTTCAAACCTCTTGTCACTAATGCTCTGCTTTATAATCACACTTTCACAAACCTTTTCTGTTATGTAGTTAATAATGCTTCTCCCTTCTTGTAGCCCTTTATCAGGAACCGGTACGCCGCTTGCTCTCTCGAACTGCCCTGGATTCAAGAACTTGCGTAACTCTCGGGATATGAAGAATTTCCAGACAGCTAAAAATGTTGTAGGTCAAGAGTACCTGTTTGTCGTTACCTTTATAATTGAAATAACTATTCTCTTCTTCTAGGATCAAAGTAAAACTTTGAAGGTCTTGCGCCTGTATTCAGTTCGGACATCTTTTGGTAGTAAGTATTTTTCCATGTTTTAAAACTTCTTTTTCTGTAAACTGCTTCTGGTATTTGTTGGTTAAATAAATAACACCTTTACTATATTTTAAACTGGTTTTTTTAATCTTTATTTTTCAATAACAAAAATTATTACATGTTCCCTTTACAAGAATTATTATATCTTTCTTTTTTTAACCAAATGTTTTTTCTAACAACCTCCATAGAAACCACCATTCTTATTACCTTCATATTTTTCTTTCTTTGTTTCATAATTTAAAATACAAAATTAACTTTTCTTAGATGATTATTTAGTTTCTCATTATTTACATATTTCCATTGCAACCATGCGTTATTATTGAAGAATGGTTGTTATGGATAAATTTTGATTGATATTTAAAATAGAATGCTATGTTTGTATTATTTTTAAATGTACTAAAAGCTATTTTACAACTTTTCCTTAATTCTAATTAACAATTTTCTTTTCAGGTTTGAGCTTCAGATGTGATAACCTATCAACCCAAATACTTCTTTTATGTAACAACAATAAACTAAATAGATAAATTTAAACTTGAACTCTGTTTTTATTAATGATTTTATATGAAAGTCAATGTTATGAATGTTCAACATCACAACTACCTCATCTCTGTTCATCAAGCAATTTTAAAACAATAATGAACTTTTATTAACTTGAACTTGGTCAAAATATCATTACAATATATATATATATATATATATATATATATATATATATATATATATATATATATATATATATATATATATATATATATATATATATATATATATATATATATATATATATATATATATATATATATATATATATATATATATATATATATATATATATATATATATATATATATATATATATATATATATATATATATATATATATATATATATATATATATATATATATATATATATATATATATATATATATATATATATATATATATATATATATATATATATATATATATATATATATATATATATATATATATATATATATATATATATATATATATATATATATATATATATATATATATATATATATATATATATATATATATATATATATATATATATATATATATATATATATATATATATATATATATATATATTTGCTTAATTATTTTATCTATACATCTTTATATATTATCTACAACTGTATTTATTTACAAATTTTATATATACAATTATTTTAACGTGAACTTGTTTTGTACTCAGTCTATTCTTTACCCTAAACCTCATGTTTAATCTCACCTCTGTTCCTTATACTGTTTGTTGTACAAATATTACACTCAAATGGTTTCTCACCACTATGAGTGAGCATGTGCCTCTGCAAACTTGTTTTCTGTGAGCACTTAAACCTACAAATATTACACTCAAATGGTTTCTCACCACTATGAGTGAGCATGTGCCTCTGCAAACTTGTGCTTTCGCAAACTTCCTTTTTGTGAGCATTTATAACTACAAATATTACACTCAAATGGTTTCTCACCACTATGAGTGAGCATGTGCTTTCGCAAATCTCCTTTTTGTGAGCATTTATAACTACAAATATTACACTCGAATGGTTTCTCACCACTATGAGTGTGCATGTGCTTTTGCAAACTTCCTTTTTGTGAGCATTTATAACTACAAATATTACACTGAAATGGTTTCTCACCACTATGAGTGAGCATGTGCTTTCGCAAATCTCCTTTTTGTGAGCATTTATAACTACAAATATTACACTGAAATGGTTTCTCACCACTATGAGTGAGAATGTGCTTTCGCAAATCTCCTTTTTGTGAGCATTTATAACAACAAATATTACACTCGAATGGTTTCTCACCACTATGAGTGATCATGTGCTGTTGCAAATTTCCTTTATGTGAGCATTTATAACTACAAATATTACACTCAAATGGTTTCTCACCACTATGAGTGAGCATGTGCTTTTGCAAACTTCCTTTTTGTGAGCATTTATAACTACAAATATTACACTCAAATGGTTTCTCACCACTATGAGTGAGCATGTGCTTTCGCAAATCTCCTTTTTGTGAGCATTTATAACTACAAATATTACACAGAAATGGTTTCTCACCACTATGAGTGAGAATGTGCTTTCGCAAATCTCCTTTTTGTGAGCATTTATAACAACAAATATTACACTCGAATGGTTTCTCACCACTATGAGTGATCATGTGCTGTTGCAAATTTCCTTTATGTGAGCATTTATAACTACAAATATTACACTCAAATGGTTTCTCACCACTATGAGTGAGCATGTGCTTTTGCAAACTTCCTTTTTGTGAGCATTTATAACTACAAATATTACACTCAAATGGTTTCTCACCACTATGAGTGAGCATGTGCTTTCGCAAATCTCCTTTTTGTGAGCATTTATAACTACAAATATTACACTGAAATGGTTTCTCACCACTATGAGTGAGAATGTGCTTTCGCAAATCTCCTTTTTGTGAGCATTTATAACAACAAATATTACACTCGAATGGTTTCTCACCACTATGAGTGATCATGTGCTGTTGCAAATTTCCTTTATGTGAGCATTTATAACTACAAATATTACACTCAAATGGTTTCTCACCACTATGAGTGAGCATGTGCTTTCGCAAACTTCCTTTTTGTGAGCATTTATAACAACAAATATTACACTCAAATGGTTTCTCACCACTATGAGTGAGCATGTGCTTTCGCAAACTTCCTTTTTGTGAGCATTTATAACTACAAATATTACACTGAAATGGTTTCTCACCACTATGAGTGAGAATGTGCTTTCGCAAATCTCCTTTTTGTGAGCATTTATAACAACAAATATTACACTCGAATGGTTTCTCACCACTATGAGTGATCATGTGCTGTTGCAAATTTCCTTTATGTGAGCATTTATAACTACAAATATTACACTCAAATGGTTTCTCACCACTATGAGTGAGCATGTGCTTTTGCAAACTTCCTTTTTGTGAGCATTTATAACTACAAATATTACACTGAAATGGTTTCTCACTACTATGAGTGAGAATGTGCTTTCGCAAATCTCCTTTTTGTGAGCATTTATAACAACAAATATTACACTCGAATGGTTTCTCACCACTATGAGTGATCATGTGCTGTTGCAAATTTCCTTTATGTGAGCATTTATAACTACAAATATTACACTCAAATGGTTTCTCACCACTATGAGTGAGCATGTGCTTTTCCAAACTTCCTTTTTGTGAGCATTTATAACTACAAATATTACACTGAAATGGTTTCTCACTACTATGAGTGAGAATGTGCTTTCGCAAATCTCCTTTTTGTGAGCATTTATAACAACAAATATTACACTCAAATGGTTTCTCACCACTATGAGTGAGCATGTGCTGTTGCAAATTACCTTTTTGTGAGCATTTATAACTACAAATATTACACTCAAATGGTTTCTCACCACTATGAGTGATCATGTGCTGTTGCAAATTTCCTTTATGTGAGCATTTATAACTACAAATATTACACTCAATTGGTTTCTCACCACTATGAGTGAGCATGTGCTTTTCCAAACTTCCTTTTTGTGAGCATTTATAACTACAAATATTACACTGAAATGGTTTCTCACTACTATGAGTGAGAATGTGCTTTCGCAAATCTCCTTTTTGTGAGCATTTATAACTACAAATATTACACTGAAATGGTTTCTCACTACTATGAGTGAGAATGTGCTTTCGCAAATTACCTTTTTGTGAGCATCTATAATTACATGAATTACATTCAAATGTTTGTGGCATATTTATTTTAAATAATCACTTATAGACACTTGTTTACATATGGTTTAGTATCAGAAACATGGAACGATTCTGAAATTTAGGTTTTAAAAGGAAATCTACATGTTATAGTTATATCTACATTCAATCTTTGGGGTGGTTTCCAATTACTAATGTTTGTTGCCGCCAACAGCTTTGCCATCAACTACAAACAAACTATCAATTAATTTGCGTGCATTTTTTTATATTAATCATGTTTTCTCCTAATGTTCTTATCCTCTTACTATAAATGCTCTACGAGATAGTTGTGTTGTAACATCTTTCATTTAATATTTTAAATTTCTACTTCAAATGAAATATATTTTAGAATATATGTATACTATTATAGGAATTATATTTAAGTTGTGGGGTACCCTATAAATATATAGCATAAGATTAGAGTAACAAAACTACTGTAGGAATTTTATGCTAACGTACCGTTAAACGGTATTGACAGTTGAAAACACTTGCTAGTAGTTCCTTAAAAAAACTGCAGTGAAACAATTTAGGCTTACAGAATCACAGCGTGCTGCAACATAGCATTTCCATTCAGAATTTGACGTTGAACACCTCCATAGATTGTAAGAAGATTGAGCTAAAACATTTTGAAACATTCAAAAACACTTAATTCATGGAGATGAGAAAGTAAAGCAATTAAAATATTCTAACCTTTCCATAAAAACACACAAATGCTGCTGATCCAGTTGTAACGTACTTAATTATTGTTACTGTACGTTATATGATTCATAATTAATAATATAATAAGAATTGTTTTTTTCCGTAATTTGTTCTGGGCAGCAAGCAAGGTTCACCTAGTGAAATATAATAATAATAATAATAATTATGTGCACTAACGTTTTGCATGCGTCATGCGAGCCGAGAGAGAAGGATGAGATAGGATTCAAAACCGGAGTGAAGACAGCTGCTCTAACCGAGCTGCCCATTTCACTAAAACGCACGAACGCGCAGTGGTGTGCGGACTACTCAGCTACAAAATACAAAACACTACAAAACGGTAGGTATCTGTTCAATTAAACATATGTTGTTAACAGACACAGCCGGCAGCTAAAACTCTATTCACTTGTTGGCTGCCCAAGGGGGTTAAAAAAGAATATCAAATAGAAAAATAATTCCTGTAAATCTACGCACCGTTTTATTATTTCACAAACCCATATAAAAAATATGGTATCAAAAGACACAATAGCCAGTGGTAACAAAATTCCCTTAGCGGCCATCGGAGGGGGTCAGAAATGGATTTTTAGTAGAAAAATAATTCCTGTAAATCTACGCAACGTTTTATTATTTCACAAACCGATATAAAAAATGTGTTATCAAAAGATATAATAGACAGTGGAAACAAAATCTCCTTAGCGGCCGTCGGAGGGGGTCAGAAATGGATTTTTAATAGAAAAATAATTCTTGCCTAAATTTACAGGAATTATTTTTCTATTTAATATTCTTTTTTAACCCCCTTGGGCAGCCAACAAGTGAATAGAGTTTTAGCTGCCGGCTGTGTCTGTTAACAACATATGTTTAATTGAACAGATACCGTTTTGTAGTGTTTTGCATTTTGTAGCTGAATAGTCCACACGCCACTGCGCGTTCGTGCGTTTTCGTGAAATGAGCAGCTCGGTTAGAGCAGCTGTCTTCACTCTGGAGGATTCAAAGGCGTTTCAATTGAATCGCCTTTGAATCCTATCTCATCCTTCTCTCTTGGCTCGCATGACGCATGCAAAGCGTTAGTGCACATAATAATAATTTTTTTTTGAGTGTTAGCGGCATCAACTTCTATGGTTATTAGCCGCTTTACAAGTTTTGTTTACAAAAACTTTGTCAGATAATATTTCTTTTGATGACTCTTAGATTGATATGAGATAATATATCCAATACAAAATGTATATATATTAGTACGTGAAACATGGGTTTAATAAAATTCACATATAATTAGACAAACAGTATAAGGAACAGAGGTGAGATTAAGCATGAGGTTTAGGGTAAAGAATAGACTGAGTACAAAACAAGTTCACGTTAAAATAATTGTATATATAAAATTTGTAAATAAATAGAGTTGTAGATAATATGTAAAGATGTATAGATAAAATAATTAAGTAAACGTCACTACGGAGGTAGCTATAGCCACTACCGTGAGACAACCTAATCCCAAAACATATCAACATGAATAGAATGATTAATGCGCGTATATAAACATATATTAATCATTCTATTCATGTTGATATGTTTTGGGATTAGGTTGTCTCACGGTAGTGGCTATAGCTACCTCCGTAGTGACGTTTGTTGTTGCATTGAAAACTGAATGTCTTCGAGCCGAAACTACAAATGTGTGGTTGGCTACTATCTGTGAAACCTTGTGTTATACATTGTTTCTAGTTTGTTGCTTAAATTCTATTTCTTCTATCTGCTATGCCGTACTGATGAGCACTAATAAGTGCGAAACACGTGTATACGGCTGCAACTAACTTTCTCTTATAAATCTCTTGCGCGAATTCCCATTATTATCCCTTTGTTATATGTTTATATACGCGCATTAATCATTCTATTCATGTTGATATGTTTTGGGATTAGGTTGTCTCACGGTAGTGGCTATAGCTACCTCCGTAGTGACGTTTGTTGTTGCATTGAAAACTCAATGTCTTCGAGCCGAAACTACAAATGTGTGGTTGGCTACTATCTGTGAAACCTTGTGTTATACATTGTTTCTAGTTTGTTGCTTAAATTCTATTTCTTCTATCTGCTATGCCGTACTGATGAGCACTAATAAGTGCGAAACACGTGTATACGGCTGCAACTAACTTTCTCTTATAAATCTCTTGCGCGAATTCCCATTATTATCCCTTTGTTATATGTTTATATACGCGCATTAATCATTCTATTCATGTTGATATGTTTTGGGATTAGGTTGTCTCACGGTAGTGGCTATAGCTACCTCCGTAGTGACGTTTGTTGTTGCATTGAAAACTCAATGTCTTCGAGCCGAAACTACAAATGTGTGGTTGGCTACTATCTGTGAAACCTTGTGTTATACATTGTTTCTAGTTTGTTGCTTAAATTCTATTTCTTCTATCTGCTATGCCGTACTGATGAGTACTAATAAGTGCGAAACACGTGTATACGGCTGCAACTAACTTTCTCTTATAAATCTCTTGCGCGAATTCCCATTATTATCCCTTTGTTATATGTTTATATACGCGCATTAATCATTCTATTCATGTTGATATGTTTTGGGATTAGGTTGTCTCACGGTAGTGGCTATAGCTACCTCCGTAGTGACGTTTGTTGTTGCATTGAAAACTCAATGTCTTCGAGCCGAAACTACAAATGTGTGGTTGGCTACTATCTGTGAAACCTTGTGTTATACATTGTTTCTAGTTTGTTGCTTAAATTCTATTTCTTCTATCTGCTATGCCGTACTGATGAGCACTAATAAGTGCGAAACACGTGTATACGGCTGCAACTAACTTTCTCTTATAAATCTCTTGCGCGAATTCCCATTATTATCCCTTTGTTATATGTTTATATACGTGCATTAATCATTCTATTCATGTTGATATGTTTTGGGATTAGGTTGTCTCACGGTAGTGGCTATAGCTACCTCCGTAGTGACGTTTGTTGTTGCATTGAAAACTCAATGTCTTCGAGCCGAAACTACAAATGTGTGGTTGGCTACTATCTGTGAAACCTTGTGTTATACATTGTTTCTAGTTTGTTGCTTAAATTCTATTTCTTCTATCTGCTATGCCGTACTGATGAGCACTAATAAGTGCGAAACACGTGTATACGGCTGCAACTAACTTTCTCTTATAAATCTCTTGCGCGAATTCCCATTATTATCCCTTTGTTATATGTTTATATACGCGCATTAATCATTCTATTCATATATATATATATATATATATATATATATATATATATATATATATATATATATATATATATATATATATATTCATAGCATACAAGTGCTGATATCGAAAATAGATCGGTTGTATCGTTATATAAGATACAGCACCGGAATTGTCTTTGCAATTCTTGTTTATTAATGCATAATCCTGTATCTTCGAATGTGTAATCATCACTGTCTAGCGAGGACACTGAAGTGGTGTGGAATAACGGCATACTTTCGTCTTAAACACGACAAACAAGTTACAATTTTAACGGGTCGGTTTCTATTCAGAGGCTGAAACAATCGAAATAGTTATATATAATAACATTCACTTAATCAGTTAGAATAAGGTTAACCTTTCAAGTTTCAATTTAGAAAATAACTGTGCTAAAGACGATGTAAGAATACAGAATACTAATAAATAGGAACTACATTAGCATAAAAGGTTAACATTCAGTCGATCAATTTAAAAACTTATGATAATATAATCGAAAACTCACCTATTGATCTTGAAGCTGTAAAACACAGTCGTCTTACAGTAATGAAGAATCGTTGGATTTCATGAAACTGATTATATATGTACGTATATCTATTTGCTGACTTTTAGATATTCTCACGCATTTCTTAATAGTACTGCATACATCTGATTGATAAAAATAACATTTCTCTGATTAGAAATATAGTAAACACTAATTATAATTTATCGAAACTATTTGCGTTTCACAGGCTTGAAATAAAAATCTGTTAAAATGTGTTTATTGTATAATTACTGAAGATTATGCTTTTATTTATTAATCATATAACTAGTATACTGTATTCGTTATCTTAGCTAAGCCAAACAAATGAATGGAACACACACACACACACGCGCGCGCGCGCGCGCATGATGTATTGACTCTATCGTACGTAATTATGTAGATCTCCGATAGGTAATCAAATTAGATGTCCTTTTTAACTGAAGTGAAACAATAAGTAAAGACAAATTAAGATAAAATTTAAATAAATGTTTTGATTTCACACGCTTGTTGAGACAGTATATCCCGTTATCAGTTGACACAGATCAAATCTTAATTTGTCTTTACTTATTGTATAATTAAAGATTACATGAAAGGTAAATCGAAGTTTTCACTTCAAATAGGTATATAATACGGGGGACTCAACTGAGGAGACGAATCGGCAATGGGCGTTCCAAACATTTGCGTACCCAATGGCCTGTATTTTAAAAAATTTTCGTTAGAGGGCGCTTCGGTCCTTGACAACGCTCAGACCACGCTGGCCATTGTTGACAGTTCGCTGGAGTGCCATATGGGTCGCAATGTTTCATAAAAATTAGCCAGATTTGCGATAAAATTTGCGATAAATCGCATAATCTGTCAACACTGTCAGCGTTGTCCAGAATCGTAGCGCCATCTAGAAGTAACGTTCAAACTTGAATTAACGTTCAAGGTCGGGGACGCTTTATTTGACTCGTTTCGTCTCCTCAGTTGAGTCCCCCGTAGTATATAATTAACATCGTATTATTGTTGTTTTAAAGATTGTGTTGTTTAATTTTATGTTTAGATTTAAAATTAATTTTGTTCTATAAATACGACATGTAAACACAATTGTTTATTGTTTCCAGCCTTATATGACGAAATTCCATAATCATGAAATAAATAAAACGGATTAGTAAAAGTTTCACGAGTTTATTATAATCTATAATAATATATATTTATTTACAAAATGTTACATAGTAAATAGTACCTCAATACATGATTGGAAAAGTTACTTTTGTTAATGATGACTATTGAATTAGGTCTGACACTAGGTTGACCTTCTATTTTCCACTTTTGATCAAATTACAGTTAATCAGATCAAATATTGCTTTCAAATGGAAAGGATGTAAAAATAGCAAAATCTTATTTAATCCTTCAGTTTTGTAGGTCTATCCTCACATATAATCTTATTTATTTATAATATATAAAATATAATATATAAAATATAATATATAAAATCTTATTTATTTATAAAATGTCACATAGTAAATAGTACCTAAATACATAGCTGAAAAAGTTACTTTTGTTAATGATCACTTTTGAATTAGGTCTGACTAGGTTAACCTTCTATTTTCCACTTTTGATCAAATTATAGTTAATCAGATCAAATATTGCTTTCAAAATGGAAAGGATATCTGTTAAGCTGGTGCTGATTAATTATTGGAACCTGAACGTGTAACGGCATCCGTAGCTAATAAAACTACTAGCTAATACATCAACAGTCTCCCGCATAGCATTTACTTTACATTAGCGAGTAGAGTATTATTTATATAGTTTACGGAGAAAAGAACGAATGTAATAACTGTATCTGTATAAACACTCGTTAAGATATGTCAGTTTGATAAGACTACATCTCGACCTTTGGAATTTAGATATCAAAAAAAATTCGAATATAGACAAAGCAATGAACTGTGCGCATGTTCACCTGTCAAGGTATAAAATAAAATATCGAGTATTTAAATTAGTATTAAGCAATACGCTCTGTTGTCTTCAAGATTATCATCAACATGGTCCCTTATAGTAATACCGTAATCAAACCGCTTTGTTACGCAGATATACTACCTGATCTCCTCGATTATAACGAAAGCTTCGATGACTCAAGTTCACTCGAAGACGGAGGTATGTACTACCTATGCTTTAAAACTTTTTATTGAAACTAGTTAACTTATATTCTAACATACATATTTGAAACTAGACAACTTATATTCTAACATACAAATATACAACAACAAAATAGAAAAGTATACTTGAGGGTAACATTTTGTATAACTATTATCTTTTATTCTATAATACCTCCTTCTTTAAGCTCAGAAATAATTGAAATAATCTCATCCTAGTTTTCTAAACTACTGCTACCCCTCTGTTTTAAGGTATACAGTAGACGAAGCCTATCGACAACTTGATTCCAATACGGCGTTTTGTTTTTGGAATTTGAAATTGGTAGCTTGAGGTTAGAGCCTACGAATACATTTTTAGGACAGAACGTAGGGAGCAGAGTAAGTACAAAACAACATACTTTCATACAAGAACGTTTATTGATACGAGTAGTTTCGATGCTACTTAAAACATAATACATAACTTAAATATATAATATCTATTAAAATAGACCAGACCAGACCAGATCAGACCAGACCAGACCAGACTAGACTAGACTATAGATGATAGACAGTAAAATCATGAACAATTATACCGTCTGTAATATAATAGAGCTTACTTGATATTTTAAAATTAGTGGCTGAATCTAATTATTACAGAAATTCAATTGTAGAAACTGAAGATGTAATCTTTAAAACATCTAAAGTTAGAAGTTTTTAGTAGCCAGGTCAGATTAATAGAGGGTGTTATAATCAAATCGTTTTAGAAACTATTTGTTTGTAAGATTGGCGCCGTAAAGAAAAACAGCATAGCTGTAGCCTTGATTTTGAAATTGAGATAGCTCGGAACAAAACGATGAATACAAAGTTTAGAAGTTTATTTCAAAATATTAGAAACCAAACAAAATGGTTTGGTTAAATTTAACCAAACCATTTTGTTTCGTTTTAATGTCTACTTGTTTACACACATAAAATTTTATTAATAAACCACATTTTACAGTATAACAATTAAGTTAAAATTAAAAATTATAAACATTCAACAAGTAAACTACAAATGGTTCATGCAATTTACATCATGCATTTTGATATAAATAACAAAAAACGACATAAAATTAACCAAAAAGAGGAAAATGCTATAATTTATCACCACATAATGTATTTTGAAAAAGACGGAATGTCGAAACACGTGTAAATACAATATTTTAATTAATTATTTATTTTATTATTGCTGAAAACCAAAGAGAAAGAAAAAAACAATTATACAAATACAGCAAAAGAAAAAATTTTATATTATATATATATATATATATATATATATATATATATATATATATATATATATATATATATATATAAAATTAATTGTTTGTGCTTTATTATCACACTGGGTTAGCGGTCTGAATAAAACAAAAGGAGTAACTCAATTTGTTCATTAATACTCGATATTTCGCTTTTATTTAAAGCATCTTCAGGAGTTATGCTACAAAGAATTGACATAGTTTGTTACAATATAATTAAAATTCTTAATTAAAATACTTACAACTCATGAGTTGTGTAATTAAATTATTAAAAAGGAAAACAATAACATTAGCAGAATACATAAATTTGCAGATTAATTACTTGTCATTTTATAGAAATGTATACATGTGGAGCAGTACAAAACTAGTATAAATCGTGAAAGTGTGATAAAAGTAAGAAAAACAACTTTTTTCAAGATTTAAATAAGTATACAATAGGTTGTTGTAAAGTATATAAATTGAATTACCAGGTTTGTTTCTAAAGTTGTGAACAACATTTCATTACAAAATGGATGTTATTGAATATTATTTAAGATATTACAGTAAATATTATTGAGTTGATTCACATCAGTCTTAGAGTTGACTGTGTGTTCTTCTTTGAAGATATGAACCATTTCTAAGAAAAGTCTGTTGTGGTGGATGTTTTCAATTTCTAAAATTGATGCATTGTCAAACTGGAATTTGTGTCCAGTGGTTACTGAATGTGAAACTAAGGCACACGATTGTTTGCCTAATTTGTGATCACTTTTGTGTTGAGTTAATCGTTGTTTTAACCACTGTGACGTCTGTCCAATGTAACAATTATTGCAGTCTCCACATGGGACTTTGTAGACTATGTTACTATTTAACAAGAGAGGTGTTTTGTCTTTTATTTTACTAAAAAGCATTCTGTTCGTGGTCAAGTTATATTTTGCAATATTCGAGATGTTAAAGGGTTTGAAAATATTAACTACGTTGTCAGTAAGAGTTTCAACGTTTGGTAATTTGTAGTATATTGTGTCACTAGGAGGGTTATCATCTAGTGGACCATCATACCAATTAGTATTGTGTATTAATTTGTTTAAAATGTGTTTTGGGTAACCATTATTTTCGAAAATTTTTAATAGATGTTTTAAATTTTCTTTGAGAAAAGATTCATGACTGATATGACTAATTCTGGTTTTCATTGCAATGACGGTATTGATTTTTTGTCTGATGGGATGATTAGAAAAGAAATTTAGTACTCTTCCTGAACAGGTAGGTTTTTGGTACCAATTTGTAATCAGTGTGTTGGTTGAAGTTCTGATTACTTTTGTATCAAGAAAAGGGATGCTGTTTTCAGTCTCTATTTCGATGGTAAATTGAATATGTTCATTGAATGAATTGAACATTTCACAGGTGTAATTGATTTTGTCCTGTGGTACAGCTAAGATGGTATCATCTACATATTTATATATGAATGGTAGATAATAATTTAATTGAGGAATAATTTCATCAAATAGGTGGTCAAGGACTATTAAAGCAATTATTGGGCTGATTGGTGATCCCATAGGCATACCAAAAATTTGGTTGTAGTATTTGTCATTGAATGAGAAGTGACAATTATTGAAAATGAAGTCAATGCATTTGAAAAAGTTTGTTTTTGATAATGTTGTATTAGGTGAAATAATGTGCCAAAAAGATTCTAAAATCGTTTTTGCTAATTGCAATGGGATATTAGTAAATAACGAAACCACGTCAAGTGAAATAAGTACATAGTTAGTTGGTAACATTTGATTGTTAATTGTATTGGTGAACGTAAAAGTATCTTTAATATTGTAATTGGTTCTTTCTGCCAGAGACACAGATAATATTTGCGATATCAGTTTTGCCAATCTGTATGTTGTTGAGTTGATGCAACTAACTATAGGTCTTAGGGGGTTGTTGGGTTTATGTATTTTTGGAAGGCAGTACAGTTTTGAAGAAGTTGAATTGTAGATGGTAAGATACTTAGCAGTATCTTCATCTATCTCTTTAGAAGATTTTATTTGTTTAATTAGTTGGTTATGTAACCTTTGTACCCCAGAAGTTGGGTCTTTGGGTAAAGGTTTATATGTTGCGGTGTCTTTTAATAATTCTTCAGTTTTTTGAATGTACTCTGCCTTTTCCATTGCTACAGTGCAACCACCTTTATCCGCTTGTATTATGTACAAGTCAGGATTATCTTTGAGGAAAGTTTTAGTTTTTCTAAAAAGAATAGTAAGTTGGTTTTTTGGGATAGATCGATTGAGCAACACTGTAGCAATGGAAAAGGCAGAGTACATTCAAAAAACTGAAGAATTATTAAAAGACACCGCAACATATAAACCTTTACCCAAAGACCCAACTTCTGGGGTACAAAGGTTACATAACCAACTAATTAAACAAATAAAATCTTCTAAAGAGATAGATGAAGATACTGCTAAGTATCTTACCATCTACAATTCAACTTCTTCAAAACTGTACTGCCTTCCAAAAATACATAAACCCAACAACCCCCTAAGACCTATAGTTAGTTGCATCAACTCAACAACATACAGATTGGCAAAACTGATATCGCAAATATTATCTGTGTCTCTGGCAGAAAGAACCAATTACAATATTAAAGATACTTTTACGTTCACCAATACAATTAACAATCAAATGTTACCAACTAACTATGTACTTATTTCACTTGACGTGGTTTCGTTATTTACTAATATCCCATTGCAATTAGCAAAAACGATTTTAGAATCTTTTTGGCACATTATTTCACCTAATACAACATTATCAAAAACAAACTTTTTCAAATGCATTGACTTCATTTTCAATAATTGTCACTTCTCATTCAATGACAAATACTACAACCAAATTTTTGGTATGCCTATGGGATCACCAATCAGCCCAATAATTGCTTTAATAGTCCTTGACCACCTATTTGATGAAATTATTCCTCAATTAAATTATTATCTACCATTCATATATAAATATGTAGATGATACCATCTTAGCTGTACCACAGGACAAAATCAATTACACCTGTGAAATGTTCAATTCATTCAATGAACATATTCAATTTACCATCGAAATAGAGACTGAAAACAGCATCCCTTTTCTTGATACAAAAGTAATCAGAACTTCAACCAACACACTGATTACAAATTGGTACCAAAAACCTACCTGTTCAGGAAGAGTACTAAATTTCTTTTCTAATCATCCCATCAGACAAAAAATCAATACCGTCATTGCAATGAAAACCAGAATTAGTCATATCAGTCATGAATCTTTTCTCAAAGAAAATTTAAAACATCTATTAAAAATTTTCGAAAATAATGGTTACCCAAAACACATTTTAAACAAATTAATACACAATACTAATTGGTATGATGGTCCACTAGATGATAACCCTCCTAGTGACACAATATACTACAAATTACCAAACGTTGAAACTCTTACTGACAACGTAGTTAATATTTTCAAACCCTTTAACATCTCGAATATTGCAAAATATAACTTGACCACGAACAGAATGCTTTTTAGTAAAATAAAAGACAAAACACCTCTCTTGTTAAATAGTAACATAGTCTACAAAGTCCCATGTGGAGACTGCAATAATTGTTACATTGGACAGACGTCACAGTGGTTAAAACAACGATTAACTCAACACAAAAGTGATCACAAATTAGGCAAACAATCGTGTGCCTTAGTTTCACATTCAGTAACCACTGGACACAAATTCCAGTTTGACAATGCATCAATTTTAGAAATTGAAAACATCCACCACAACAGACTTTTCTTAGAAATGGTTCATATCTTCAAAGAAGAACACACAGTCAACTCTAAGACTGATGTGAATCAACTCAATAATATTTACTGTAATATCTTAAATAATATTCAATAACATCCATTTTGTAATGAAATGTTGTTCACAACTTTAGAAACAAACCTGGTAATTCAATTTATATACTTTACAACAACCTATTGTATACTTATTTAAATCTTGAAAAAAGTTGTTTTTCTTACTTTTATCACACTTTCACGATTTATACTAGTTTTGTACTGCTCCACATGTATACATTTCTATAAAATGACAAGTAATTAATCTGCAAATTTATGTATTCTGCTAATGTTATTGTTTTCCTTTTTAATAATTTAATTACACAACTCATGAGTTGTAAGTATTTTAATTAAGAATTTTAATTATATTGTAACAAACTATGTCAATTCTTTGTAGCATAACTCCTGAAGATGCTTTAAATAAAAGCGAAATATCGAGTATTAATGAACAAATTGAGTTACTCCTTTTGTTTTATTCAGACCGCTAACCCAGTGTGATAATAAAGCACAAACAATTAATTTTAAATCCATACGTAGTACGGTCGATACTTCTTCCTGTCTTATTATAGATATGGGTTTTTATCAAAACATCAGAAACACCTATGGAAACGACACTTGCCAAGCCATGAAGAATTGGGCATCTAACACCATAAAATTGGCGAACAATATCAATAGAAGGAACTTCCTCATACGTTGCAGAAGAAATGAAGTAACACCAAAACATATAATAAATAGCAGTCAAAATATACGTAATCTCCTCATTAATCACAACCACCACAATATGAGAGAGATTAACAACCTTAACAACAGGTTTGGATTTAAAATTATTTCGTTAGAAATTAAGTTCACTTGTAACAATATTACAAAATTAAAAAGAAACATTTCTATTGACAAGTCTAACATTAGGGAGGTTATCCCTATGGATGTTTTTAATCAATTCAAACGCAGACAAAAAGTTGCATTTAACAAAAGATTTCAATTAATTAAAAATATAAATATTAATAAGTTTAACAGATTAGTAGGTTCAACATCACAAGGTAACAAAATCTTTAACAACAACGAAAAGTGGTTCAAGAATATTTCAAATATTAATATCCCTCAAGATGTTTCTGATTTCCTCTCATTAGGTCCCAAATTCTCCATCTCAACAAACGACCAATCCAAAGTTATCAAACAAATGTTAACCAATTCAGAACTCATCATAAAAACCATACCAGACAATCAGAAAGATATTGTGAGAGCCAGACTTGCCAACTGTATTACTAACTACCTCAATCGATCTATCCCAAAAAACCAACTTACTATTCTTTTTAGAAAAACTAAAACTTTCCTCAAAGATAATCCTGACTTGTACATAATACAAGCGGATAAAGGTGGTTGCACTGTAGCAATGGAAAAGGCAGAGTACATTCAAAAAACTGAAGAATTATTAAAAGACACCGCAACATATAAACCTTTACCCAAAGACCCAACTTCTGGGGTACAAAGGTTACATAACCAACTAATTAAACAAATAAAATCTTCTAAAGAGATAGATGAAGATACTGCTAAGTATCTTACCATCTACAATTCAACTTCTTCAAAACTGTACTGCCTTCCAAAAATACATAAACCCAACAACCCCCTAAGACCTATAGTTAGTTGCATCAACTCAACAACATACAGATTGGCAAAACTGATATCGCAAATATTATCTGTGTCTCTGGCAGAAAGAACCAATTACAATATTAAAGATACTTTTACGTTCACCAATACAATTAACAATCAAATGTTACCAACTAACTATGTACTTATTTCACTTGACGTGGTTTCGTTATTTACTAATATCCCATTGCAATTAGCAAAAACGATTTTAGAATCTTTTTGGCACATTATTTCACCTAATACAACATTATCAAAAACAAACTTTTTCAAATGCATTGACTTCATTTTCAATAATTGTCACTTCTCATTCAATGACAAATACTACAACCAAATTTTTGGTATGCCTATGGGATCACCAATCAGCCCAATAATTGCTTTAATAGTCCTTGACCACCTATTTGATGAAATTATTCCTCAATTAAATTATTATCTACCATTCATATATAAATATGTAGATGATACCATCTTAGCTGTACCACAGGACAAAATCAATTACACCTGTGAAATGTTCAATTCATTCAATGAACATATTCAATTTACCATCGAAATAGAGACTGAAAACAGCATCCCTTTTCTTGATACAAAAGTAATCAGAACTTCAACCAACACACTGATTACAAATTGGTACCAAAAACCTACCTGTTCAGGAAGAGTACTAAATTTCTTTTCTAATCATCCCATCAGACAAAAAATCAATACCGTCATTGCAATGAAAACCAGAATTAGTCATATCAGTCATGAATCTTTTCTCAAAGAAAATTTAAAACATCTATTAAAAATTTTCGAAAATAATGGTTACCCAAAACACATTTTAAACAAATTAATACACAATACTAATTGGTATGATGGTCCACTAGATGATAACCCTCCTAGTGACACAATATACTACAAATTACCAAACGTTGAAACTCTTACTGACAACGTAGTTAATATTTTCAAACCCTTTAACATCTCGAATATTGCAAAATATAACTTGACCACGAACAGAATGCTTTTTAGTAAAATAAAAGACAAAACACCTCTCTTGTTAAATAGTAACATAGTCTACAAAGTCCCATGTGGAGACTGCAATAATTGTTACATTGGACAGACGTCACAGTGGTTAAAACAACGATTAACTCAACACAAAAGTGATCACAAATTAGGCAAACAATCGTGTGCCTTAGTTTCACATTCAGTAACCACTGGACACAAATTCCAGTTTGACAATGCATCAATTTTAGAAATTGAAAACATCCACCACAACAGACTTTTCTTAGAAATGGTTCATATCTTCAAAGAAGAACACACAGTCAACTCTAAGACTGATGTGAATCAACTCAATAATATTTACTGTAATATCTTAAATAATATTCAATAACATCCATTTTGTAATGAAATGTTGTTCACAACTTTAGAAACAAACCTGGTAATTCAATTTATATACTTTACAACAACCTATTGTATACTTATTTAAATCTTGAAAAAAGTTGTTTTTCTTACTTTTATCACACTTTCACGATTTATACTAGTTTTGTACTGCTCCACATGTATACATTTCTATAAAATGACAAGTAATTAATCTGCAAATTTATGTATTCTGCTAATGTTATTGTTTTCCTTTTTAATAATTTAATTACACAACTCATGAGTTGTAAGTATTTTAATTAAGAATTTTAATTATATTGTAACAAACTATGTCAATTCTTTGTAGCATAACTCCTGAAGATGCTTTAAATAAAAGCGAAATATCGAGTATTAATGAACAAATTGAGTTACTCCTTTTGTTTTATTCAGACCGCTAACCCAGTGTGATAATAAAGCACAAACAATTAATTTTAAATCCATACGTAGTACGGTCGATACTTCTTCCTGTCTTATATATATATATATATATATATATATATATATATATATATATATATATATATATATATATATATATATATTTTTTTTTTTTTGTTGAAATTAATTTTTGTTAAGTTGAATAATGATTTTACATTAAATAATATTTAGAATGCAAATTCATATAGAAAAATTTATCGACTCTGCTGGGACTCGAACCCAGGACCCTCCACTGTCTAGGTGGTATCTCTACCAAAGTCTAATTTCCTTTCGGAATGATTAAAAATAATCTAGATACTTTGAATATTGATGTTGTTGTCATGCGACTTGCTGATCTTCATTAATAATATTCAAAAAAATATCTAGTTACTTTGTATGTCTGCTTAAACATCTAATTCATATGGAAAATTTCTCCCTTTGCTGATAGTCGTGCTCTGTAGCTCAGTTGGTAGAGATACCACCTAGACAGTGGAGGGTCCTGGATTCGAGTCCCAGCAGAGTCGATAAATTTTTCTATATTAATTTGCATTCATAATATTATTTAATGTAATATATATATATATATATATATATATATATATATATATATATATATATATATTGTTGTATTATTTTGTCGTAAATGGGATTTAGTCAAAATTAATGAACATTATATAATCAAACTGTATCATATTGCTTTATTTTAAATTAATTGCAGCGAGTAATTTCGTTTCTAGCTACATAAAGTAAGAAAATATTTTGAGTGCCAATTATTTATTGAACGGTCCTCGTATCACGCATAAATTTTATTTAAATACATGTTTCGAATTTAAAGGTAAATAAGGCTAAGCTATTTTAAGCAGGAAACCTTTATTTTTGTTTAAAAATATTATCACATGTTGATAAAGAAGATACTAAGCTCTGCAGGACATTTTGTTTAATTTTAATTAATGCTAAATTTAATAAGTAATTCGTATAAGAGTGGATTTGATGATAATTTTGTTAAGGAACAATGTGTTGAGATTGTTAAAAATTTTAAAGAGTGCCTTTACCTAGAAATAAATAAAAATTGTTAGTCAGTTGTTTTCGAGCAGTACGAGTTTGCAGGTGCACAGCAGAGTGTGCAGACATGCATTTTAAAATGTATTATTTGAAAATGTATTTATTTTGCTAAAAATGAATGCAAAAAATATTAATTATGTTAAAAGGAAGATTGTTGTTTTGCAAATGATTAATCGAATAGAGTTTGATAAGTTGAAGATTTAGTTTGTAATATTAATTCCGTTAAGTGAGAAATTTCAGTGATTAAAGGAAAAGTGAATTATTTGTGCGGAGAGTCTGAAAGTTTTTAAGGTTTTTAAAAAAAAGGAATCTACGAGAATTAATTTGTTGAATAATCAATGAATGATTATTTTGGATATGAACAATTTAAGGTATAGATAAGGTAAAAAAAAGAAAATAACCACGTTTGGTTAATAAAAATTTAAGTATTTAATTGTAAAAAGTTATTTACAAGTATTATGTGAAATAAAATGTTGATTTCTGCTAACTAAAGTGTATTATTGACGTCATAGAGGAAGTCTTTAATAAGTGTTTGTTGAACTTACCTAAAAGAAAAGGAAATAATTAATCATAAAAAAATAAAACACTGAGTAAAAAACATTTCATTCTAAAGTACTTACCAAAGTTTGTGTTGGTAATGAGTATCTGGTATCTCATCTATGGCGAGCTTCTCGACACCCAGGAAAAAGGAGTCAATCATCTACCTGCATCCAACAGCAATCGCATGGGCGAACGTGATTACAACAGTTCAGCGCTTTTGGTGGCGGTAAGAAATAAATTGTGAACATTTGCAATCAAAATTTGAACATACTTTAATCCGTAATAAACAGTAACCATAGATAATTATTTTATTATAATACTTACTCCATAAAAATTCGTGTAAAGGCAAGGCAGATATATTGTAAAACAAAACTGCACAATCAAAATTTGAACATACTTTAATCCGCAATAAACAGTAACCATAGATAATTATTTTATTATAATACTTACTCCATAAAAATTCGTGTAAAGGCAAGGCAGATATATTGTAAAACAAAACTGCACCATATACGAATCTCTTTGATTCATTTGATATTTGATGAAAATTTATTTCTGAATTTTGAGGTGTTGCAGAGTTGCGTATTTTGAACCTTGATAATTTTAAAAGACCCTGTGAGTATCAGTCTCGTGCTAAGATAAGCTTAGCTGGCGCCCAACATTGTTTTTTTTATTATTTCATAATTTTTAATATACAGGGGATATCAGAGTATTAGTCTTACTTTGTATAATGTTTTGTTTTTGTTGATAATTATGCTTTTTCATCATTATTAATCTAATGATAATAGTTGGTTTGATTGTATAATCAAATAATTCAACAATATATATAGAGGCCTACCATGCGTCCGGACCAAAAGCGTAGCGCCCAGCGTCCGGCGTATATAAGTGTATATAAATGATGGTATCAGTCAGCGTCTTTTGCAAGCTATAGGTTTATTCAGCGTCTGTTTATTTTATGCAAGCTATAGGTTTATACAGCGTCCATTGATTTTTTCAGTATTGGCCACCCTGCTTGAATTCCTTTGCCTGTCTGCGGTGTCGAGTTACTCTCTGCATTTCTGAGTAAAGATTGCATCATTTAAACTGGCAAAAATAATTCTATTTTATTAACGCTATGTAATAAATACTTTTACTTTCGTTTTTGTATGTGTATGAATTTTATTTAAAAGGCTTTCAGATTTAAAATACTATATGCATAAAAACATCATAAAACTCGAAATATTATTTGATTTGTATGCAATTTTCTACAAAGGGGTTTTTCAGGTCGCTGATTTCAAATTCGATGTCAACGTTTGCAAATTTTAAAGGACGGATGAAATATGGCTGCCATAATAATTAAAATTTGATTTATCTGCATAAAACTTAACATCTGGGAGTAATTCGAATCTTTTACTTCCATTTTAATATGTATTTTCTATATGAAAACTATTTAAATTGTGTAGGTTAATTTATTATTACAGGTTAAATGCATATCCCTGTTAAATATTAAAAACGGTACTTCAACAAACATTAATAAAACGGGTTTTACCCATTTTTGTTATTATTTTGTTTATTAAACAAAGTCGAGCCGATATACATATGTAATAAAATAATGATCTAGACGTAACCAAACCAAACACTTGCAAATTCTATTTTTTGTTAAAGTGGTTTAATCTCTTATTAAAGAACGTGTATTTATCATAAAAAATTGTGATGATACTTATTGCTGCTAATACCAACCTACTAATACCTAGTTCTATATTTTAAAGAGCCGAGCGATTTAATGTGTTAATTAAAATATTCCCGTTTTGTGGTTTAAATCGTTATATCTCCAAACATATTTGAGCTAGAAACTTGATTCTTTTTTTAAATTAAACCTTAAAAATGAGCGCATGCAACAATATTATCAAATATTGCCTAAAGACAAATTTGACAAAAAGAGAGTAGTCATGCATCAAAGTGACAAAAATAATTACACGGAATTCAAAGCTTTAATCATTCAGTATATTTAATCAATTACTGATGCTGATTTAGGCAAAGCTTACATTAAGTACCTATTTATGTAAATGGTTTTTATAAATTTAAACCATTATTAGTTTCAGAAAAAAAACAGCTGTGCATTCATAATACGTAGTATTAAGATCATGCTAATATAACAGATGATTCACCTATTTTTGGTATTAAACACGTTTCTTGTAACCTTGTTATATTTAATTGTTTATTTCGGATCATTTTCATTTGTGTTTGGAATAATATTTTGAGAAAGAAATTTTTATTATTTGCAAATTTTAGTTTCATAAGCAACCTTTATTTATTTTATTTACCTTTTAAATATACATTCTGGCATTAAGTTATCGATGTTCCTCTGTGAAATTTACAAAACATGTACCAGCCCTAACAACTAAATATGTATTCGCACAGTTTCATGAATTCTATGTTTATTTTTCCTACTAGTGTTCCAAATTACACCATTTACCAAACAATAACCATTAACTTCTGTAGAAAAAGATCCGCAGAAAACAATTTTCAAAAATTCAACAAAACTCGCTGACAACTAAATATTCAGATAGCAGTTTATAAATACAATTCAATAAGATATAACATCTCGTTTTGCTTTATTCGCCGCTTAAATTTTGGCTGACATACTTCTAACTTGGGGATTACAATTATCTAAATTGGATAATGCCCCACTTGCTGATAATTTCAAATTCAATAACACTAAAGATCCGAACTGCTTGAGGATCATTCAACAACTTTGAAATTATGATTTTCAAACCATTTTTTGGTCGTTTTTGATGTGTGGTAAGAAGCACCATCTTGTTGAAAGATTAAATCGCGGTCAAGATCGATTTTTAACGATTGGTAACAAGTTAGCGTTAAGAATTTGCTGATACTTTTCAACATTAACTGTGCCGTCTATGGACTGAAATCATTCTAACCCTCCAGCTGACATATAGCTCTAAACTATTGCACCTTGAGGAAACCTAACCGTACGTTTTAAGCAGTACTTATGGAATGCTTCATGTTTATGCTACTTTACAAAAAATCGCAATACTATATCTTGAACTTCATCATCAAAAAGTTTTAGAAAAATATCCAGCGGTGATTGACCTGCCAAATGATTTTTTAGCTGTTCAATTTTTTTGTGTTCTCTTCGTCGGGCAAGTTCAGATACAAAAAGAAACCTCTCTGCACTTGGGTTTTTGGTTATTTGTTTTGAGCAAACTTGAGAATGTGAAAAGAAGAAGAAAGCATTTAAGTAGAAAAAAACTGAAAACAATACAGTTATGAAAACACCTGAAGAAAAACTAATGCCCATCTCTGAATAAAAAAAAAACTGCAGGGAAACGTTTTGTTGGACTTGAACCTGGACAAGGAAAAAGCAATGAGAAATAAGCAATCCGTACTCTAGTTTTGCATGACTCGCTAGTGAAACCTTGGAGATTTGCTGGAGGTCAAAAAAACCAACGGAAAAGATTTTTAAGTGCTTTGTTGATGTCCATTGATATTCGACACTACCGTCTTTATAGTTTAGCAAATAAAACAATTGGCCTTGCACACAAAACAAAAATATCCTACAGTACATTCTCTCGATGCCATCCCTATGTTATTACTTATTACCGTCTATATTATGTATGCAAACCTAATGAAATAAACAGAGCTACCTGTTTGTACAAGCAACGTGCAAACATAAGCTTCAAACCACAACAACTAAAACCACTAAAACTTGTACATAATGACAATTCATATGAACCCCTGTAACATGTAGTAAGGCTTCCGCATTGCATATGTATGGCAGGTCTCTGAAATGTCAAAATAAAATGAAGAAAAGGTTCAATTTAATGTTAAGATTGCAGCTAAAATCAATGTTACTAAAACTGTCCGAGAGTTGCAGGGAGAGGTTCAAGAAGAAATGAAAACTTTAAAAATAAATATAAATTTAACATTAAAAATAAAATGCTGCTTACAACACACTGAAAAACAGTCTTAGTAAGAGTGAAGGGTTACTACATATAGACTTCTCTGACAATTATGCTTGCAAACTAGCTGAAGAAATCCAGACTTATAATTTTGGAGCAAGCTGTGAGGAAGCAACATTGTACGCAGGAGTCACTTACGTTGGAGATACCGATTAGCTATTTAATTTTGTTTTATGTATTTCTGCTAGTCCTAGGACCCTGAACTGCTTCTCTAGCTCCAATGCCTAAGCGAAAACCAAATTGTTCTTCTCCTACATATTGTCCGCATTTTGTGTGTACTCAATGATGCATGTTCTTAGCATTATCTACAGTACATGGCTCATCAGGCTAATCAATCGGTACTGTGAGCACTGTTTTACTCCGCTCTTTTTAGGTATCGGAATAAAAATAGGTTGGGTCCAGTCGTGTGGTACGATTCCTGTATAGTATATTCTACTTAAGAAAGATGTTAAGATGTTGAGGCTTTCATCGTCTAATACGTTTACGCATCTCAGTATAGATGTTATCTTCACCTGGGACTCTACGTGTTTTGATAGTTTTATTGCGTGTTTCACTTCTGCTATAATAATTTTCAATGGCTAATCTTCTTGATCTATTTCTCTTGGTTCTGGTTACATTCTGATATCAAAAAGCTCTTGTATATAGCTTGTCAAAATCTCTTCTATCTCGTTTGGGTCTATTGTTTTTTTGTTACTATCTGTGACTAAGATATCGTGTTGATGGGTTTTATTTCTAGTTATTTCTTTTATCTTCTTTTTTGTGTGTTAAAGAAATCATGCTTTCTTTGCAGCTCTTCGAGTACTTGACAACGTTTCTCCATCCAGGTCTCCTTTGCCTCTCTTATAAGCCTTGTAATCTTTTTATAATTTCTTTATATTTATTATAGTGTTTATGTTTGTACTTCCTTCTTTCGTTCATCAATAAAAGGATTTCTTCCGTCATCCATTTCTGTTTTGCTCTCTGCTCTTGGTTTTCCAATTCATTTTCTTGTACTTCATGTTTACATTTTTAATAGACTGCCAAAAGTTTCCCATTGTTTCTGTTTCCAATTATACCGTTTCCCTAAACTTACTATTCAAAACTCGTGTTATTTCCTCTTTTATTTGTGGTTCCCCCAGTTTCTCAAAGTTAGGTCTTGTTTTATTTCTCTTCCGGATTTTCTTCAATTTAATCTCACGTTTATCAGCTACGGGGTTCTGATCAGATCTTATGTCTGATCCAGGATAAGTTCTTACATCTTTAATTCCGTTTCTATATCGTTTATCAATCAGTATGTAATCTATTTGATTTTTTATGATATTTCCTTCATTGTCTCCTGGTCCTAAGTACACTTATAAGTGTAGAATCGCCTTTCTGGAAGTTGGAACCAGGTGTTTGCTACCATTAAGTTTTCTTCATTACAGAACTGTACCAGATATCCACCCTATCGTGTCGTTTGCAGTAGATAGGCTAGGACAGTTCTAGCACAAAATCCCATGTTATTTCTTATGGAGGTTCAAAACGCCGAAAACGTGACAAATGATAGTGCGCCGACTCGCGACTCGAGGTCATCCGCGGTTCATCCAGACACGCGGCAGTAATTTCATATTACCTTTTTAATAATTATCTGTTATATTAATAATAATAATAATAAAACATTTAATATTTATTAAAATCCCTAAAAATTAATTCCCCTTCTCTTAGTCTCATATAAAATTATTGGATTTTAATAAATATTAAATGTTTTATTATTATTATTAATATAACAGATAATTATTAAAAAGGTAATATGAAATTACTGCAGCGTGTCTGGATGAACCGCGGAAAATCCCATGTTATTTCTTATGGAGGTTCGTTTTGCATTTCAAGGTCATCCGCGGCCAGACTCGCGCTCGCGAGTAAGATCTTCCGCGATCCAACCAAGCGCGCGGCAACGTTGCTAACTTCACACTGTTACATGACATGAGTCGACTTAGTAACTATGGAATTTTATTGATAAAAGTAATTACCTAATAAATTATTATTATTATTGGTAGAACATTTTATTAATAACGAATTAAAAAAATCCTGAGAACATTCGAACATAATCCCACTTTAATGTACCTTAACAGTCAACAGGTAGAAGGACCCGCATTTTTCCCATATATTACCATTAAAACGTAACATTTAACAAAATTTCGAATAAAATTAATCACTCCGTTTCTCTATGTACTTCTTATTAAAATACTAATAATACACTTACCCCCCCCCCAGGTAGGAATATTTTTATAAACACTATTAAATTAATTCAGAAAACTGCATATTTTAGACACTGATTAAAACATCACTCAAGCCACTATAAGATAATTTCTCTATCACATATGTAACTGCAATTATACGTAAATAATTTAACCAATGAAGCGCACGTATTCTGTATAACACACACAATGTTTAATTCCCCATTAAAAATAGCTTAAATTTAACCAACTGAAACTATTCAGGACCCAGATCAAATGCAAACACCAACGATCTCGGATACCTGCTGCAAACTAAATATAATGCAATATTACTCACCCCCTTTATATACGATAAGAAATATTCGAGCTCAGACAGTTCAGACCCTGTATCAACACGCACAATCGTGTCTGTATACACCCAAACGTAAAGGTTAACTCATTATAGTTTACAAACAATTAAATATGATGCAGGTAAGAACGCGGGACCCTATTTCAATAAAAGATAAAGATCTTACCCTTTACAATAGGTTTCTCCTTTTTAAAATCGATAATAAATAACACGAATTCAACCTTATAATGACATCCAGTCTGTTTATATATGTGCAGATCGGATAACCTGATAACTGAGATCTTCTTAAAATGTATTACGACATAAATTAAAACAGCCCTTTTGTATATGCCATCATCAAATATTTAAATCCGTCTTGAAATTATAAAATGTATCACTGTTTTTAAAAAGGAGAACTATTGCAATGGATCTTACCCACTGCAAGATTGCATGAGCGCATATCTATTCAATTTAATTCACACCTCATTGCATATTAACAAAATCACCAATAAAATTAATTCCCCTCTCTTATGAATGATCCCTTGACGAATATACCTGTATGTTTTTGAAAGAGCTAGGGATAAATTGAAATTCCACCACAGTTAAATTATAATCATGTTAGTACTAAAAATAACTTAATGTGAATTCCGGGCCTTTGTTCATATTTACAAGATATCTCATATGCAAGAATTATGGAATATTATAATACTTTAATTACATATAATAATTTAAGATAATTAATTCGGCATTAAAATTTCACTTGGTATTGTTATGTCTGTTTGTGTTGGTGAATATTTCACCATTTACAACATAATCATGAATAAAGTGGTTGGTGTATTTTTGCATACGAAACAATGGAACATTTATTTACGTTTAAATTTAGGCGATTAGCTTTACACCAATCACATAGAAAGTTAATGTTAGACTGCAAATATAAGCAATCATTGATATCTCGTACTTGATGATTAGCTACTGACCACGGCCTATTTGATAAGTTAACTAATTCCCAATAGTTTTCTCTCTCTAGTAATTAAGCCTTATCCACAATTAGTTTGTAACAGCTGATACACCATCCATCTTGAGATTTAATAACCTTACATTTAAAAGATTCAACATTTAAAAGTATACAAAAGCAGAATCTATTAGTCATTTCATTTAAATCTACAGCATAATAAACAGTTTCCGCATAGCATTTTAATATATGAACTGAACTGATTTATGTATCGTATTATTTAAATTCCACCTTATTACATCCAGTAACTCGGTAATTTTTCCTAGCTTTTAGCTGTTTTCTCGGCGGTACGTGTAAACGGGATATAGAACGAAATTCTAACTCTAGATTTCAGTCTCAGTGCAGCAACTGAACGAGTAACACTTATCTCTCTTCACATCCATATTTAACCTTTATAATAAAAACATGTCTTTCGCCAGCGAACTTGTTGAAGAGTTAAGGAGACTTGTCTACGACTCACAGATAAATGATGATAGTAATGCTATCCTCAGAGCCTTAAAACAATGTACCATAACAATAAGAAAACTTAATAAGGCACTAGATTCAGCGTCATCATTGGGAGCGAAGAACCATCTATTAGCCTGCTTGGCTCAAGCGAAATCTTATCGAGAGACAGTCAAAGCCTTAAAAACTGTAGGCGAGGGATATAACCAGCGAAAAGAGACAGCCTGTAGCCGAGTCAAATGGTCAGACATGAAATCAGCATTTAAGGGACGTATGCGAACTGCTGCAATAACTAACATCAGGCATATTGATCCGAAGACTTTCATGGAAGACTGTTTAGTCATTTTTCAGAGACGTATGCTGAATGCGTTGAAGAAGGATGCGGCGTTAAAGGTGAACACGGCTTTAACAGGCATGTTTGAAGTCAAAAAAGGGGATACTATTATGGAAGAAATAAAATATATAAACACTAAAAATGTAGCCATATACCGATATAGTAATTTAGCCCAATGGTTCAAGATCAATATTCAAGATCCTATCCTTAAGGATCTCGAAGAGTTTCAAGTAAGTATAGACATTGTAGAAAGTTAGAAATAAACTAACACACATATATTTCTTTATCTAGCAAAAAGATAGCGGATGGACGCTTAAATCAATCATTAACCTCCAGCTCAATATCAATAAGTATACCCAACAGCTCGTCTCATCCTATTAAATCTGAAGCTCAACATAAATCACATAATACAGCGAGTGTACTTGAGGTCCTCTACAAGCGTCCGAAGAAATTGACGAAGATACAAAACTTGTTTAAAAGTGTTTAAAATGTATATAATTTAGATAATTGTTCTCATATTTATCCTGTATTAATAAAACTCAACAAATGTTTTATTGTCTTTTATTTTATTTTTATGTTTTATTCTGTAAGTTACTACAAGTCTACGAGTAATCAACTTATGCATTGCATTCGATGACCTAGTGACGGGGAGATAGGAGTAGGTACAATCGGTTTATGTTATGCTCCCTCGTAGTCTTAACAGAGTAATTATACTATGCAGGGGTAAGCACTATCTTTTTCCTTGAGGTTATGTTTTAGTTCGAGTTTAAGCTTAAATAACTTTACTATTGACGGCATAGACCCTTTATTTTCATATAGTAGCGACAACGATCGATCTCGCCGCTAGCTCAAAAGCATCAGAACGATGTTGACAACATTGACGATGACTATCTCAGTAGCCGGCATAGAAGCTTCTGCAGGTCTCGGAAAACTCCTGCTGCTGCTGCCTCTGGTAATGCTATGAAATAAAAACGTATCAAGATGATGGAGGAACTCAAAAGGATCATCTACCAGAACGTTTACTGTGAGAGGTAAAGAAATAAGAAACATATATAGAATGTATGTCGTTTATTTTATCATCAGTGTTAAAATATCATGTTACATATAATTAGCAGTACAACAAGATCATTTTACATAGTACAAATTAAATATTTACTTATTCTATGATTTTTCTCGTTTTAAGCTCTGTGATGACTGAAATTATTTCGTTGTCGTTTTCGAGATTGCTGCTATGAGCTTTCTTTGCGGCGTACAACAATTGTAGTCGATCCACTAGTTGATCAGGCGTACTCTGATGTATCCAATTCGGTTTCATCATCTTGTTTAACTTTTTGGGAAGACTAACCTCAAAGTCTGTAATTCTGTATAAATTTGGTCTGATTACATTTTCGTATTTCCAATGTTTAACGCTTATTAGTCGACCGTTGCGCCTATAGTCTTTCTTATGAGCATTAGTAAGTGAGATTATTTTCATATAGTTGTCGATATCTTCCTCTGTTGGACTAGGAGAGCTTATTCGTTTAAGCGTTAGTAAATTAAACAGGCCGGATGTTCCATTGAAAAGGTTATTTTTAATTAAAATATCTTTTCCCTGAAACTGTACTCGCGAACAACCAAATCGCCACTCATCGATGTCGCTATATAGAGCGTACCTAGTTTTGTCTACGTTTTTGTTTTTTCCGCTAACTAATAATGCTCTATAATGGTTAGAGAATTCGTGATAATCTTTTAAGCTAGAATCGCATTCTTCTTCTTCATCATCAGCAGATGTAGCGAGAGATGATTGTTCAAGCTCTGGTGAGAGATTGATAGCAACGGTCTACGATCGCGGTATAACACGATTATCATGAGGTTCTGCTTTATCACAGTGAAAGTAGGCTAATTTCTTACGGATAGCATTACGAGCGTTTATTACTTCATCATCATCATCGAGCCTTATTTCTTTATTTATGTCACAAGGTTCATTGGTATGCATACGTTTCAGATTCATGTCTTTAAATATTTCATTATTTCTAGGTGACGACTTATTATCAACAACTATGGTATTATGAACTGTGTTCAAATGACTTCTATAGTTATCAAGGCGTGTAAAATACTTTAAACAAATAGAACACTGAACTTTATACCCCTGGTGTATCTTCAAATGGCGAGCAAACCCTGAGCGTAAAACACTCATACAACATACGTCACACTTGCGTCGCTGGTTCATATCGACTAATAATTGATCATGTAGGTTAGGTTAGAACACGTGATGTTTCATTTACTAGCACGACTAAGGGTGAAGGGTGAAGCGACTAGTATGACTAAGGGTGAAGAGACTAGCATGACTAAGGGTGAAGGGTGACGAGACTAGCATGGCTAAGGGTGAAGGGAGAAGGGTGACTATATATAAAAGGTAGATCGTTATCAGCGAGAGAGTACACGAATAAAGCCGAATCTTTCCGATGGCGAACATCCTAGGTTACAGAGCTGGTAAGTAGTCATCCTATGAGAGAGAAAGAGTTTCCGCTTAGTGAAAGGAGGATCCAATCCCAGAGTTAGCGCTAAATCTATGGAATTCCAAGATGGCTCCTTCAAATGACAAATTCAAAATGACACATGCAAAGTTGTCAGATTTAATAGGTTAGGTTAGAACACGTGATGTTTTATTTAAATTATAGCAAAATTGACAGCTTTAAATTTTAGCGCTAACTCTGGGGTTGGATCCTTTTACTAAGCTGAAACTCTTTCTCTCTCTCATAGTATGACTACTTACCGGCTCTGTAGCTTAGGATGTTTGCCGTCGGAAATCTTCGGCTTTATTCGTGTACTCTCTCTCGCTGATGACGATCTACCTTTTATATAGTAACCTTACTTCGCCCTTAGCCATGCTAGTCTCGTCATCCTTCAGCCTTAGTCATGCTAGTCTCTTCACCCTTAGTCATGCTAGTCTCATGTATAATTTAAATAAAACATCACGTGTTCTAACCTAACCTATTAAATCTGACAACTTTGCATGTGTCATTTTGAATTTGTCATTTGAAGGAGCCATCTTGGAATTCCATAGATTTAGCGCTAACTCTGGGATTGGATCCTCCTTTCACTAAGCGGAAACTCTTTCTCTCTCATAGGATGACTACTTACCAGCTCTGTAACCTAGGATGTTCGCCATCGGAAAGATTCGGCTTTATTCGTGTACTCTCTCGCTGATAACGATCTACCTTTTATATATAGTCACCCTTCTCCCTTCACCCTTAGCCATGCTAGTCTCGTCACCCTTCACCCTTAGTCATGCTAGTCTCTTCACCCTTAGTCATACTAGTCGCTTCACCCTTCACCCTTAGTCGTGCTAGTAAATGAAACATCACGTGTTCTAACCTAACCTATCTTGGATCACGCCTACTACGCTGTGATTTGTTGGCAGCCATCTTTGATTACAAGAATCTCATACTGATGGTATTTGGAGTATAAAAAGAAATTTGTATGTGGCGCTATTATGTCTACCCTGAATGTCTGCAAATTCTCGTGTACGAGAATCATGCACTGGTTCTAAACTATGTATCCCTGAATGCTTGTAACTGTCATCTGATGACGTCATGCTCTCCATAGCTCTACCGAAGAGATCTATTGATAAAGTTAGTAGATTAGAGAAACAGACGCATAAACATTATTATTATTATTATTATTACTCATAACCTGGGTTTCTCAGGTATTTATCGAAGCATTGACCCGTGCCAAGGGTGAATTCATGCTTAAGGACGGCTAGCCAGGGTTAATTAGTGATGATAAAGGAAGATTGACCGGGTGATGATAGACGTAGTGCTAGGGTTAATTAAGAGTGACCTGAAGAACATGTTATATAAATAGGAGTTTATGATCAATTATTAGTCGATATGAACCAGCGACGCAAGTGTGACGTATGTTGTATGAGTGTTTTACGCTCAGGGTTTGCTCGCCATTTGAAGATACACCAGGGGTATAAAGTTCAGTGTTCTATTTGTTTAAAGTATTTTACACGCCTTGATAACTATAGAAGTCATTTGAACACAGTTCATAATACCATAGTTGTTGATAATAAGTCGTCACCTAGAAATAATGAAATATTTAAAGACATGAATCTGAAACGTATGCATACCAATGAACCTTGTGACATAAATAAAGAAATAAGGCTCGATGATGATGATGAAGTAATAAACGCTCGTAATGCTATCCGTAAGAAATTAGCCTACTTTCACTGTGATAAAGCAGAACCTCATGATAATCGTGTTATACCGCGATCGTAGACCGTTGCTATCAATCTCTCACCAGAGCTTGAACAATCATCTCTCGCTACATCTGCTGATGATGAAGAAGAAGAATGCGATTCTAGCTTAAAAGATTATCACGAATTCTCTAACCATTATAGAGCATTATTAGTTAGCGGAAAAAACAAAAACGTAGACAAAACTAGGTACGCTCTATATAGCGACATCGATGAGTGGCGATTTGGTTGTTCGCGAGTACAGTTTCAGGGAAAAGATATTTTAATTAAAAATAACCTTTTCAATGGAACATCCGGCCTGTTTAATTTACTAACGCTTAAACGAATAAGCTCTCCTAGTCCAACAGAGGAAGATATCGACAACTATATGAAAATAATCTCACTTACTAATGCTCATAAGAAAGACTATAGGCG
Organism: Agrypnus murinus; assembly: GCA_929113105.1. NCBI lineage: Eukaryota > Metazoa > Arthropoda > Insecta > Coleoptera > Elateridae > Agrypnus > Agrypnus murinus. The sequence continues at coordinate 139,198,992 of OV816027.1, read as the reverse complement.
CAACGGTCGACTAATAAGCGTTAAACATTGGAAATACGAAAATGTAATCAGACCAAATTTATACAGAATTACAGACTTTGAGGTTAGTCTTCCCAAAAAGTTAAACAAGATGATGAAACCGAATTGGATACATCAGAGTACGCCTGATCAACTAGTGGATCGACTACAATTGTTGTACGCCGCAAAGAAAGCTCATAGCAGCAATCTCGAAAACGACAACGAAATAATTTCAGTCATCACAGAGCTTAAAACGAGAAAAATCATAGAATAAGTAAATATTTAATTTGTACTATGTAAAATGATCTTGTTGTACTGCTAATTATATGTAACATGATATTTTAACACTGATGATAAAATAAACGACATACATTCTATATATGTTTCTTATTTCTTTACCTCTCACAGTAAACGTTCTGGTAGATGATCCTTTTGAGTTCCTCCATCATCTTGATACGTTTTTATTTCATAGCATTACCAGAGGCAGCAGCAGCAGGAGTTTTCCGAGACCTGCAGAAGCTTCTATGCCGGCTACTGAGATAGTCATCGTCAATGTTGTCAACATCGTTCTGATGCTTTTGAGCTAGCGGCGAGATCGATCGTTGTCGCTACTATATGAAAATAAAGGGTCTATGCCGTCAATAGTAAAGTTATTTAAGCTTAAACTCGAACTAAAACATAACCTCAAGGAAAAAGATAGTGCTTACCCCTGCATAGTATAATTACTCTGTTAAGACTACGAGGGAGCATAACATAAACCGATTGTACCTACTCCTATCTCCCCGTCACTAGGTCATCGAATGCAATGCATAAGTTGATTACTCGTAGACTTGTAGTAACTTACAGAATAAAACATAAAAATAAAATAAAAGACAATAAAACATTTGTTGAGTTTTATTAATACAGGATAAATATGAGAACAATTATCTAAATTATATACATTTTAAACACTTTTAAACAAGTTTTGTATCTTCGTCAATTTCTTCGGACGCTTGTAGAGGACCTCAAGTACACTCGCTGTATTATGTGATTTATGTTGAGCTTCAGATTTAATAGGATGAGACGAGCTGTTGGGTATACTTATTGATATTGAGCTGGAGGTTAATGATTGATTTAAGCGTCCATCCGCTATCTTTTTGCTAGATAAAGAAATATATGTGTGTTAGTTTATTTCTAACTTTCTACAATGTCTATACTTACTTGAAACTCTTCGAGATCCTTAAGGATAGGATCTTGAATATTGATCTTGAACCATTGGGCTAAATTACTATATCGGTATATGGCTACATTTTTAGTGTTTATATATTTTATTTCTTCCATAATAGTATCCCCTTTTTTGACTTCAAACATGCCTGTTAAAGCCGTGTTCACCTTTAACGCCGCATCCTTCTTCAACGCATTCAGCATACGTCTCTGAAAAATGACTAAACAGTCTTCCATGAAAGTCTTCGGATCAATATGCCTGATGTTAGTTATTGCAGCAGTTCGCATACGTCCCTTAAATGCTGATTTCATGTCTGACCATTTGACTCGGCTACAGGCTGTCTCTTTTCGCTGGTTATATCCCTCGCCTACAGTTTTTAAGGCTTTGACTGTCTCTCGATAAGATTTCGCTTGAGCCAAGCAGGCTAATAGATGGTTCTTCGCTCCCAATGATGACGCTGAATCTAGTGCCTTATTAAGTTTTCTTATTGTTATGGTACATTGTTTTAAGGCTCTGAGGATAGCATTACTATCATCATTTATCTGTGAGTCGTAGACAAGTCTCCTTAACTCTTCAACAAGTTCGCTGGCGAAAGACATGTTTTTATTATAAAGGTTAAATATGGATGTGAAGAGAGATAAGTGTTACTCGTTCAGTTGCTGCACTGAGACTGAAATCTAGAGTTAGAATTTCGTTCTATATCCCGTTTACACGTACCGCCGAGAAAACAGCTAAAAGCTAGGAAAAATTACCGAGTTACTGGATGTAATAAGGTGGAATTTAAATAATACGATACATAAATCAGTTCAGTTCATATATTAAAATGCTATGCGGAAACTGTTTATTATGCTGTAGATTTAAATGAAATGACTAATAGATTCTGCTTTTGTATACTTTTAAATGTTGAATCTTTTAAATGTAAGGTTATTAAATCTCAAGATGGATGGTGTATCAGCTGTTACAAACTAATTGTGGATAAGGCTTAATTACTAGAGAGAGAAAACTATTGGGAATTAGTTAACTTATCAAATAGGCCGTGGTCAGTAGCTAATCATCAAGTACGAGATATCAATGATTGCTTATATTTGCAGTCTAACATTAACTTTCTATGTGATTGGTGTAAAGCTAATCGCCTAAATTTAAACGTAAATAAATGTTCCATTGTTTCGTATGCAAAAATACACCAACCACTTTATTCATGATTATGTTGTAAATGGTGAAATATTCACCAACACAAACAGACATAACAATACCAAGTGAAATTTTAATGCCGAATTAATTATCTTAAATTATTATATGTAATTAAAGTATTATAATATTCCATAATTCTTGCATATGAGATATCTTGTAAATATGAACAAAGGCCCGGAATTCACATTAAGTTATTTTTAGTACTAACATGATTATAATTTAACTGTGGTGGAATTTCAATTTATCCCTAGCTCTTTCAAAAACATACAGGTATATTCGTCAAGGGATCATTCATAAGAGAGGGGAATTAATTTTATTGGTGATTTTGTTAATATGCAATGAGGTGTGAATTAAATTGAATAGATATGCGCTCATGCAATCTTGCAGTGGGTAAGATCCATTGCAATAGTTCTCCTTTTTAAAAACAGTGATACATTTTATAATTTCAAGACGGATTTAAATATTTGATGATGGCATATACAAAAGGGCTGTTTTAATTTATGTCGTAATACATTTTAAGAAGATCTCAGTTATCAGGTTATCCGATCTGCACATATATAAACAGACTGGATGTCATTATAAGGTTGAATTCGTGTTATTTATTATCGATTTTAAAAAGGAGAAACCTATTGTAAAGGGTAAGATCTTTATCTTTTATTGAAATAGGGTCCCGCGTTCTTACCTGCATCATATTTAATTGTTTGTAAACTATAATGAGTTAACCTTTACGTTTGGGTGTATACAGACACGATTGTGCGTGTTGATACAGGGTCTGAACTGTCTGAGCTCGAATATTTCTTATCGTATATAAAGGGGGTGAGTAATATTGCATTATATTTAGTTTGCAGCAGGTATCCGAGATCGTTGGTGTTTGCATTTGATCTGGGTCCTGAATAGTTTCAGTTGGTTAAATTTAAGCTATTTTTAATGGGGAATTAAACATTGTGTGTGTTATACAGAATACGTGCGCTTCATTGGTTAAATTATTTACGTATAATTGCAGTTACATATGTGATAGAGAAATTATCTTATAGTGGCTTGAGTGATGTTTTAATCAGTGTCTAAAATATGCAGTTTTCTGAATTAATTTAATAGTGTTTATAAAAATATTCCTACCTGGGGGGGGGTAAGTGTATTATTAGTATTTTAATAAGAAGTACATAGAGAAACGGAGTGATTAATTTTATTCGAAATTTTGTTAAATGTTACGTTTTAATGGTAATATATGGGAAAAATGCGGGTCCTTCTACCTGTTGACTGTTAAGGTACATTAAAGTGGGATTATGTTCGAATGTTCTCAGGATTTTTTTAATTCGTTATTAATAAAATGTTCTACCAATAATAATAATAATTTATTAGGTAATTACTTTTATCAATAAAATTCCATAGTTACTAAGTCGACTCATGTCATGTAACAGTGTGAAGTTAGCAACGTTGCCGCGCGCTTGGTTGGATCGCGGAAGATCTTACTCGCGAGCGCGAGTCTGGCCGCGGATGACCTTGAAATGCAAAACGAACCTCCATAAGAAATAACATGGGATTTTCCGCGGTTCATCCAGACACGCTGCAGTAATTTCATATTACCTTTTTAATAATTATCTGTTATATTAATAATAATAATAAAACATTTAATATTTATTAAAATCCAATAATTTTATATGAGACTAAGAGAAGGGGAATTAATTTTTAGGGATTTTAATAAATATTAAATGTTTTATTATTATTATTATTAATATAACAGATAATTATTAAAAAGGTAATATGAAATTACTGCCGCGTGTCTGGATGAACCGCGGATGACCTCGAGTCGCGAGTCGGCGCACTATCATTTGTCACGTTTTCGGCGTTTTGAACCTCCATAAGAAATAACATGGGATTTTGTGCTAGAACTGTCCTAGCCTATCTACTGTTTGCAAATACCATGGTCTCCAACAATATATTGAACTCTTCCTTTACCTATCTTTCCGTTGAAGTCACTCATGATTATATTCACTTCATTCTTTTTGGTAAATCTTAGTAGGTAATTTTTACATCATGAATGAAAAGCTCATGTGAAAACGCAGTGTAGAGTATTCTCGTGCAACTTATATTACTAGATGAACAGATAGTTCCATATTTTGGACGGCAGTCGCAACAAAATGCTTCTAAAAGTAAAACCGGTAAGATTCGGTTTCAAATTATGGTATATCTGTTCAGATGAAGGGTACTTATACAAGTTATCCACCAAATAATAAAAAATCAAGACTTGGGTTGGGAGGTGATTTTGTTTTTTATCTACTATCTATTGTAGAGAATAACTATAATCATAATATTTTCTTAGACAACTTCTTTTCTTCATATAAATTATTCGACAAGCACACACTATGGTGTTGGACCATTGAAAACTGCAAAAAATTATGACACAAAGGAAAAGAAAAAACTACTGTACTGCTCAAAAGCTACTGTACTATCAAAACAATAGGAAATAGCGACGTTAACGAAGAAAATAAAGTAAAAACCTTCCCAAGGATCTTGTATGGTTTCTCTATTTCTTAGAAAATCAAATGTAACTGAACTAAACGGTTCATTGTGATGCAATAAAGAAGTACATCACATGCTCAAAGAAATTCAGTGTGTCTAAAAAAATCCCAATCTATTGCTTGGTCTTGGAGGGATTCATCTCCTAAAAGTGGTACTGTCATGCATTGGGCTGTACCTCAAAGACAGTGGAGCTTCGAAAATCCTTGTTGAGACAGTATAATTGGAATGCTGTTTTCTATTTTGAAACGCTTACGGTGTTATACCAGTGTACGAGTATCAACGCTTGTTGGACAAAGTTAAATTGCTATAAAACTACATATAGTGACATAAAAAAATATTTTGAGAAACTCATAGAATATGACAGGCTGAAAAAAACTGGGGCCTGCATGCATTCAGTATAAGAGAGTGTTTGCCACTTTCCTTCTTCTTTGATAGAAAAAATTATGCACGATGGTACATTTTATACTACAATGATTGCTTGAAGCTGGACGAAGGTCCTATAATTTATAATTCCATGTCACTCTTTTAAACAAAAAATAATAATCTTAATTCAATCCTAGTAACGCATTTAAAACAATAATTATTCAAGGCTTTTTAACCAAAATTTGTTTTGGTGGTTTCAAGTGTAAACATTTGCATTTAATTTTACATTTTTTATAATAAACGGGGTTTACACGCGTCAATCAACTTTAAACTCCAATTTATAACTGATGTAACATTGTTTGTAACCTACAACACTGTATTTTTATTTATTTTTTTATTAAAGTATTTTCAAGCCGTTAAAACTACATATAGTGACATAAAAAAATATTTTGAGAAACTCATATGTTAGAATATGACAGGCTGAAATAAAAGTTTTCAAGAAAGAAATTTCCAGATTCAAGAATATAAAGAATAATTTAAAATCTGGCAGGAGTAGCGTGAATCATCAGTCGAAATATGTTCAATATATATTAGCATACACGTACGTAATTCTAAAACACGTCAGCCTTATTATTTTACTCTTCACAAATTTTATTATTGTAATCCAAGACGCGCTGAAGTTGAAGGTAACTTTTATAAAACAATTCATTTTTGTCTAGGCAGCACATAAGTTGAAAATTTACACTTTTGTTATTCATATAAGAATCTATGTAATACATGCGCAGCACCGTTTTTGTTTGTTTTTGTTAGTTTATCCACATGTAAGAGCATTCATGATTAAATTATATTCAACTAGAACTGTAAGACACAAGCCAAGCTTAGGCAACAGATCCCTTATTATTAGGCAGCACATAAGTTGAAAATTTACACTTTTGTTATTCATATAAGAATCTATGTAATACATGCGCAGCACCGTTTTTGTTTGTTTTTGTTAGTTTATCCACATGTAAGAGCATTCATGATTAAATTATATTCAACTAGAACTGTAAGACACAAGCCAAGCTTAGGCAACAGATCCCTTATTATTACTAATCTACTTTTGTTATAATTTCACCCTTTGTTGAGATAGATTTATAAAGTATTTACTTATATATAAATTTTCTATAGTCTCTTTTTTTCGCATATTCTGTTTCCCTGAACAGAATGTGTGAAAAAAAAGTCAATTATTTGGTAATGTTGTGATAATGTTATTCTTTAACGAATTTAATTTTTATTATTAATAATTAATTAGTTACTATTATTAGATTGTAGATTGATGATTTATAATATTTCTATCCTTTTATTTAAACATTTTTTATATTTCTAATTACATAAATTGATTTATTTACATAAAATTAACATTAACAGTTAACATTATTATTTTATTTGTACTGAAAATTTTCTTTCTTATTAAAATTATTATTATTATTATTATTAAAACAGATACTAATCGAAACCAAATTAATTGTAATGCAATAAATTGTAATGTAATAACTAGAACAATATACAGGGTGTATTTTCGGTTTTCTTCCATAAGTAGGCAAATAGCATGTGTACAGACACTTTCTCAGATATTGGCTCCCCTAATTATTTAAGATGAAAAGTTGCAAATCCCTTTGAGTACTATTCACCACCCCCTACCCCACTTTACCATTTCTTTAACTAAAATTTTTAAACAGCTTCCATGATATATGCGATTTTTTGGCATAGGAAAATAAAATTGTAAATGGAAAATTTGCTTATTAGCAAATTTCCCATTTACAATCATTTTATTTTCCTATTATAACATCGCTTGCATCTTGGAAGCTATTTAACACAGAATGGTAAAGAAGACTGTTTTGAATAGTAGTCAATAAGATCTAGAACTTCTCTGTAGTGACTTTTCCTCTAAACTACACTGTACAACAGTGAAAATTATTCATTTGAAAGTGTGTTGTCTTCAGAAGTGCAATTAGAGTTGTTGTAGCACCCTCCGTTTTTGAAATAGTATGTCAGATCTGATACATGCGTATATTTTAAACCACTGTTGTCGGTACACTTAAAGTTATTTATTTAGTTCGAAAGTTTATAAAGTTAGTTCTCTTTTATTACTCCCATTTTCATTTATTTTGAAGATATATATGACGCAGTCGTTTATTTGGGAATTTTCTTTTGGCGGGGGCTACTCTATATAAATTCTGAATCAAAATACTTAGATTTTGACATAAATAACCTGAACTATTAAAAGAAATTCGGGGGGCCCTGCCCGTTGCCCCCCCCTCCCAAATACGCCACCGATATGACGATGTATAAGTCTTTTATGTCCCCTTTACCCCAAATCTGTCGTTCGCAAAACTATAAACTATGGAAGCAGAATTAAAAATTTACAACATCTATGCTAGATTCTAGATTTAGATCAGACTAGTGTTGGCAATTGTTAGACATTGATTACTGATACCTCCAGCGACAATAAAAGACGAAGTAAAAGAAAAAGTCTGTAAGTTTTTGTGAATATTGTTAATTTATTTTGTATAGAATTCGATTAAAATGCTCTCCATCATCATAATTTTTTTTAACCAAGGGTACTAGACAAAATCTAATTCCAGATGCTCCATATTAGATGCTCCTCAATATTTCTATTGTTTGGGGAATGTTTCAAAAATTAAGAGCAATAGTAAATTGAGTGCTCTTTGTGGCAATAATAGCAACTTATCTTTGATTGACCTTGACCAGAAGCAGCATACGAACCTAATTTCTTTCCGCTTCGAATTCCGGAATTTGGACTAATATGTTTTTTACTCGACTCTATTTTCTTCAAAAATTCGCGCCTACTCTTTAAAAACTCTTGCAAATCATCTAGTCTTAGCTTTTGGTTTGCGGCTTGGCGTTTGTTCTCAATTTTTAAAGAGTAAAACTCCCATTCGCAGCGAGTTCTAAAATCTAACTTGCTAACTAAAATATAAATTAACAAGGTGTCCCATTGAGTAACGGGTTCTCCTAACGCCTTTAATGCGCGAAGATGTTTTGTAACTGTATCTAATAACTTGCGTAATTCGATATGAGACTCTTTTTCTTGTGATGGATGTTCTAAAATAGCCTGAACATGTGTATGAATGATTAACCTAGAATTTTCGAATCTGTCGTGTAAGATTTTCCACGCTATAGCATGTAACAGGCATTGACTGGATAACATCGAGGGCTTGCTTGTCTAGCGACGAACGCAAATAATACATTTTTTCAACGTCTGATAATTCTACATTTTCATGCACCAACGCAGCAAATGCATCTCGAAATTCTATCCATTTATCGTAGGCACCACTAAATACTGGTAACTTAATTACAGGTAACTGTACTTTATTATTTGGTTTTTTATTATTGTCTAAACTTGAACTATGACTTGAAGTTTTGTCTGGCAAAGTTTTAGAGTGCAACTCGGAAAATATTTGTATAGCACTTTTTATTTTGGACAATAAAGAAAAATATTCTTTTTCGAAATCTTCGCGTGTTTGATCGTCAGCTTCTAAATTGTCAGCTTGACTTTCTAAGTCTAATTGAACCTCATTGAATTGATCAAAACACGGCTTTAGTCGGAATCTAGCGCGTTAGCTGCGTCTTGATCAATATTTTGCATACCAATACTAGCTACATAATTCTTGGTTCTAGTTAAAAGCGCTTTTATTTGCCCTCTTTGATGCTTTAACTTGGCAATGTCACTCATCTTGACTATTACTCGCGACTGCATTTAAACAAGTCAAAACGATTAGTAAATAGCAAATGAACCTTGTCTGGTAAGGCAAATAAAACTTCTATTTTATTGGAACAGACTCACTTGTCACTTGTCTTGAATTTCTTACTAATTCATTCGGCTCGACTGGAACATATGATGAAGCCTAGGTGCTTCGTATTTACTTGAGTGGACTGTATTTCCTTGTAGACTTGTTTCTTGTACTTATGTATTTATTCAACTTGCATACTTGCATAGATAACATGTATTTCACTGAGAAAATGTAACATTTTATGTTGAATTTATTGACAACTCTTTACATCAAAAATTACAATTTTCATATATTAACTATTTATATCAATAACCAAGGTAACGGCCGTTTGGAAGTTAGGTTCGGCGTTAACACACCGAACTGTCTCCGTCGCCAACCATGCGAAGATATCTAACTCCATAAAGTTCCAAACTTGATTTAAAACCTTCAAGAATGATGTCGGTTTCCATTCCCGTAGAACTTTTCTGCCAATTCTTAAAACACTGATGTTTAGGTATTTCAGTTTGTTTTGTTTCGGCCCTAGCGCATACAGTGCAATACTTATTTCGTACTTCTAGATATAATAACTTTCCTGTTCGATAACCGATTATACAGCCAACCCCAGATAAAGCATCATAGTTGACATTGTACGATCTTTTGCACCAAGCCCCATCCGTCACGACTGTTACGCACGGTATGTTATCTTTACTAACTTCTCCAAGATCTCTGGCCAGCTTTGCTTCTTCTTTACCGGCTTCCTCCATCACAGCTCAAGCTTTGTGGCGTACGAGTTCGCTAACTATTTCGTGACATTTTAAATATGTTTTGTTCGACATCATGGGCATGTTCACGGTAGCAGCAATTTCATCCAGTTGGGCATAATCAATTCCAGTTGAAACAGCAGCTAATGTTACAGCTGTGTTGGTATCTAGAACATTATTCCCCGGGGTACCTTCGGAACTTATGTCGTCGATAAGACCGCACATTTTGCATTTAAAAGAAAAAATACTCTTAAGTCTTCTTCTGGTCTCTTGAAGAAACTCCATGTTTGTTATGTTGCAGTCGAACTTATGTTTTAAATGGTTTGAGAAGATTTGATCAAAGAAATGTTTTATATCAATAATTCTTCTGCCGGTTAGTTCCAGAAAATGTTCGATTTTCTTCTGTATACGTAGTCGTCTCGCTCACGTCTATGTCCATTCCTCCGTCTTCAGACCAATGACTACAGCCCGGTTGTGGAGTCATAGATACATTTGGAGACACATTTTCCTTATTAAGTGAAATTGGATTTTCAAATAAGAAAATCACAAAATTCAAAATGGCGGACACAAAATGGCGGTATTTTAGATTGAAAATGCGATTTACGCCGGTCCTATTGATTTTAGAGAAAAATGAGAAAAGCCAGAAAGTGTTTAGAATGTGATTCTGCATAGGAATACATAATTCCGGTTACCTTATTATGTAACCCCTTCACTCTCCCCTACTGAGAAGCCCACTAGGATTGATTGAAGGGGGTTACATAATAAGGTAACCAAAATAGTGTATTCCTATGCAAGATTACATTCTAAACACTTTTTGACTCTTTGGATTTTTCTCTAAAATCAATAGAAACGGGCGTAAATCGCATTTTCAATCTCAAATACCGCCATTTTGAGTTCGCCATTTTTTATTTCTTAATTTTCTCATTGGACTCATAATCAGGAACACCAAAATGAATTTCACTCAAGTTAATGGAAAACTTCCCGAGTTATTAAATTGGGAGTGTTAAATGGGGGTTTCAACCCCCCGAGGGGTAAAACCGCCATTTTAAACATATTACATTTTATATTGGTTCAGTACTGAAGGCATTAGAAAAGATCTCAAGTCTCTATCTTAAGATAGTAAAAAATAGGAACTTATGCAAAAATTGACTTTACTACTAGGGCAGAGCAAAGGGGTTACATAATAAGGTAATCGAAATAGTGTATTCCTTTGCAAAATCACATGAATTTTTCTCTAAAATCAATAGAAACGGCGTAAATCGCATTCTGAATCTCAAAGGCCGTTATTTTAGGACCGCCATTTTGAATTTTTCAATTTTCTCATTGGATTCATAATCAGTGACTCCAAGAACACTCCCAACATAAATTTCGCTCAATTTGTTTGCGTTATTAAATTAAGGGTACAAAATGGGGGTCTCAACCACTAGGGGGGGTGTTATGTTCTTATTTAATAATTTAGTATTTATAATTTTATAAATTAAGTAGACGAGCAATAAATTATACTTGTCTTTCATACGAATTTATTTATAAAAGTGGTAAAATAAAACACATTCTCAATCTACAATAAAACTAAACTAGATAAATATTTTATATACAGAATATTACAAAAGTAATACATTACATAATACGTCCTCCCTTAAATAATTATTTACATAATATTCTAAATTGAAGTAATCTCATAATCTACCTATAGAGCTTAAATATAACTAATTTGACAATTTCAATTTATTCACTATTAATCGTTTAACTTAAGTATATATCATAAATTTAATAATTAAATAACTTATTCATAATCAACTTGATAATAACTAAATAACTATTCATAAGTTAATCTATTAGGAAGTTTAATCTGTCTTTTAGGTCTTACAACTAAATTATTACTTAAATCCTCTGAAGAAGTACCTGCATTCATACTCGCTTCAGCCACAGGGGTTGTAACCTGAGCTTTTGAATTATTCAGTTTCTGATAAATTTCAATATGTGCTGGAGTATTAAGTGTAGGTAACTTCTTTAATTGGTTAGAATGACGTTTCCAGATCTTTTTAACTTCATCTACTTCTACAAGGTAAGTACAATTTCCTATTTTAGATTTAATTATTCCTCTACTCCACCTACTTTTATTTTTATCTCTGTAATCTTTTACTACTACTCTTTCTCCTATCCAAAACTCTATCCTTCTATTTCCCCTATAATACATTTTTTGCTTGTCTTGTTTTTTCTTAACTAATTCCCTAATTTTCTTATCTGAGTTATTTTCCTTAATTAAGTTTTTGTTCATTAAAGTATCAAATCTAGTTTTCAGTTTTCTACCAAACATAATTTCCGCCGGGGCAATCCCAGTGGTACAATGCGGTGTATTTCTATAATCTAATAAAAATCTGCACAGAATGAGGGACTTATTTTTTGTTTTACCATTATGAAGTGCTTTACTTATAGCATTTTTTACTGTTTTAACGCTATTTTCAACTGCACCGTTTGAAGCAGGGTGGAAAGCAGGGCTAGTTACATGGTTAATGCTATTCAGTTTCAGGAATTCCTGGAACTCCCTAGACATAAAGGTAGCAGCATTATCTGACACGAGGGTATTACACAATCCAAATCGAGCAAACAACGATCTTAAACACGTAATGGTTGTTGTTGCCGTAATAGAGTGCGTTTCAAAGACCTCGAGCCACTTAGAATACGCATCTAGAATTACCAAAAAATAGGAATTATTTAATGGACCTAGGTAATCAATATGTATTCTGTCCCATACCCTTTTAGGGTACGGCCAGGGATGAAGTTCTATTTTTGGAGGGTTCCGGCTGTATACATTACAAGATTGACAATTTCCAATATGCCTTTGAATTTCTTTATTTATGCCCGGCCACCAAAAATAGTTCTTACTTAATTCTTTGGTTTTTACAATACCCATATGTGCTGAATGCAATTGTGTTATAATGGTAGGTCTCAATTTAGAAGGAATTACTAAACAGTGATTTCTAAATATACAACCATCAGAAATGTAAAGCTCATTTCTGTTGTCATAAAATGGTTTAATTTTGTTACTTAATTGATTTTTAGGCAGCCAACCATTACGGATAAATTTCTTTAATTGCATAAAAACCGTGTCTTTTATTGACATTAGTTTTACCGTATCAAAATTTAAATTGAACTGATCGTCCTTCTCAAAAAAATTACAATAATCCGTTTCTATTTCCGATGTAAAACTCTCCAATGAGTTCTCATTAGGTAGCCTAGAAAGGCAATCTGCGTAATTTTTTCCTGATGGGACATACTGTAACTTATATTGATAATTGGACAAAATTACCGCCCACCGTCGCAAACGATTAGCCGCGTATTGAGGAATTGAGTTGTTCTCACCAAAAATACACAATAGCGGTTTATGGTCACTAACTAAAGTAAATTTTTTGTAATATAAATATTGATGAAATTTTACCACACCGTAAATTATTGCTAGAGCTTCCTTCTCGATTTGGGAATATTTTTGCTCTGTTTTGCTAAGAACCCTTGACTTATACGCTATGGGTTTTTCTACACCTGAAGGCAAAACATGGCTTAAAATAGCCGAAATCCCAATTGCTGAAGCATCTACTGTTAATTTTAACGGCAATTTTGGATCAAAATGAATTAAAACTTCTGTAGACTGAAGTTTTTGTTTAATTAATTTAAAAGACTTTTCGCAGTCTACTCCCCAATTCCATTTGACATCCTGTTTTAACAAATTATATAAAGGATATAGTATAAAAGCTAGATTATTTATGAATTTTCCATAATAGTTAACCATCCCTAAAAATGATTTTAATTGCTTAACGTTTGTAGGCGTGCTAATATTTTGAATTGCATCCGTTTTGCATTTAGAAGTGTGCAACCCTTCACTGTTAATTATATAGCCTAAATATTCCAAACTATCTTGAAAAAATTTACATTTTTTTACATTTAAAGTTAACCCGGCGTTTTCCAAAATCTTGAGAACATTTTCTACTCTTTGCAAATGCTGTGTGTCATCACTTCCGGTGATAAGGATATCATCTAGGAAGACTATTACACCATCTAACCCTGTAATTAAAGATTCCATAGTTTTTTGAAATTTTGCAGGTCCTGATGCCACTCCAAACATCAAACGGTTGCATTGAAATAGCCCCTTGTGGGTTGATAAAGTTAACAATTTTTTTGATTCATCATCAACACATAATTGCTGATATGCCCCTGAGAGATCCAGCTTACTAAATTTCTTACCCCCCTGTAAAGCGCAGAATAAGTCCTCGATCCTAGGCAAGGGATATTGATCCACTTCCATAACTGGGTTGATCGTGACTTTAAAATCCCCGCACAGTCTGATATCACCTTTCTTATTGAGAACTGGTACCACGGGGGTTGCCCATCGGCTGAATTCAACTTGTTCGATTACACCTAAAGAAAGAAGTCTATTAATTTCCTGCTCTACTTTATCTTTTATAGCATAAGGGACCGGCCTCGGTTTAAAAAACTTTGGAGTGGTGCTAGCATCCTTTAATTTAATGCTTACAGTTCCCTTAGTAAATTTTCCTAATTCTCCAGTAAAAACTGACTTATATTTTTCAATTAGATCGGAAACGGAAGCATTATTTTCTAGGTAATCAAAATTATTTATAGTAATGTTAAATTTTAATAAAAAATCTCGGCCTACAATAGGAGGGCCTCCATTTTTCATAACATAAAAATCCATTACTAATTCATACTGGTTGTATTTAACTGGAATCTGTAAAATACCTACTGGGTTTACTTTTAAACCATTATAAAAACACAAATTCTTTTGAGTGGGGACTAACTTAAATTTGTTAAATTTAGTTTTGTATAGGTTTTCAGAAATTGCCGAAATACTAGCACCGGTATCTATTTGAAATTTAAACTGTTCTTCATTTAGGTCAATAAAAATCTCATAGGGATTACTTTTAATCTTATCATGACAAATAGAAAATAATTCAATATCGTCATTATCAGAATTCTTTGAAATGCCATCCTGCAAAGTTGTTTCTAAAAAATACTGATTTCTTTTTACTTTGTTCCTAAATTTAAATTTATTTTTATTAGAACAAACTGTTGCAAGATGACCCTTCAATTGACAAATATGACAATTAGCAGATTTAAAATAACACTTATCTTTTTCGTGATTTTTCTTCCCACATACTGTACATCCTAGACTTCTGCTATAGCTGCTGATTGATTTATGCTTGCTGTTCTTTTTTATAAAATGCAATGGCTCCGTCTTCACCGATAATGGACCCTGATAGTGGTTTTGCGCTGCCATTTTGTTTTCTGCTATCCTGACCATGTCTTCAAACATTACGGATACTTTTTCTTCAAGAAGTCGATCCAAAACAGCTCCCTTCGAAAAGCCATGTATGAATTTGTCTCTCAAACAAATTTCTAATTCGTTGCCAAAGTCACAGTTGACCGCTAACGAACGTATTCTAGCTGCCCATTCTTTCACCGTCTCATTATCATTCTTTTTAGCATCATAAAATTTATACCTTTCTGCTAAAGGAGTCTTCTGTGGTGCAAAGTGGTTATCAAATTTGTCCACAAGTTTGTGATACTCCATATCTTCGGGTTTTGTTGGACTACATAAGCTGTACATTAACTTATATGCTTCTTCATCCAACATATTTAGAAGTATAGCCCGTCTTCTGTCCGAAGTACTAATGGTATTTGCAAGAAAATAATTATTTAATCTTGCTTTATATATTTGCCATTCCGTTGAATTAATATTAAATTCTTTTAACTGCCCGATTATTTGAGCCGCTAACGTTGTATTTGGCATTGCGATATTCTTATCACTAACTTTTATTCGAAGTATGAAATTTACGGAAATTTACCTCTCTAACGTTAATATTATTAATACGATTTAATTAATTTATCCCGCAATTTATTCTTTATCCTCGTCGCCAAATGTTATGTTCTTATTTAATAATTTAGTATTTATAATTTTATAAATTAAGTAGACGAGCAATAAATTATACTTGTCTTTCATACGAATTTATTTATAAAAGTGGTAAAATAAAACACATTCTCAATCTACAATAAAACTAAACTAGATAAATATTTTATATACAGAATATTACAAAAGTAATACATTACAGGGGGCGTGCCCCCATTTTAAACATAGTACTTTTTATACTGGTCCAGTACTGAAGGCATTACAGAAGATTTCAAGTCTCTATCTTTAGATAGTAAAAAATAAGAACTTAGGCATGTTTTTTGCAAAAATTTACTCTACTATATAGAATGACTAGATTATATATATATATATATATATATATATATATATATATATATATATATATATATATATATATATATATTGCGATGTTATGCAGCTATGCAAATAGAATGCCTTTATGTTTTAGTTTAATTGTGAACTGCACTCGCTAGATTGTTATCTCTCAGGGTCGCCTTTACTAATTTTTATTTGCCTTTACTATATTTTCTCTACACAATGAGACTAAAATACTTATAATTGAATTTTCAAGTATGGGTTCATTTCCTTGAAAATCTTTAAAACTTTAACTAAAAATATTATAGAACAATGGAATTTTAAGTAATCTTTAACTATTGAGAAATTTATTTAATGGGAAACTTTGCTTAACCTTGAAAAATTAATATTCTGACGTTTCGTCATAACCACACTTATGAACTGCAACTTTATGAAATGAGGTAAGTTTGATCAATATTTTAGTTAAATAATATAATTAAATTCTTTATTACTTTATAGGTTATGGGCATCCTCTGCTTGAAGCCTTTTTACAATAATAATGGTACGTTGATTTAACCTCCGAATTAAATTATAAAATCGCACTTCAAACCTCTTGTCACTAATGCTCTGCTTTTTAATAACACTTTCACAAACCTTTTTTGTTATTTATGTAGTTAATAATGCTTCTCCCTTCTTGTAGCCCTTTCTCAGGAACCGGCACGCCGCTCGCTCTCTCGAACTGCCCTGGATTCAGGAACTTGCGTAACTCAGGATACGTCGAATTTCCAGACAGCTAAAAATGTTGTAGGTCAAGAGTACCTGTTTGTCGTTACCTTTATAATTGATAACTATTCTCTTCTTCTAGGATCAAAGTAAAACTTTGAAGGTCTTGCGCCTGTATTCAGTTCGGACATCTTTTGGTAGTAAGTATTTTTCCATGTTTTAAAACTTCTTCTTCTGTAAACTGCTTCTGGTATTTGTTGGTTAAATAAATAACACCTTTACTATATTTTTAAACTGGTTTTTAATCTTTATTTTTCATTAACAAAAATTATTACATCTTCCCTTTACAAGAATTATTATATCAATTTTTTTAAAATGTTTTTTCTCTAACAAACCTCCCTAGAAACCACCATTCTTATTACCTTCATATTTTTCTTTCTTTGTTTCATAATTTAAAATACAAAATTAACTTTTCTTAGATGATTATTTAATTTCTCATTATTTATATATCTCCATTGCAACCATGCATTATTATTGAAGAATGGTTGTTATGGATAAATTTTGATTGATATTTAAAATGGAATGCTATGTTTGTACTATTTTTAAATGTACTAAAAGCTATTTTACAACTTTTCCTTAATTCTAATAACAATTTTGTTTTCAGGTTTGAGCTTCAGATGTGATAACCCATATAGCCCAAATACTTCTTTTATGTAACAACAATAAACTAAATAGATAAATTTAAACTTGAACTCTGTTTTCATTAATGATTTTATATGAAAGTCAATGTTATGAATGTTCAACATCACAACTACCTCTTTTCTGTTCATCAAGCAATTTTAAAACAATAATGAACTTTTATTAACTTGAACTTGGTCAAAATATCATTACAATATATATATATATATATATATATATATATATATATATATATATATATATCTATAAAGGCCTACCATGCGTCCGGACCAAAAGCGTAGCGCCCAGCGTCCTGCGTATATAAAGTGTATATAAATGATGGTATCAGTCAGCGTCAGTGTCAGCGTTAGCAAACTATAGGTTTATTCAGCGTCCATTTTATTTTTCTAAAGTTTAGCAGCTTGCTTGCCTGTCTGCGGTGTCATGTTACTCGCTGTATTTCTGAGAAGATTACGTCATTTAAACTGACAAAAACATTTCTATTTGATTAATGCTACTAAATAAATTCTTTTAGTTCCGTTTCTTTATGTGTATGCATTTTATTTAAAAGGCTTTCATATTTAAAATGCTCTAAAAACATCATAAAACTCGAAATATAATTGGAATTGTATGAAATTTTCTACAAAGCGGTTTTCAAGGTCGCTAATTTCAAATTTGATGTCAACGTTTGCAAATTTTAAAGGACGGATGAAATATGGCGGCCATAATAATTAAAATCTAAAATACTAAAGTATTTTAAAACATTTTGTTTTCGTTTATATTTAAAGTTTTCCATCGACGATTTCCAACAATTATTGCTGTAGAAATGGGTTTACATATATAAGCTATCGTCTTTAGTAATTAGTAATAAAGCGTAAAAAGTAAGATCGCCGATTATCAAGGATCAAAAAACCGTTTTACTTAATTTATGTTATGTAACAAGAAATATTATTGACTGCGAATCTTTTAAAATGACATTTTTGTTTTCGTTATTAGTGCTTACTTCATTTTTTAGGTGCACGAGGTTGGATATAGTCAAGGGTTTTTACAAGGAATTCAAAGATTTATTGATTCAAGTTAAACATAAATTAACAATTATTATCTTTCACTATATTTAATCGATTACTGATGCTGATTTAGGAAAAGAAAATTGATATATAATAAATCTAAAACAATCCGGGTCCAGAAGTTTTGTTAAAAGTTGTTCGTTAAACCGAATAGTGACTTTACATTTTTACGTTAAGTAACTATTTATTATATTGGTAGGAATATAAAATTAGAAACGTTAAAGATAACGAATTTACAAAAAAAATTTATATTATAATAGATTTTAACTACAGCACAAACAAAAATAAAAAATTTCAACGTTATAAGAAATAAAAATTTCGATTTTATTATAAAATGTCCAACGTTATCTGAAACAGTTTTTATCCAATTCAGTAAAGTGATATTTTATTGTTTGCAATTATTTATTTTAAAAAGAAAAACAGCTGTGCATTCAATGTACTAAATGTCGATGTCCTTCAGTGATATGATATCATTTTTGAATAGCAACCGTAGCAATGCAAAACGACAGGTTGTTAACCATTAAATTCTTGGGATTGGAACTGTTTAAAAGATATTTAATTTGTAAATGCTCCGAATGAGTGCTTTTATTTTGATTTACTTTTGATTATATCATATATAACCCAGATTTTTAGTGTTTGGTCTGTTGTTTTTAATATAATAAATAGGTATAACTGAAATGTGAAACCTAGAACCTTGGATGTGTTTCGTGACAGACAATGATTGCCCACACAAACAAGAAGAGGTTTTGTTTAAAAGTTTTGAAATTAGTGAAAAGTAAATCTACAGGGTGGTTGGTGCATCTTAAAGATCCTTTACACATAAAGAAAACACAGAGATTGCATAAAATAATTTCTTAAATTTATTACAAAAAGTACAAGAATATAACCCTTTCTGATAGAGTTACACAACAATTATTAAATATAAGTAAAGATTTAAATACAGTTTTTAACTACTTTATCACAAGTTACCAGCATAATGTTTGTTATTACAATTTAGTTTTTTCTTGTTCTAAATTTGGCAGCTTTTAGGCACTCACTTTACTAAATACCTTTTAAGTTTCTGATCCTTAAACTCCACAAATCTGGATCGTATTAACAATACAAATTACTTACAGGATGCCATTTACGAGACCTCCAATTCTGCTATTAATCCTTTGCATGCAGAGTTTATGTTTCATTATGATTATAATAAAAATTGAGCAGTACTATTCGACTGAATTCCATCTGTCATCAATTATTAAAATATAAACTTGATGGGTTTATCCAAATTCCCCCTGGGGGTTTTACTTAACTTAGAGTTGACTCCTTCTTCAAAGGATCTTCATATACTTAAAGTATCATTAAATTGGTTTTTTTGTTCACAGAAAAACCATGAATTTTTTAACATGAAAGGATTCTTTTTTGTGTTGTTGACATATTGTTTTAATTTTTTTTATATTTGAAATCAACTATCTCAGATCCAAGTTTTATGCACTTTTTATATTATGCAAAAAAAGAAGCGAAAAAGGAGGAGGAACATTCCTCAATTATATTTTACCATTTCAGGAACCAACAATATTAGAAAACGAAAACAAAAAGCGTACAGACGTCAGCAACGCGCAAAAACGTATAAAAAAACAAGTGGCAAGTTAACAGTTCGCCGCAAAATAAATATATACAGGGTGAAACAAAGTTGAACTAGAACTGATGAAGGGATTGTTTCCCGAACATCCTCCCCGGCCTTGAGGGTTCTAACCTCAAAGGGATTATAATTAATAAACATATTAAAAGATAGATTGAACAAAAACAAAAAGAAATATTAAGTTCGTATTATTATTTTTTTCTAAATTTCTGCGGGAAATTCTTCAATTAATTTATCTTGTGGAAGAGGACAAATCTTAGTTATGGATCGTGTGAAACAACCATTTTGAGTTTTAACTTTAACTACCCTGACCTTCTTGTCAGGACTTAAAATAATCTCTATTATTCATGCCAGCGGCCATTTAAGAGGAGGATTATCATCTGCCTTTAGCAGAACCAAATCATTTACTTTTAAGTTTGGAACATTGTAAACCCATTTAGGTCGATTTTGCAAGCGATTGAGGTACTCAATAGACCATCGTCTCCAAAATAATTGTTGAATTTGAGAAATCCTTTGATAAAGGGTAAGTCGATTTTCAGAAATGGAAGTTACACTTTTTTCTGGATGAGCTACTAAACTTGATTCTATCAAGAAATGTCCAGGGGTCAAACATTGCAAATCATTTGGGTCATTAGATAATGGACAGATGGGGCGTGAGTTTAGAATGGCTTCTATTTCGGTTAGAATTGTATAAAATTCTTCAAAGGTAAAAGTGGAATTACCTACTAATCTCTTTAGATGATATTTACAACTTTTTATTGCTGCTTCCCAAATTCCACCCCAGTGGGGACTTCTAGGAGGAATGAACTTAAATGTAATTTGGGTTTGAGCACAATAGTCTTGGATTCCTTTTAAATTACTTTGAGTGCAAAAAAAATTATGTAATTCCTTAAACTGATTCTTTGCCCCTAAGAAATTGGAAGCATTGTCGCTGTAGACTAAAGAGGGATTTCCTCTTCGAGAAATGAATCTTTTCAATGTCATAAGAAAGGCTTCAGATGATAGATTCGTGACCAATTCAATATGAACCGATTTGGTTACCATACAAACAAAAATAGCTATGTATGCCTCGATTAAAGGCGCCTTCCTTACCTTTGACGATTTAATCATGAAGGGACCACCATAATCCACACCTACCTTTTGAAAAGGTCTTGTAACGTTAACTCTATCTTTGGGTAAGCTTGCCATTAATTGTTGAGCTGGCTGAGCTCTGAATCTATAACAAGTCACACAGTTTCTGATTATTCTTTTTATTTCTCTTAATCCATTTAACGGCCAAAACCTTAATCTGAAATTCGATAAAACTGTTTGAGCACCAGCATGTCCCAAACGTGTGTGCTCTTGGGTTAACATAAGAATTACAACATAATTATGAGAAGGAAGCAAAACTGGGTGTTTCTGATCAAAGTTAACATCCGCATTTTCTAACCTGCCACCAACGCGCAAGATACCATCTTTTCATCAAAAAAGGGGTTAAGAGAAAGCAAATTCTTATTACTAAGAAGTTTTTTATTTTGCAGTTCAGAGATTTCCTTTGAAAAATTTTTAACCTGTAGTATTCTTAGAATGAAGTATGTTGCATCTTTCAACTCATTTACATTTAAAGGGCCAGAAAATTTGTTTGAAATAAATTTTGTGTTTTGAATAAAACGCAAACAATATGAAACAGCACGTTGAAGCCTAGAGAAAATTGAAAATTTTAAAAATATAGGTTCCCAAAAGGCAGACTGATCTGTTATTTATTGTAGTAACAAGAGATATTTTCCTTTCTTCCGATATTTCTGGTACAACAGGATTTTTGGCAAATTCAGAAATGTCTAAATTAGGATTCTTTAGAAAAGAAGGCCCGCACCACCAAATTTCACAGTTTAAAACGTCTTGAGGTAACATCCCTCTGGAAGGAAGGTCGGCAGGATTTTCGCTGGATTTGACATAATACCACTTGAATCCTGTTGTTAATTCTTGTATTTGTGATACTCTGTTAGCTACAAAAACTGTCCAACGTGAAGCATGAGAAGTTATCCAGAATAAAGCTATTTGGGAATCTGACCACAAACTCACAGAATTTATTGTAAATCTGTTTTCATAAATAGGCAAAAGTTTTTTCGTTAATCTTGAAAGAAGAAGCATAGCACACAATTCCAAACGAGGAAGAGATTACCTTTAGAGGTGCTATTCTAGATTTTGAAGACACTAAATTACAAGATATAGATCCATCCAAATACAAAGTACGAATATATACACATGCTGAAACTCTACGCTCTTTATAGATTTATTTAAATATAAATACCGAGGTATCTTTAGTTTTGATAAAACAGAAAGATTATTTACAAATTTTTGCCACTCCTGTACGAGATTATCAGTAACAACTGTATCCCATCCAAATTTTAAAGACCAAAGTGTCTGAATCAATAGTTTTCCTACAACTATGACGACAGAGAGCAATCCTAGAGGATCATAGCACAGCTACAGTTGGAAGGATTTTTCTTTTAGTTATAGGACCTTGCAATGAGTTTGAAGAAACTTTGGGAATTAAAATACACAAAAAATCTGCTACAGGGTTCCACTTTAATCCGAGCACCTTATTAGGAGTATCATCAAAATTAATATCATATTCGAGAATCCTTTCTTCAGAAAATGTACTCAAAAATGTTTCTGAATTAGAACACCATTTATGGACCTTGAATCCATGATAGTTTAAAAGAGTATTTAATTCATTATAGAGTTTTTCTAAGTTTGTAAGGTCATCACAACCACAAAGAATGTCATCTACGCAGGTTTGTTTCATCAAAGCTTCTGCGGCGAGAGAAAAATCAGATTCATATTTTAATGCTATTTCCTGTAGTACACGGGTTGATAGAAATGGAGCGGAATTTGTTCCATATGTTACTGTCAAAAGTTCAATACACATGAGTGGTTTATCAGGATTGTCTCGCCACAAGATGTTTAACAGAAAGGTTTGAGATGGATTTATTCTTATCTGTCGGAACATTTTTTCAATGTCTGTAGTTAACACAAACTTGAAAGATCTAAATCTACACAAAATATCATAGAGATCAGGTTGTACCTGATAACCTTTAAGAGTGATGTCATTCAATGACAAACCTGAAGTGGTTTTGCATGAAGCATCAAAGACAACTCGAAGTTTCGTTGAGACACTATTCTCACGAATCACTGCATGGTGGGGTAAAAAATATTTCTGATGTGACGATTTATTTGTTTGAGTAAGGGGAACGAATCTTCCATGATTCAATTCAACGTATTCGTCAATAAATCTTTTATATTCAACGAAATAAGAAGGACTTTTTTGAAATCTTTTTTCTAAATTAAAAAATCGTTTCTTTGCAATCGACAGAGAATCATCAAGCTTTAAGTTTTCTTGAGGGGTTCTCAAAGGAACATTCACTTGAAACCTACCATTATTTGAGATGGTAGTTGTAGATACGAACATTTTTTCAGCTAGCTCATCTTCCATGGCTAGAGGGACCTTTTCCGGAATCTCTTCTGTATTCCAGAATTTAGTAACTAATTGATCAAGAGATGGTGAGTTTCGTACTTGAGTAAACATAGATACTAAAGGTTGATTATTTATTATGGAGGAGGAAGTGTATACTTTAGGTAATAAATTTCTTTGTTGAGAATTGAGAAACGGAACTGTACCTGCAATTACCCATCCTAAATGAGTACTTTGAAGTACTGGGAGGTTTTTTCCAAGATGGAATACACCTTTTTTCAAAAGATTATAATAGCAATCTGCTCCAATTAAAATATCTATTTAAGATGGTTTGTAAAAGAAGGGATTAGCAAGGATTATTTTATCTGGAATATTAAATTTACTAGTATTAATATTAACTTGTGGAAGCATACAAGTTATTCGGGGTAATATAGAACAAGAAATTCTAAAATTTTTGTTTTCATACACATTGGAATGCATAACTAAATTAATCATTCTGTCAGAAATTATGGTACTTCCAGATATTCCTGAAATATTTAATGTTTTACAATAAGGATTGAAGTTAAGTTTTTTAACTAAGTTTTCTGAGATGAAAGAACTTTGACTGGCAGAATCAAGTAACACCTTAGCTGTGATAGGGACTCCCTGAGAATTGTAAATAGTAACACAAGCTGTAGCCAATAGTACATGAACATTTTTGATCGATAAGACAGAGAGAGTATTAGAAGTAAGTGACATACCTTGAGTATTATGCTGTATCAGTTCTTGAGAACCAGAAGGAATTGTATTAATTTGAGAATTTGTTTTGTCATCACCCTGCTCAGGCAAACTTTGTGTTTTTAAATATTTATTGAAAGAATTTGACCTATTAGAAAGTACATTACTATTATGGTGAGGTCCTTGATTTCCTTGAGAATTACTGGTTGTGTTGCTGTTAACATTATTATTGTGAAGAAGAGTATGATGTCTTTGATTACACAGCTTACAGGAGATACTTCTGCACTGAGGTGACATATGGGAAGAGGCAAAACAATTGAAGCACAATCTTTTGGACCTGACAAAGTTTATTCTTTTTGCATGTGGTAATAATTTAAATTTGTTACAAGAATAAATTTTATGAAATTTTTCATTACAAAAAATACAATTATTTAATTGTCATGTGATTTTCCTTTATGTTTGCATGTAAGGAGGTTTTCATCACCTTTTTGGTTGATGAAATCTCGGTTGTTGATAGATTTTCTAAAATGGTACACCTTTTGTTCAAAAATTCAAAAAATTCTGTAAGGTTAGGTAATGAATCAATCTTACGATCAGTCTCAAAACTGCGTCTACTTGCATAGTCGAGCTTACGTTCAAGCGAATAAATTAATAGGAAATCAAAAAGCTGTTTGTCAGTGTAGTTAGTGTGTAGTTTCTTCATTGTGTTAGTTACAAATTTTCTTAATTGTATTGCAGAGCCTTTGTTTATGGAACTTATATCCAAAAGAGAAGCTAAATGTGCATTGATCACTGATATCTTATTTTCATACCTTCCTTTTAAAATATTAATTGCCGTGGAAAAGTTTTCATTAGTTATTTGTAAATTTTCTATTAGTTTTAATGGTTCATCACGCAAATTTAAATACAAAAACCTTTGCACGTCAGTCAATGAGGAGTTATTGGATACCAAAGCAGTAAAAAGTTGATACAAAGACTGCCATTCTGCAACATTTCCTGTGAATAGTTGTAGATTAACTTCGGGTAACCTAATTAAAGGTGTAGCTTGTTGTTGCAGAATCACCGTCTTTGGCTCTGATCGCTCTGGTTTAGTTAACATAGGTGAAGATAATTCTATACGTTCTAATATTTTGGTTAATGTTAAATAATATTGCTCTTCAATTGCGTCACGATTTTCAGCATCATCATGAGCTTCAGAATTCACTAGAAGTTCAATGTTATCTTGTGCTTCAGAATACCTTTCAAAGGCTGTTTGCAAATTCTTTTCTCTAGTTCGGAACTGAAAAACATGTGTCTCTCTATCTTTATTTGAAACTACCCAATTTGAAATTCGAGTAATAGTAGCTTTGGCACTTGTACGACTAATCTTTAGTGCTTCGTAATTCATTTTGAAATCAGACCTTTAGTAAAAGATTTCTAGAGAAGTTAACAAAAAAAGTTAAAAAAATTTGTACGCCCAAAAAGGTTACTATATACTAACATTAAAAGCTAAGGTTGAAATTGTTTTATGCATTCTCAAACTGAAGAATTGTTATTGACCATCCGGGTCGAAGGACCACTTTGTTTCGTGACAGACAATGATTGCCCACACAAACAAGAAGAGGTTTTGTTTAAAAGTTTTGAAATTAGTGAAAAGTAAATCTACAGGGTGGTTGGTGCATCTTAAAGATCCTTTACACATAAAGAAAACACAGAGATTGCATAAAATAATTTCTTAAATTTATTACAAAAAGTACAAGAATATAACCCTTTCTGATAGAGTTACACAACAATTATTAAATATAAGTAAAGATTTAAATACAGTTTTTAACTACTTTATCACAAGTTACCAGCATAATGTTTGTTATTACAATTTAGTTTTTCTTGTTCTAAATTTGGAAGCTTTTAGGCACTCACTTTACTAAATACCTTTTAAGTTTCTGATCCTTAAACTCCACAAATCTGGATCGTATTAACAATACAAATTACTTACAGGATGCCATTTACGAGACCTCCAATTCTGCTATTAATCCTTTGCATGCAGAGTTTATGTTTCATTATGATTATAATAAAAATTGATCAGTACTATTCGACTGAATTCCATCTGTCATCAATTATTAAAATATAAACTTGATGGGTTTATCCAAATTCCCCCTGGGGGTTTTACTTAACTTAGAATTGACTCCTTCTTCAAAGGATCATCATATACATAAAGTATCATTAAATTGGTTTTTTGTTCACAGAAAAACCATGAATTTTTTAACATGAAAGGATTCTTTTTTGTGTTGTTGACATATTGTTTTTCATTTATTATTATATTTGAAATCAACTATCTCAGATCCAAGTTTTATGCACTTTTTTATATTATGCAAAAAAAAGAAGAGAAAAAGGAGGAGGAACATTCCTCAACTATATTTTACCATTTCAGGAACCAACAATATTAGAAAAAGAAAACAAAAAGCGTACTACTTATTTATTTACATAAAACACAAGGGGTGCAAAATTGACGTTTTTGTTTTACACGGCAACTTAAAAAATTGTTGTATAGTCAAAATCTGATAGATAAGAATTGTGAAGATTTTAAAAATCGACATTCTACATATTTGTTTTAAAGTTTTTCAAATTAGCGTAATATAATAAATGCCATAAAATTATATTTTAATTGTATATTTTGATTTATTATTATCTAACAGCATCAGTGATTGATTAAATACCGAATGATAATATAATAATGCATAATGTTTGTTTAATATCCTTAAATGCTATCCATCTTATTAAATCTTACAATTTTATTAAAATTATCGCCCATTTGTAGTAGCAAGCAAATCCGTTTTAATAACGAAGTTTAAATAACGCATAAATAAAATGTATTAAAAGTGTTTATTAGCTTTAACAAAATATAATATGAAAGAATTTTTGTCACCATAAATGACGCAATCTTTACTCAGAAATACAATGCATAAAGTGAAGTCCCGTTGAAATGACGTCACTGTCTAGCGATAAAGCCATCAGTGTTACCAACAAAATTACTGTTATGTGTGGGGACGCAGGGTAAACCGTTGCCGATTTGTATACAAGTGTATACAAATCGCGCGCTATTAGCGCTGCGTGTTGCAAACGCTCGAACTACGATTTTATACACGAATCAAAAATGGGTGTCAAACTGCGCACAGCTAATTTTTACATTTTCGTCATCTAGACACTTTAAGCTTCATATGGTGCAATTTTGAGGCACTAGTCACCCAGCGTCCGTATATCCGGACGCCGAGTGACTTCGGGCGCTGCTTGAACCTAAGATTTTACATGGGGGGACGCATAGTGGGGCCCTATAGATATATATATATATATATATATATATATATATATATATATATATATATATATATATATATATATACACACTAGCAAAACCCGGCGCGCTTTGCTGCGCTTTATCATAACCATATATGGCTATGATTTTAAAAATTACCAAATTTGGAAATGATTTCAAAAATTTCAAAAATTACCAAATTTGACAATTGACAACATATCTATATATATTTTCTTGTCACATCAATCTCAGTACCCATTTTTAACTTCCATATATGGGTTTTTCGCTGTTATTTCGGACCACGATGGCCGATCAGAGTCCAATTTGGTCTTATTTTCTATTCTGGGCCAAGACCTTTCCAATGATACCAATCGGTCCAGTGGTTGCGGAGAAAATCGCATACATACATACATACATACATATATACAGACAGACAGACAGACAATCTTTCCCTTATATATATATATATATATATATATATATATATATATATATATATATATATAATAAACTTTTTAATAAGGGTATAGGTCAAATTTTATTCTTTTTATTCTATTTTTATTTTCATCGGCCAATATTTTAGACACAAGAGTTATAAGAACAGAAAATAACACCTTAAAATTGGATTGGTATCAAAAACCAATTAGCTCAAAAAGATACTTAAATTTTCATTCTAAACATCCTATGAAGATGAAAATCAATTTCATTCTTGGGATGAAAAATAGAGTAATAAAAATATCACATCCGGACTTTATTAATGACAATTTACAAAAACTTTTTGACATTTTACGTGACAATTCATATCCAACATACTTAATTAAAAAGTTACTATATGAAGATCAACACACTATTAACAATGACAATCACCTTGCTCAACCTACTAACAATGACAATCAACTTGCCCAACCTACTAACAATATAAAAATATGTTCATTACCTCATATTGAACATCTTACACCTAAATTAATAAACATTTTTAAAAAAAACAGTAATATAAAAATTTCAAATAACATACCTTTCACCATTAACAAATTATTTACTAGACTCAAAGATAAAATTTTGGTTACAAACTTATCTAACGTCATTTACAAACTTGACTGCTTACATTGTGACAAAACATATATTGGACAAACTACTCAAAGACTCAAACAAAGACTTAACCAACATATAAGTGACAACCGACTAAAACCAAAATCGACAGCACTTAGCGTACATGTTAACAATTTAGATCACAAAATTGACTATAAAAATGTAAAAATTTTAGACATAGAAAATAACTTAACAAAAAGATTATTTTTAGAAATGTGCCACATATTCCGTGAAACTAATTCAATGAATTTTAAAACAGATATTGGTAATCTAAGCATTTTATACAATTGTCTAATTAATCACAATTATAAAAATATTAACAACAGCTAATAATAATATAACTTATTAATTAAAAACTAAAATACAAATCTAGAAACTTTGGACATTTTTTGACAACTAATATTAAAACAAAATTTCCCTCTCAAATTTAAAAATTTTTTTGATGTATAATTAAAATCAAAATTTTGTATATTATATTTTATTGTTACCTATCGTTAATGTTTTTGTAGTTTTTGAGGTTTATGCTTTTTGTGGAGTCTTGTTATTCTTTATATTTCTAGTAAGTAAGTTTTTCTTTTTAATTTATAATTTGCTTAACGTGTCATTTGTAGAGCCCTGATGATGTAGATAATCATCTACGAAATATTGGCCGATGAAAATAAAAATAGAATAAAAAGAATAAAATTTGACCTATACCCTTATTAAAAAGTTTATTACATATTAAAGGTCATTAAACGATTTTATTATATATATATATATATATATATATATATATATATATATATATATATATATATATATAGAAAAATTTATCATCGACTCTGCTGGGACTCGAACCCAGGACCCTCCACTGTCTAGGTGGTATCTCTACCAACTGAGCTACAGAGTACGACTACCAGCATAGCGAGAAATTTTCCATATGAATTAGATGTTTAAGCAGACATACAAAGTAACTAGATATTTTTTTTGAATATTATTAATGAAGATCAGCAAGTCGCATGACAACAACATCAATATTCAAAGTATCTAGATTATTTTTAATCATTCATTCTGTAGCTCAGTTGGTAGAGATACCACCTAGACAGTGGAGGGTCCTGGGTTCGAGTCCCAGCAGAGTCGATGATAAATTTTTCTATATGAATTTGCATTCTAAATATTATTTAATGTAAAATCATTATTCAACTTAACAAAAATTAATATCAACTAAAATTTATATATATATATATATATATATATATATATATATATATATATATATATATATATATATATATATATATATATATATATATATATATATATATATATATATATATATATATATATATATATATATATATATATATATATATATATATATATATATATATATATTGTACTGTACAAGGAATATTTAACCTTGTGCCACGTTGGGCCTCATTAATTAGGTAATGTAGTAATGTTATTTTGTTCAAATATTAGATAATTTATTTAATTATAAAAGGTATATTTCTATTATGAAATTAACAAAATTTATTCTATGAAAAGCCGGGGTTCTACCTTTTCATGAATGAATGCAATTTCATTAGTTATTATGGGTTTGTGTATTACAATATTAGTTCCCTCTATTTTGACTAATAATCAATATCAACATTAAAATTTATCATCTAACCTCAATTTTTTTATATATCTGACAGGTAAGTCAAATTTTATATGACAGGTAAGTCAAATTTTATTCTTTATGAATTTTTTTTAAATTATAATTTATTTCCAGAAAAGATTTTATATATGGAATTTGCAACTTGCCTTACAAGCTTTTATCCAAAGGTAAAAACTATCTACAGCTCCAAAAAAACAAATCTATTGTAAGTAACATTGTTTTGGTAAATTTTACTATGTAGTCATGTGCTTTTTATTTTCTTTCTTTTAAAACTTAGTAAACACTTTTGCTCTGCTATTAACACTCACTAATATCACTGGAGATGTTATTTATACCTAAAACTCCTTTTCTTTACTTCTAACTTTTATATTCCAGGAACCTCTTCTTTATATTAATGGTACTCTTAATATCTCCTGTAGTAACGTTTGATGGACAAAACCACCTTTACTTCCCATATGCTATCACCACCATGCACTCTACAACAAATAAATAAAACGGGACCACTTTATGGGTAAGTTGGTTTATTTTTCTTCTCAATTCGGTTTATGGTAAATCTCTTAATCTTGTACACATGTCATAATTATTCTATATATATTCCACACGTTTTTTATCTATAGTACAATGGATAAATTAATTGATTATAATTTTTTCTATTAGAGGAAAAATTTTTCTCCTGTCCAAAAAAATAACACCACCTTCAATTATTTTATTTTTTTTTCTAGCTTGCTGCAAACTCAATGAAAACCATGAAACAACGTTCATAAAGAAAACATCTACATGACCCTTCATCAACAACGATTATGTCTGAATGTTTAATATTATAATTTATAATAACCTGTCTTATAAAATAATACCCCTTCTTTTTATTTTGTTAAATTTTAATGTATCCTTTAGTTTTTTATTATATTATACCCTTAATTCTTTTATTTTATTCAAAATATCATCACATAAAAGCCCCACTATTTAATAAATAAAAAAAATTAAATCACATGAACAACTTTAATAACATTTTTAACAACTATCATAATATGAAATTTAATTTTTTTTTTTCATTAAATAATTTTATAACCAATCAAATTGATTTTGAATCAATTATATGTAACAGATCAACAATAAAATAAACTATCAACTAACAACATCAACAAATTAACATTTTATCCTTTGAATGAATTCTTCCATTCCTTTTATGAAAAATTATCATTATACTGACTCCCATTATAAATAAAAATTTTATCCTTGCATTAACATTTTATATTTCTTTCAAATGTCATATTAATTTAATAAATGTCATTATTGCTATTAGAGGTTATAAAAAAAATAAATTGTCAATATTTTATGAATATTCATTATACTCTAACAACTGATTATTTTCATCTTTGTATTTATATATTTGTGATATGTGAAATCTCCCTTTTATTTTACCCTCTTCATCCATTAACTCATAAGTATTCCCTTCTGCAAATATTTTAGAAATTGAAAAAGGTCCCTGAAATGGGAGATTTAACTTTTTACATTTTTTTCTTTGTCTATCTGCTACTTTTAAAGTTTTAACTATAACTAAATCATTTATCTTAAATTCTGTTTTCTTTTTAATTCTTTTATTCATTTTTTCTTGTATCCTTTTCTGGTTCTTCTTAATTCTTAATCTTACTTCTTGCAATAATTCAGTGACATCTATATTTTCTTCCCATTCCCTCCAAGGTCTTTCAGGAATAATACCTTTCATTAAAGTAATTGGGCATACTTGAGTTGTCACGTTTGGGATTGTGTTTAAATATTCTTCCACTTGACATAAATATTTCACCCATTGATTATGTTGACGATATGTTAATAATCTCAAATACTTTACCACTTCTTTTATGTATCTTTCTGATAAATTTCCTTGTGGATGTCTAATACTGGAATAAATTGTTTTTATTTCTTGTTTTTGCAATTCATCTCTAAATCTTAAATTGTTAAAATATGTAGCATTGTCTGCTAAGACAGTATCCATTTTTCCTACATGTTCAATAAATTGATTAATAAATCTTACTGCATGTACAGTGTTACAATTTTTTGCCGGAAACAGTTTCACAAATTTTGTAAATACATCTACCATTACTAAGATATGTTGATATCCAAATTGTCCTGGAATCAAGTTAGAAATATAGTCAATTGCAACTAGTTGTAAAGGATATTCTATTTTAAAACTCATATATTTGTTTTGGTTTTTATAATTTTTCTCTTTTCCAAATAAACAAATTTCACAATTCTTTATAATTTTCTTGATTAACGTTATATCATTCTTTATATAAAATAGTTCTCTAAAAACCAAAAATGTTTTTCTCACCCCAATGTGACCATAATTCAAATGAATCATAACAATGATTTCTTTAGCTATACCATTTGTGAGTACTACCATTTCTTTACTTCCAATCCGTTTCATCAATAACTCTTCCCTTATTACATAACCTTTCCATACTTCAACTCCCAACATTAATATTTCCCTCTTTATCCTTTGTATCTCTTCTTCTCGTTGAATCTCTTGAAATCTTTCTTTAGTAAAATCTCCACTCACCATAAACTTTTGTAATGCTATCATAACTTCATTTGACTTACCATACTCCGGAGAGTTATTTCTACTGAAGAAATCAGCCGTCACATTTTCAGTTCCCCTTTTATACCGAATGTCAAAGATATATTCTTGTAATATTAACGCCCATCGGTACAACCTATTGTTTAAGAATTTTTTATTTTTTAAGAATGATATTGCAGAATTATCTGTTTCTATTACAAACTTATTTCCAGTTAAATAAAACTTCAGTTTTTTCACAGCAAATACAATGGCTAACATTTCTTTCTCTGCAACGGTATATCTGGTTTCACAATCCTTCAATACCCTCGATATGAAGCATATTGGCACTTCTTCTCCCTGTTGCTCCTGAACTAATTCTGCAGCTATCGCAAAATCAGAGGCGTCTGTTCTTAATATGAAGATTTGATTAAAATCTGGATACCTAAGTAATAATTCTGTATAAAAGACCATTTTCAGTTTTTGAAATGCTTGTTCCTGTTTTTCAGTCCACTTCCATTTTATATTTTTTTTTAATAACTCTATTAAGGGTATACATAATTCTGAATAGTTTGGAATAAATTTCTTGTAATAATTTAATACTCCAAGAAAACCTCTTAATGTTTTAAGATTTTTAGGTCTAGTTAAATTTTTCAATTCTTCTAAACGTTGTTCGTTGATAAATACGCCTTTTCTGCTAATCACATAACCTAAATATTTTACCTCATCCTTAAAAAATTCACATTTGCTATTATTTAGCTTTAAACCATTTTCATCTAAATTTTCTAATATTTTCTTCACATGCTGGAGATGTTCTTCTTTACTTTTTGAAAAAATTAAAATATCATCAATATAATGCGCGCAGAATTCTTCATACTTATTTAATATTTTCTGCATAGCTCTAACTAATGCAGCTGAAGCAGTGGATAATCCAAATGGTACCACTTTGAATTGATATACTTCTCCTTCTATACTAAAACCAGTATATTTTCTACTTTCAGGATGTAAAGGAATAAGCCAAAATGAATTTTTCAAATCTAACTTACTAAAATAACTTTTACTACAGATTCTACTTAACAGGATGTCCAATGATGGTGGTTGTTCATATTGTGGTTTCGTTATGGCATTTAACTTTCTCGCATCTAGGCAAATTCTCATTTCCGTTTTATTTTGTTTGGGTACAATTACTATGGGATTGATAAAATGTGTTTTTGAAGTTTCAATAATTCCATTCTTTAACAATTTTATAATTTCTGCTTTAACAGCTCCTCTATAAGCAAATGGTATTGGATAAATTTTAGTGTTAAAACCTTCTTTATCATTAACTTCTAATTGATGTTGATAATTTTCAGCCACCCTTGGTTCATCATCTAATAAACTAATATGTTGTTGCAATATGTTACTTAATTCTCTTCTTGTCTCATCATCTATTAATCCAATCTGTCTTTCTTCAAATATCCTTTCAAACAAATTATACAAAACTATCTCATCTTCCCAGCAAACATGGAAGTAACGGCCGTCAGTCGGGCTATTGTCGGCGATGCTGGTCAGTTAACGGCCACGGCATGCTACTAAAGGGCCATCGTAAAAAGTTTGCAGGCAAAATTACGTCCGAAATTGTATGTCAATCCACAACTGGCCCGACGGTGGCCAAAACACTTTATTGAAGCCAACAAGTAATATAATTAATAAATATAAATTTCTCATTACAATCAAAATAATAATCACAGTTATCTGGCAAAAATAGTTGTTATGCAGTAGTGAAAATTGGCTAAAAAGTAAATAAATAATAAAACATTGGTATCTCTTAGTGTTTTGGTTTTCAGTTATTGGTATGTAGACATTCGTTCGAAGGTTGGTTGGTAATACAAGCGTTGTCGTCGGTTTGTTTGTGTTTGTGTTTATCGCGTTGAACTGTTTTTTTAAAAATTTGTAATATTGTGATTAAAATGGCAAGTTCTCAAAGCACTAACGCTTCAAAAAGGTGAGTACTGAGTTTTTTAATTTGATTTTAAAATTTCAACGTCTCACGTGTCTCAACTCATAACCTCACTTTTGGGGAAGTTTTCCCGCCGCTTGAAGTTTTCTTTTTTATTGCAATCGTATTCCTTTTTAAATTAAATTATTATTTATTATTGTTTGCAGGGGTAGTAAGAAAAAACAAATTCAGTAAGAGTGCTACCCAACAGGAAGTAGAAACGATTATCAAAAGCTGGCTAAGGACTGCAACAGACCGAAATGGCGGAAGGAACAGAAGACGTAGTGCTGTCAAAGGTGCCGAGAATCATTAGAAGTTTATTGCCTTGTCTTCTGATGTATTTAATGTTTAATGTTTTGAGTTTATGTTAATTTTGTGAATTGAAATATTGTTTTGTTAATTAAATTAAAATATTTATATTTTAATTTAATTAACAAAACATTTATTTTTATAAAAATAAATGTTTTTGAACAAAATTTTTGACTAGTTATGTGAGCGGCGATTGATCGGCAGAGTAGCGGGCATTGGTCGCATGAATTATGGGCCATCGCTGTAAAATGGCCTTACTCATACGGTGGCCCGGCTAGCGGCCGCAGTCTCCTATTGATGCCGGGCCAATATAGAATTCCGTTAGAGGCCCGCCGCTCGCATAATCGGCTGGAGGGCATTCGGCCATTGAAGGCCCATCATTAAAATGTTTGCTGGGTTCATATTCAACTTTACCATCCATTAACTCTTCTGCCTCTAAAACTTCTTCTTTCCCAATTGATACATCCATCTTACTTAATTCTGTTCCCAATCCAATCCATTTCTTCTTCCTATTCTTCAATATAATACACTTTTCTTCTCCATCAATTATTAATCCATATTTCTCTATCAAATCCATACCTAAAATAAAATCCAAACTCAATCCTTTCACAATTAACAAACTTGCATCTTCTAAACAATCTTCTCCAATCTTCATCTTAATTTGAACCATTTGATTTATTGTTGATATTTTTTTCTTCATAGCTGAAACAAGATTAATGTTTTTTATTTTATAAATTCTATTCTTCAACCCGTCCCAATTTCTTTTCACAATCTCTTCATTAATTAACGACATTTCCGAACCACTATCTACTAAAGCATAATATTTTTGATTCCTAAATTGTAAATTAATAATAGGTAAATTTCTTTTACTAACCAAACTTTCTTCTTCTAAATTTTTAAATGATTCTTCTATCAACCCCGTACCCATATTTAAAATTATTGTTATATTATTGGAGTTTTTTTTTGGCTATTCGAAGTTTCGTCATTGATTTCTACGACTTCGATAGCATGGAGTTTTCTATTTCTCTCTTCCTGTAATTTTGTATTTTCATTTTCATTGAATCTTCTGTAATTATATCCATTTTCTTGGTATTTTTTTCTTTCTTCCTGATTATGGTCATTGTATCTTCTAAAATCTTGATTTCTGTTGTAAGTGTTATACTGATTGTTACCATTATATGCTCTATATTTTGATTGTTCCATATTTCTGTAACCATTGTTTCCATATCCCCTATTAATTTGTCGACTTTGATCATACCCATAATTTCTTTGGTTTCCCCATGTCTTTTCATTTCTAAAATCTGGTATGAATTTTCTCTGCGTCTCTTTCTTCTGCTCTTCTTTTTGTTTTTCATAATTGGTGGCTATATCATAATTTCTGATTATTTCCAAAAGATCTTTTAACTTCTTTATATTTTGCACCGCAATAGCTCTTGCTATCTCCTTCTCCATGTGTCGAGATAAATGTTGCACAATTTCCTCTTCTGTCAGTCTTGGCATTAAATATTGTGCTTGGTTGTACTGATCTATAACGTAATTTTCTCTAGATCCTTTATAAGCTGCGTAACTTCCAGAAGTTAGATTTGTTCTAATTATAGCTTGTTGCGAACTTCCCCAGTATTGTTGTATAAATAATGTTCTAAATTCTTGATAAGTTTGATATTGATTTCGTATGATACTATGCCATTTTTCTGCATGTCCAATTAAAGAAATATTTATAATTTGAAATTTTATGTTTTCTGAACCTTCATTTTTCATCATCTCATCTAGTTTATTCAAAAATACCATAGGTTGTTCATAATTTCGTCCCTCAAATCTTGGAATCATTTCTGGACCACATCTAAAATTTCCATTAGCCCCACATAAATCCCTTCTATTTCGTTCTAAATTATTTACATTATTTTTACCCTGGTCAATAGATTTCCCTATCGTTTCTAAATTTTCACTCACTCCTTTACCAAAATGCTCCAATTTCTCATTAACTTCTGTTGTCTTCTGCATAACTTCTTCTGTTCGCTTTTGATGCTCTTCATTCTGCCTTTTTAAAACTGCCATAGTTATTTTCTGATTCTCCTCTCTCTTCTTCTCTCCTTCTTGTATTTTCTTGTTTACTGCTTCCATTCTTTCTTCTGTCTGTTTGTTTGCTACGTCCACCTTTTCTTGTATTTCTTTGCTCACCTCTTCTCTTGCCGTTTTTATCTTCTCTTCTACTAATTGACTGTTTTTTTTAGCAAACTCAATAAATGTCTTTTCAACCCTCTCCTCTAACTTCTTTATTACTTCTGCAGATTTTTCTATTTCCTCTTGAATTTTATCAATTTTCTCTGATGATTCTTCAAATTTTCTTTCCATCTTTTCCCTTGTCTCTTCATTTGACCTTTTCATTTCTTCTTTCAAATCTTCTTGATTTTTCTCCATCTTTTCACTCATCTTTTCTTGGTTCTTTTCCATCTTTTCATTAGACTTTTTCATTTCTTCATTTGATTTTCTGATGTATTCAAACAATTTTTCAAATTGACTACTCTCCATTGATGTTCCTTGTTCAATTCTTGTCTCCACTAATTCTTCCTCCATCCGTATCATTCTTTCTGTTTCTTCGGGATTCTCTTCTTCTATGATTGTTTGTTGTTTTTCGTCGGATCCTGTTTCTCTTTCATCTCCCTTATTTTTATCGTCTTGTGACACATAATGTTTTCCGGATCTTCTAAGCATCCTGTCTCCTTTCTCCATTCTTGTTTTTCTACTTTAAATTACTAAAAAAAAATTATGTTATACACATAGACAAATAAAATAGTTATTATGAATTCTATTATATTTGCAGACAGTATCTAAAAAAATGTGATATTTTCAAACTTATTAATTCTCACTAGTATGCAAACACGTTGGTTTTTTTTTTTTTTAAAATTAATCTCGTTTAACTCTGCAAAAACTTGCCAAACACGTTGGTTATTAAAGTTAATCTTATTTAACTCTGCAAAAACTTGCCAAACACGTTGGTTATTAAAGTTAATCTTATTTAACTCTGCAAAAACTTGCCAAACACGTTGGTTATTAAAGTTAATCTTATTTAACTCTGCAAAAACTTGCCAAACACGTTGGTTACTAAAGTTAATCTTATTTAACTCTGCAAAAACTTGCCAAACACGTTGGTTACTAAAGTTAATCTTATTTAACTCTGCAAAAACTTGCCAAACACGTTGGGCGCCATTTAATTTGTACTGTACAAGGAATATTTAACCTTGTGCCACGTTGGGCCTCATTAATTAGGTAATGTAGTAATGTTATTTTGTTCAAATATTAGATAATTTATTTAATTATAAAAGGTATATTTCTATTATGAAATTAACAAAATTTATTCTATGAAAAGCCGGGGTTCTACCTTTTCATGAATGAATGCAATTTCATTAGTTATTATGGGTTTGTGTATTACAATATTAGTTCCCTCTATTTTGACTAATAATCAATATCAACATTAAAATTTATCATCTAACCTCAATTTTTTTATATATCTGACAGGTAAGTCAAATTTTATATGACAGGTAAGTCAAATTTTATTCTTTATGAATTTTTTTTAAATTATAATTTATTTTCAGAAAAGATTTTATATATGGAATTTGCAACTTGCCTTACAAGCTTTTATCCAAAGGTAAAAACTATCTACAGCTTCAAAAAAAACAAATCTATTGTAAGTAACATTGTTTTGGTAAATTTTACTATGTAGTCATGTGCTTTTTATTTTCTTTCTTTTAAAACTTAGTAAACACTTTTGCTCTGCTATTAACACTCACTAATATCACTGGAGATGTTATTTATACCTAAAACTCCTTTTCTTTACTTCTAACTTTTATATTCCAGGAACCTCTTCTTTATATTAATGGTACTCTTAATATCTCCTGTAGTAACGTTTGATGGACAAAACCACCTTTACTTCCCATATGCTATCACCACCATGCACTCTACAACAAATAAATAAAACGGGACCACTTTATGGGTAAGTTGGTTTATTTTTCTTCTCAATTCGGTTTATGGTAAATCTCTTAATCTTGTACACATGTCATAATTATTCTATATATATTCCACACGTTTTTTATCTATAGTACAATGGATAAATTAATTGATTATAATTTTTTCTATTAGAGGAAAAATTTTTCTCCTGTCCAAAAAAATAACACCACCTTCAATTATTTTATTTTTTTTTCTAGCTTGCTGCAAACTCAATGAAAACCATGAAACAACGTTCATAAAGAAAACATCTACATGACCCTTCATCAACAACGATTATGTCTGAATGTTTAATATTATAATTTATAATAACCTGTCTTATAAAATAATACCCCTTCTTTTTATTTTGTTAAATTTTAATGTATCCTTTAGTTTTTTATTATATTATACCCTTAATTCTTTTATTTTATTCAAAATATCATCACAATATATATATATATATATATATATATATATATATATATATATATATATATATATATATATATATATTGATAAAGGGTACCTTGTCACCTCCAAAGTAGATACCCAGCATACGTTGTCACCTCATATATAACGTTGTGACCTCCGTTTTCGGAGGTCACAACGTTTTGCCCTGTTTTCGACTGTATAAGCATATAGATGGTGTTAGAAGCCTAAATTCAAATTTTTGTCTGGAGGTGATAACGTCATACTTATACTCACAAAATTAATTTTTAATTCAGCTGTAGATCGCTGGCGTTGCCGTCGCTGTTAGTTGTATAATTGCCAATACGATGTCACCTCCGCCTGTATATGTTGTTTTTTGTATCATGTACGGTACGTTGCAGGCTCCACACATTGGCAACGTTGTGTACAAGACCTAAACCACTCAGGTATATAGAATTCCATCGAAACCAGTACCCCTGGCGTAGTTTCGGCCATTTCACGCTACCTAAATTTTTACAGACCCTTTTGGGTATAGTAGCAGCATTTAAATAAATATTTGTAAACTACTCAGAAAATTTAAGGGATCTCTTGAATTGTACGTCATTTTTAAATAGTTAATGATACTTAAGAACAATAAAATAATAATTTCTATTTCATTTAAAAAGTTTTGAATTGAAAACGACTTTCTTTGAGATATGAAAAAAATTAAATAGGAAATACATTTTAGTCGTAATTATGTATAAATAAAAAATTCATCTTTTTACAAAATGATCATTTCGGATTTACTGGATTATTATTATTTGATTATTATTTTAGGAATTGTCATATGACATATGATATATTCATTCTCGCATCCACAAAGAAAGATTTAAAATCTTTAAAATCTTCAATATTTTTAGTATTACAATTAATATAATAATTAATATAATTTTCAAAGAGAAATAATTTTACTAAGCAAAATAATGTAACATTTGGTATGTAGTTTGCAAATTTCACCAAATTACCCGGTTAATAAAGTTTTCATTGACATTCTAACTATGTTTACATTTGATGAAGGAAAGAATAAGTCTGAAATACTCATTTTGTAATATATATTATGTAATTAGGAGATCAAGCGATATTTTAAATCCAAGAAGATTTTTAACGCCGAGGCGCCAGCCGAGGCGTTATAACATCTTTGAGGATTTAAAGAAGCTTGATCTCCGTATTGCATAAGTTGTTTTATTTTATTTCGTATTTCAATCCTAATTTCTCCCTTTTAAAATCCATCCAAATTTATTGTATAAAGAAGCAAGTTGCCTTGTCTGTGTCATCATACGCGTAACTAAGGAGATAAAAAGCAGCATGCATGCATGCATGTGGCTATAATGCAACATCAAATTATTTACGTTGCCAACAACAACGGAGATCAAGAACGTCTTGAACTCCGGTATCATTGACAAAGGAGATCAAGATATACTTTATATTACTAATTGTGGTATATAAAGAATTGTTTGAAATACGAAATGAAATAAAAAATATTAACTGTTTATATTTTTACATAATTACAACTAAAACATATTTTCTATTAAATTCCATATTGTAGCGGAAAATAAAACCTTACGTCATAATCTTGACATGAAGCTTTACGTACTGAAAGGCTTAAACAAACGTCAGTTTAACATAAAGTGTCGTATTTTTATTATTAGTATAGTCAATTTTTGCATTAAGTACGTATTTTTTACTATCTAAAGATAGAGACTTGAAATCTTTTCTAATGCCTTTTGTACTGGACCAATATAAAATGTAATATGTTTAATATGGGGGCACGCCCCCCTGGTGGTTGAGACCCCCATTTTGTACCCCTGATTTAATAACGCAACCAAATTGAGCAAAGTTGTGTTGGGAGTGTTCTTGGGGTCGTTGATTATGAATCCAATGAGAAAATTAAAAAATTCAAATAGCAGACCCAAAATGGCGGCTCTAAAATAACGGCCTTTGATATTGAGAATGCGATTTACGCCATTTCTATTGATTCTAGAGAGAAATTCAAAGAATCAAAAAGTGTTTATAATGTGATTTTGCAAAGGACTACGCTATTTTGGTTACCTTATTATGTAACCCCTTCGCTCTGCCCTAGTAGTAGAGTCAATTTCTGCATTAAGTTCTTATTTTTTACTATCTAAAGATAGAGACTTAAAATCTTTTGTAATGCCTTCAGTACTAGACCAATATCAAATGTAATATGTTTAAGATAGGGACACGCCCCCTCGGGGAGTTGAAATCCACATTTTAAACTCCCAGTTTAATAACTCGGGAAGTTTTCAACCAAGTTGAGCAAAAACTATGTTGGAGGGAGCTGTGAGGTCGCTGATTATGAGTCGAATAAGAAAATCTCAAAATCTAAAATGGCGGACACAAGATGGCAGTATTTTAGATTGAAAATGCGATTTACGACGGTTCTATTAATTTTAGAGAAAAATGAGAAAATCCAGAAAGTGTTTAGAATGTGATTTTGCATAGGAATACATAATTCCGGTTACCTTATTATGTAACTCTTTCACTCTCCCCTACTGAGAAACCCACTAGGGTTGATTGAAGGGGGTTACATAATAAGGTAACCAAAATAGTGTATTCCTATGCAAGATTACATTCTAAACACTTTTTGACTCTTTGGATTTTTCTCTAGAATCAATAGAAACGGGCGTAAATCGCATTTTCAATCTCAAATACCGCCATTTTGAGTTCGCCATTTTGTATTTCTTAATTTTTCATTGGACTCATAATCAGGAACACCAAAACCCCCCCAACATGAATTTCACTCAAGTTAATGGAAAACTTCCCGAGTTATTAAATTGGGAGTGTAAAATGGGGGTTTCAACCCACCGAGGGGTAAAACTGGTACTGAAGGCATTAGAAAAGATCTCAAGTCTCTATCTTTAGATAGTAAAAAATAGGAACTTATGCAAAAATTGACTTTACTACTAGGGCAGAGCAAAGGGGTTACATAATAAGGTAATCGAAATAGTGTATTCCTTTGCAAAATCACATGAATTTTTCTCTAAAATCAATAGAAACGGCGTAAATCGCATTCTGAATCTCAAAGGCCGTTATTTTAGGACCGCCATTTTGAATTTTTCAATTTTCTCATTGGATTCATAATCAGTGACTCCAAGAACCCTCCCAACATAAATTTCGCTCAATTTGTTTGCGTTATTAAATTAAGGGTACAAAATGGGGGTCTCAACCACTAGGGGGGCGTGCCCCCATTTTAAACATAGTACATTTTATACTGGTCCAGTACTGAAGGCATTACAGAAGATTTCAAGTCTCTATCTTTAGATAGTAAAAAATAAGAACTTAGGCATGTTTTTTGCAAAAATTTACTCTACTATATAGAATGACTAGATTATTATAAAGCAGGGGATGAATGAACTTTCGTTCAAAGAGAAAAAATTGCAACACATGAAAAAAAAACGTTATAGGTCCTGTAAATGATTCTCCATAGTTATCGTTTCAAGATTTCAGACGCAACTTCTGTCTTCCTTCAGAGATCAAACTCGTTCTGTAAAGTTTCATTGCCGGATTTATAACATAAATAACTATAAATCAAAAATGTTTCTTTTTATAACATTCTATTCGTAAAAAAATCCTATACTAACATCCTATCCTATTCGTTTGTTGGCGAAGGAAATGGACATGAGCTCCAGATCTATGTCGCCACTGATCAAGGAAGACCTTAGTATGAGGACTGGACACTTGTTAACAGCTCGACATAATGAAATAAGAAGAGTTGGAGACAAGTCTCATTTGCAGAGATAGGTGAAAAATTTTCATCGCCCAATCTTGTTTCCCTGTATTTTATATTTGGATTTAGGATTGATGCATTATGATTACAATTAAAGTAATTGTCAAACAATCCACATAGTTGATTTGGAAAACCCGTTTGCACATCGCAGCTAGGATGCGTGAACTCTCCTAAAGTCATTCTATTTAGATTCCTTATAGGAATCGAGCCCAATTAAGTAAAATACTTGTATTTACCCTATAGCGGAGTTGTTCACATGATAAGATTATTATTTATTTATTATTTAGGCGGAGTTATTTATCGCTAGTAAATAGCAACAAACAAAGTCACTTTAAATCCAAATAAAACATACTATTTTTTTCCACTAGGGTAAAAGTGCCTCCTCTCTATGATTAGAAGTTTAGTCTAGCAATACCAACAATTTTTTATTAGAAGAAAAAAAATTAAAACAAAGGTCTTTGAATAAACCCCAGCGTGGCTGAATACTGGACAGTCAAATGTCGTTTTCTCGACATTGATCCAAGTGTAGGCGAATTTTCACATATCGAATCTTGGTTCTCTAACTCATGTTTAATATGTATTTATTTTTAAGCGTTTTATATGTATAAAATGATGATGTACTTAAAACAATATTATTGCTTGGATGATTGTTAAATCTAAGACGGCTGTGAAAACTGCTGCAGCGCTATATTTCCAGCGGTGTGTTGGACGCACCGATTTTCACCCACGTTTCAAGCAATTTTCAGATTCTGAGTCTCGGTTGTTTAATTGTCACTCGAGGGTTAATCAACAACCTGATACTAATTTTCGGTTCACTAAACGTTGTACAAGTCGGAGCCAATGTTCAGAAACCGAATCAGGGTTCCTTACAACTTGCCCAAGCTTCAGCAAATTTTCACCCGTTAGGTTAATACCAGTTACCCATGCAATATACTTAAGTCAAATATCAGATACTATTTCGCTAATTTGCTTTAGCTAGTCTAAAGCTAAGTACTCACAGCAGCGGATCCGCAGGCGGATGTCATACGATTGGTCGGATTGAGTCGATTTGACTCAAACCGACCAATCGTATGACATCCGCCTGCGGATCCGCTGCTGTGAGTACTTACCTTTTTAGTCAATCTCTACATATCAAGTGCCGGTTAAATACTTATCACCCAAAACCTTAGCCAACTTTGAATCTTAGGTTCGCTAAACTAACTCCAGTTTTAGCAATCTTCAAAATTCAAAATCTTGGTTTCTTACCCTTCGGCTAAGGTTGGGTCAATATTCAT
Source organism: Agrypnus murinus (assembly GCA_929113105.1). Taxonomy (NCBI): domain Eukaryota; kingdom Metazoa; phylum Arthropoda; class Insecta; order Coleoptera; family Elateridae; genus Agrypnus; species Agrypnus murinus. The sequence goes on along the minus strand of OV816027.1, from coordinate 139,154,362 downwards.
ATTATATTTTGCTAGATTTCTGTAAATGTGGTTTATTGTAAAGATGGATTAGTGGTTGCTAACCTACTGAATTTTTATGAACTTAAACTTACACTGGCAAGACTAAAGTGTAAACTATATTGACTTACCGACTGTACATATGTATTTGCACAAGAAGACGTACACTATGAAAGTGTTAGGTTTGTACGGTCTCAATATGTGTTGAGAGTCTAAGACATTAATCATTTATACGAATTTTCGATTTCTTCGTATTTATTTTGTTAATGAATATTTTATATCCAACACAAAAATCGACTTTGCATTCAGTTACGGCGAAACAGTAATGGTAGACTTCGTTGCTTGTTTGCACTAGCATTCATTAAAGGAAAAGGATTGTGTAATAGTTGCTTTGTTTCTCAATTACCAGCCTTGGTACTACATTAACATTCAAGATCGGTCCAAGACTAACTTTAGTTTTATTGCGATATCGGTGTCATTTATTGTCCAAAACATTGCATAACGTATTGGTTTTAGCCAATAACAACCAATATTGGGTAACTCTGATCTTTCCATGTCTGAGACCAAGCTTGGTATCAAATTATCATCCCTACTCTTTAGTCTAGCAGTGGGCCATTTTTGGATATTAAGGTTGTGCCAAGGTTGATAAACATTGTTTCAAACAAAAGCTTATAGTGGTATTTTGTTTTAAATGGAGAGCCGCGATTGCTAACATAATTAAGCGTCAAATAAACTGCCACTTTTAATTCTGATAACGCAATATACCTACTATTTATCTATAGTTTATACAATGTTATCTAAAAAGACTACATTAAGTTAAACCTGTCTTTAATGTGGACTTAAAGTACACGTTCCATAAAACGTAGATGTTTTGTCGTTAGTAAGTGCTTTATTTAAAACATAAGTTAAAACATAAATTTACAAGAGGTAGGTACATGTATAACAGTGTAACATACGTATTCTGTATTTCGTTAGATCAACAAATGCTGGAAAAAATGTCTTAAGCAAAAATTCTATAAAAATGTTGATTAATTTGTTGTGTTTCGATTTGTTTTAATCTTAATAAGGTTGGTAACTCTTTTTGTTAATCAAATCACGGGAAATTCAATGGTCCTACATGATACGTGCGTGACTTCGGAAACAACAAGCATTTGTTGTAAAAAACACAATATTTAATTTGTTTATATTAAACTCTTATCGAGTTTAGTAAAAATTAAAAGAGTATCTGCCTTTATTTCAATCGAAATGGAATCTGGATAAAAGCATATTCAATTTAACCGTTATTCCCGAGATTAAAAGAAACTTTGTAGAATATCATATTTATACAAATACTACGTTACATAACTGATTTATGTCTAATACATCTAAATTTCAAAAATGTGCTATACTAATTATACGCAATATTGGTACTGGTTGCGTTCTTAGACTTTTATTGACAATAACAAAAGAATTCCCTTTTTCTGGTTTTGTTATATTTTCAGTTCATTATAGAAAGAAATTTCTTTCTAATATATAACCGATCTAAGTATTTCTAATCAAATTACTAAAGTTTTCATTTAAAAAATACAACTTTATGAAGTAAACCAGAAATCAATGATTATAATTAGAAAAGCCTTATTCAACTAGTCAGTGCTACTGATAAAGACACTTTAATAGTGTCGAAACGGCTTTTTAATATCTTTAATAACAATTCATAAGAAATACAAAAACGACAATTTCCTATAACTCAAAAAATAAAAAATAAGTAAATCGAGAATGCTCGCTTGTTTTCTTTTGTTATCTGGCCACTAAAATGCCCTCGCGAGCAATTTAAACCACCCGATTTCAACATCTGGAGACCCACAAGAGAACCTTTTTATTAAATGTGCATCTATGGAATGTGGAGTCAACGCTCTGTATATATAACTGCACATAACGGTGGTATCTTCTGACCTCCGAACACTTGGCAGCGCTGCTGGAGGTAACAGCGAACTATAAGTATCTTCTTATATATAAATTTTGGAGGTCGGTTCGTATCTTCTGTATACTCTATATATGACAAAATAAAACAAGGGAAATAATTTCCCCTTTCTTGAGATTCGGATTCTAGAGGTTCCCCTCATCACAAATATAACAAATTTTTAGCAATATATCCACGGGAATACCCGGAAGTCAGGCCGTCTCCTCTGTATGACGGAGGTGACAGCTTAACAGGCATCAATATATATATATATATATATATATATATATATATATATATATATATATATATATATATATATATATAATGATTTTACATTAAATAATATTTAGAATGCAAATTCATATAGAAAAATTTTATCATCAACTCTGCTGGGACTCGAACCCAGGACCCTCTAAAATTTATATATATATATATATATATATATATATATATATTTTTAGATGAAGTTAATTTTTACTAAGTTGTATAATGATTTTACATTAAATAATATTTTGAATGCAAATTCATATAGAAAAATTTATCGACTCTGCTGTATATATATATATATATATATATATATATATATATATATATATATATATATATATATATATATATATATATATATATATATATATATATATATATATATATATATATATATATATATATATATATATATATATATATATATATATATATATATATATATATATATATATATATATATATATATATATATATATATATATATATATATATATATATATATATATATATATATATATATATATATATATATATATATATATATATATATATATATATATATATATATTAATGAAGACATAATTTGAATTATGAAAAATTATTATCTCCGACCAGGATTCGAACCCGGGCTTTCTGCTATCCGGGCAGATGCTCTACCGCTGAGCTATCGGAGATCGATTACTGGTGAAGTAATAATTCTTCATATAAGTTATAATAATGTGTAAACACATAAGAGAGTACTAATTATAATTTGCTATGTTAAATATGTTACTCTCTTATGTGTTTACACATTATTATAACTTATATGAAGAATTATTACTTCACCAGTAATCGATCTCCGATAGCTCAGCGGTAGAGCATCTGCCCGGATAGCAGAAAGCCCGGGTTCGAATCCTGGTCGGAGATAATAATTTTTCATAATTCAAATTATGTCTTCATTAATATACATTAATCTTGGTGCTAAAACACGATAATTCTAAATCATTAAAGTATATATATATATATATATATATATATATATATATATATATATATATATATATATATATATATATATATATATATATATATATATATATATATATATATATATATATATATATATATATATATATATATATATATATATATATATATATATATATATATATATATATATATATATATATATATATATATATATATATATATATATATATATATATATATATATATATATATATATATATATATATATATATATATATATATATATATCAATGATTAGAAGTAATAATGCGCGTAGAGATGATATACAAGAAAGAGTTATAATAATGGGATATCGCGCAACATATATATATATATATATATATATATATATATATATATATATATATATATATATATATATATATATATATATATATATATATATATTATATATATATACATATATATATATATATATTTGCTTAATTATTTTATCTATACATCTTTACATATTATCTACAACTGTATTTATTTACAAATTTTATATATACAATTATTTTAACGTGAACTTGTTTTGTACTCAGTCTATTCTTTACCCTAAACCTCATGTTTAATCTCACCTCTGTTCCTTATACTGTTTGTTGTACAAATATTACACTCAAATGGTTTCTCACCACTATGAGTGAGCATGTGCCTCTGCAAACTTGTTTTCTGTGAGCACTTAAACCTACAAATATTACACTCAAATGGTTTCTCACCACTATGAGTGAGCATGTGCCTCTGCAAACTTGTTTTCTGTGAGCACTTAAAACTACAGATATTACACTCAAATGTTTTCTCACCACTATGAATAAGCATGTGCTTTTGCAAACTTCCTTTTTGTGAGCATTTATAACTACAAATATTACAATCAAATGGTTTCCCACCACTATGAGTGAGCATGTGCTTTTGCAAATCTCCTTTTTGTGAGCATTTATAACAACAAAAATTACACTCGAATGGTTTCTCACCACTATGAGTGATCATGTGCTGTCGCAAACTTCCTTTTAGTGAGCATTTATAAGTACAAATATTACACTCAAATGGTTTCTCACCACTATGAGTGAGCATGTGCTGTCGCAAATTTCCTTTATGTGAGCATTTATAACTACAAATATTACACTCAAATGGTTTCTCACCACTATGAGTGAGCATGTGCTTTCGCAAACTTCCTTTTTGTGAGCATTTATAACTACAAATATTACACTCAAATGGTTTCTCACCACTATGAGTGAGCATGTGCTTTCGCAAACTTCCTTTTTGTGAGCATTTATAACTACAAATATTACACTGAAATGGTTTCTCACCACTATGAGTGAGAATGTGCTTTCGCAAATCTCCTTTTTGTGAGCATTTATAACAACAAATATTACACTCGAATGGTTTCTCACCACTATGAGTGATCATGTGCTGTTGCAAATTTCCTTTATGTGAGCATTTATAACTACAAATATTACACTCAAATGGTTTCTCACCACTATGAGTGAGCATGTGCTTTCGCAAATCTCCTTTTTGTGAGCATTTATAACTACAAATATTACACTGAAATGGTTTCTCACCACTATGAGTGAGAATGTGCTTTCGCAAATCTCCTTTTTGTGAGCATTTATAACAACAAATATTACACTCGAATGGTTTCTCACCACTATGAGTGATCATGTGCTGTTGCAAATTTCCTTTATGTGAGCATTTATAACTACAAATATTACACTCAAATGGTTTCTCACCACTATGAGTGAGCATGTGCTTTCGCAAACTTCCTTTTTGTGAGCATTTATAACTACAAATATTACACTCAAATGGTTTCTCACCACTATGAGTGAGCATGTGCTTTTCCAAACTTCCTTTTTGTGAGCATTTATAACTACAAATATTACAATGAAATGGTTTCTCACTACTATGAGTGAGAATGTGCTTTCGCAAATCTCCTTTTTGTGAGCATTTATAACTACAAATATTACACTGAAATGGTTTCTCACTACTATGAGTGAGAATGTGCTTTCGCAAATTACCTTTTTGTGAGCATCTATAATTACATGAATTACATTCAAATGTTTGTGGCATATTTATTTTAAATAATCACTTATAGACACTTGTTTACATATGGTTTAGTATCAGAAACATGGAACGATTCTGAAATTTAGGTTTTAAAAGGAAATCTACATGTTATAGTTATATCTACATTCAATCTTTGGGGTGGTTTCCAATTACTAATGTTTGTTGCCGCCAACAGCTTTGCCATCAACTACAAACAAACTATCAATTAATTTGCGTGCATTTTTTTATATTAATCATGTTTTCTCCTAATGTTCTTATCCTCTTACTATAAATGCTCTACGAGATAGTTGTGTTGTAACATCTTTCATTTAATATTTTAAATTTCTACTTCAAATGAAATATATTTTAGAATATATGTATACTATTATAGGAATTATATTTAAGTTGTGGGGTACCCTATAAATATATAGCATAAGATTAGAGTAACAAAACTACTGTAGGAATTTTATGCTAACGTACCGTTAAACGGTATTGACAGTTGAAAACACTTGCTAGTAGTTCCTTAAAAAAACTGCAGTGAAACAATTTAGGCTTACAGAATCACAGCGTGCTGCAACATAGCATTTCCATTCAGAATTTGACGTTGAACACCTCCATAGATTGTAAGAAGATTGAGCTAAAACATTTTGAAACATTCAAAAACACTTAATTCATGGAGATGAGAAAGTAAAGCAATTAAAATATTCTAACCTTTCCATAAAAACACACAAATGCTGCTGATCCAGTTGTAACGTACTTAATTATTGTTACTGTACGTTATATGATTCATAATTAATAATATAATAAGAATTGTTTTTTTCCGTAATTTGTTCTGGGCAGCAAGCAAGGTTCACCTAGTGAAATATAATAATAATAATAATAATTATGTGCACTAACGTTTTGCATGCGTCATGCGAGCCGAGAGAGAAGGATGAGATAGGATTCAAAACCGGAGTGAAGACAGCTGCTCTAACCGAGCTGCCCATTTCACTAAAACGCACGAACGCGCAGTGGTGTGCGGACTACTCAGCTACAAAATACAAAACACTACAAAACGGTAGGTATCTGTTCAATTAAACATATGTTGTTAACAGACACAGCCGGCACCTAAAACTCTATTCACTTGTTGGCTGCCCAAGGGGGTTAAAAAAGAATATCAAATAGAAAAATAATTCCTGTAAATCTACGCACCGTTTTATTATTTCACAAACCCATATAAAAAATATGGTATCAAAAGACACAATAGCCAGTGGTAACAAAATTCCCTTAGCGGCCATCGGAGGGGGTCAGAAATGGATTTTTAGTAGAAAAATAATTCCTGTAAATCTACGCAACGTTTTATTATTTCACAAACCGATATAAAAAATGTGTTATCAAAAGATATAATAGACAGTGGAAACAAAATCTCCTTAGCGGCCGTCGGAGGGGGTCAGAAATGGATTTTTAATAGAAAAATAATTCTTGCCTAAATTTACAGGAATTATTTTTCTATTTAATATTCTTTTTTAACCCCCTTGGGCAGCCAACAAGTGAATAGAGTTTTAGCTGCCGGCTGTGTCTGTTAACAACATATGTTTAATTGAACAGATACCGTTTTGTAGTGTTTTGCATTTTGTAGCTGAATAGTCCACACGCCACTGCGCGTTCGTGCGTTTTCGTGAAATGAGCAGCTCGGTTAGAGCAGCTGTCTTCACTCTGGAGGATTCAAAGGCGTTTCAATTGAATCGCCTTTGAATCCTATCTCATCCTTCTCTCTTGGCTCGCATGACGCATGCAAAGCGTTAGTGCACATAATAATAATTTTTTTTTGAGTGTTAGCGGCATCAACTTCTATGGTTATTAGCCGCTTTACAAGTTTTGTTTACAAAAACTTTGTCAGATAATATTTCTTTTGATGACTCTTAGATTGATATGAGATAATATATACAATACAAAATGTATATATATTAGTACGTGAAACATGGGTTTAATAAAATTCACATATAATTAGACAAACAGTATAAGGAACAGAGGTGAGAATAAACATGAGGTTTAGGGTAAAGAATTAACTGAGTACAAAACAAGTTCACGTTAAAATAATTGTATATATAAAATTTGTAAATAAATAGAGTTGTAGATAATATGTAAAGATGTATAGATAAAATAATTAAGTATATATATATATATATATATATATATATACATATATATATATATATATATATATATATATATATATATATATATATATATATATATATATATGTGCTTTTGTATCGTGTTCGCCTCCGTATACTGAACAGACGACCACAACTCCGCCATTAATAATGATTGTATATTAATTATTCTATTGTCACAGACTTTTTCTTGAACTAACACTCCTAAATCCACCAAGAGGGGTAATTTTATTTAATTTTTTAGATATACATGCTTCTGTATAGTGCGCGTTCGTGTCAGCCTCCGTACATAGACCGCTCGTATTCACCTCCGTGTATATAATTTTGGCAAATTAAGCGTTCGAATACGCCTCCATCAACGTTGTCAAGTTTACAAGGTATAAAACTATGGTACTTATCACTATTCAGCAGATTCTGTTTATCAAGTCCGTGTTTATGTCTGCTATAATTGCTGAGTTCGAGGACACCTGCTGAAAGTATGCCGTTAAACAAAACGGACCTTTAAATTTATACATATAAGATATTTCGAGATATAGTTCTGTTAGAAACGAATTTTCAGATTATAATAATGTAAATTTGTTTCGTTTATATTCTAATGGAAGCAAATCATATATGTTTAATATTTTATTAAATAATATAATGTCACGCCTACAATTTTTTTGTATTTTTAAATAATTAACAAAGGATGACATTCCTTACTGTATAAAGTATGTGCGATGTGGTAAGTAGCTAGAATCATTTCAGAACTACATTTCTAACAACAAAGTGGTTGAAAACTATTAAAGTTTATTCTTTAAACCCATTTCTTTGCTTTTGCTTTCTCACAATATATGTACATGTCCACAGAATGAGAACGAGCTTTTGTAAAAAATACCTTTCTTCATTTCTCGACGTTATATGACCTAAATAACACGACAGACATCCCTGGAGGAAAAAAATCCTGTTGTTTTTGTCTTTGTCTGTACACCTGTTAAGTTTTGAAATTATTGCAAATATCAATGTCAAATTTGAACCAAAACTATTTGGTCTGAAAATACAGATCCAGCTCGTAAATAACCAAAATCTAAACAGTGTAGCGTCAGGGTTTTTTAAGGCGTTTACAACATTAAAAAGTTTGTTGCAATTTAATTTTAAAAACGACAATCAAATTTAATCGAAAAATTACATCAACCATTACCGTTACATTAATCATTATCGTTGAAATACATATATTAAAAATAAAAACAAACAAACATGGACGAAGTTTCAAAAGGTTTTAAATCTAGATAGATAAACACATGCTCGTTTCAAACACATAAAGTATACTAGGGTTCAATCTTTCAAAGAAATATTGATCATTTATTTGTTAATATTCCCTGAGTTATCTGTTTTGGGATGGTATTTTGAAATCTACGCCAAACAAAAAGTTACATATTGAAAGACTGTGTAAAGTTTTTGAAATTTTAGGAAAAAATAGGTATCGATAAAAGCATAATTCACGAGGAATCGAGAAAAAAGGCGATTCTGGAAGTGCCACTACCAAGTAATGTTACCTAACTCAAGTTGTTTTCCGCTATAATAAATCATTATCATCTATTTATTCCGAATGTACGAAATACTACATACATGAGCATTAGCTTATACCCATAAGTACTATTAAAATTTATTGGATGAAATTAAGCCTAATCTTTGAAACTTGGCAAACAGGGTGGATATTTGCTTAATCTTTAAAGATTAGACCATCTAAGTGACCCTCGCCAACTTCAATACACTTTTTACGTCTGGATATAAAATTATTCATTACCCAGTGGAGTGAATCTTCATTTATTGCAGCGACTTCTCTATTGTAAATTTTTCTGAAATTGAAATTCTGGAAACAACATTTATTATGTTATATTTGTGTTATGTTGTATTGTATGTAGAAAAAGATACGTACTAGAAAAGATGAGATTTTGAAAGACATATAACCTCTCTCCAAAAAAAGATGAGGTATTGGCGAATGCAGCTTCTGGGAAGCTCGATCAAACAATACAAATCCTAGGTCAAAGATTCAATATAGCAATAAAGTATGGTACCATTTACTACAAAAAAGGTTTGTCATTAGCAACTTAAAGATTTATATTAAATTACAATCAAATACCTACTAAAAGGTTTGTAAAAATACTCTTATAAACTGGTACAACTTTTTGACAATTCCATAAATCAACCAATAGCGTGAATATTATAAAAATCTTAAACGAAAATTGGCTGTAAAGATTAGAAGACCTCAAGACAGGGATTTTTAAAAAGAAAAAGTAACTAAAAACTCCGACAAACTCAACAAATTTGCCATTTGTAAGACTAGTAGGGAGCAAAGACAAAACATCCTAAAGAAATTGAAAATTTAAACTATAAAAGATTTATAACACCATTAACCCACAGTAATAATAAAATATCTAGAATTCACAAGTGATACTTCAGGGTAGACTGTTTCAAGTTTGTTGTACTCTCATCAGCTGGAGCTAATCATCTGTGAAACCTAAGCACATCATCCTGGCTTATTTACAAACCAATGACTAACATTAGCACCAAATGGTACCCGATGCGACACCTATAAATAAAAAGCCAACCGAACCATGCAGTAAAATTACAGTCTCTTTTGGTTGTGAAAAAGACGATCACCGAAAGTTTCTAAGGTGTTCATTCTGTTGTATGAACATCTCATCAGTTTAAAAATTTCAACTTATCTAAACTCAATAGTAAAGAAATTAGTTATCTTTCAAATTTGTGCAGATTTCTTTCTCTCTACACACAATATGAAAAAATATTCTTGTACCCTGCTAAATGTATCGACAATAGAAATATATTTATAGTCATATCTTTAACGAATCTACGCTGAATGATGATGTCAAACGAATGCGTTTTCAAAACAGAATAGATTTTACATTGCATGCCCCCACGAATTGGCAAAATGATAGAATCAGATAAACAGTCGAGGTTTAAAAAGTAACGTCGCCTCACTACACTAGTACAGACAATGTTCCAGATTTTCTTTTAAAATGTGGTATATGCTTTGTTTCGACTGCATCCAGATAAATCTGGGTGAACGGTCAAGCAGTCGTTTGAGATGTCGGACTTCATTCCTAGTATCCGAGACTAGCCCGAAGACAGAGGGAGGGCAGTTGTTAGAGGTGTCGGGAAGCACTAGGATTCGAGACTAGCTTGAGGGCAGACCACACGGCGTTCACCCTTAGAACTGGTCGTTGTCTACCCCATCCCAGGCTTGTCTGGGTAACGGATGACACCCTAAAACGTTGCAGGGGGGGCTCTGTTAACAAGGGGGTCCGGTGTGGGTGGATTGAATCTTACCTGACGTCAGGGTCTTTTAAGGAGCTAAGTATCCCGCTGTCTGGCCTAGACGTTGGACGGGAGACCACACGACGTTCACCCTTAGAACTGGCTGTCTTCTACCCTATCCTGCTGACGGGAAACGGATGAAGCTGTTAGAATAAAGCGTGTGGTAGAGAAATTCGTGAGAATTCTCGACGGTAACTCTGACCGATCAGGGGGAGCCCTGGTAGATGAGACCGGTGTGGGCGGATTCGAATCTCGCCTAAGGGACAAGGTCATTTATGGTCACCAAGGACCCCGCTGCATGACCGAGGTCATGTATGGTCACCAAAGGAACCCGCTGTTTGACTGAATCTCTAGTGCGGTGACTAGAAGTGAGGTTATCCCGCTTTTGAGCACTGGGAAACTGCAAGCCGCCAGCTAAATGTGCTTAGGAGCTATCCTGACCACCCTATGATCCGGACTGCAGCCGGGTACAGTGATTGGGAGAAGCTCTGAAAGCCATTACACTTAAGAATAGTTGAAGCGAATACATAGCCTCTCACTATCAAGAAAACTTCACCAAATTCGGGTACGCACCGGGAGTCTATAACGTGTAGACTAAAAGAAGCTCTGTTGAGGGCCCACCAAGCCTAAAATTGGTAGATCGGGGTGGCAAAACCGCTTAAAAACCAAGTCTTGTCACATTTGAGGTTGGATTAGATCGGGCAGTGGTCCCTCTTGATAACAGCGTCAAGTTGGGGAATAGTCCTATTGCTGGACGAGGTACTTCACCCCGCATGAAAGAGGACGGGAGGGTGCTGGCGGGTGAGCAGCGTGTTAAGTCAACTGCTCGGTCACTATGCGCGACTTAGCTAGTAGAGGGTGGATAGGCAACCTCGCTCCTACCAGTGAGTCAATCTGGTAGCAATTGCACGGCTGCCGGTTATGCAACTTGCGCGCTGATTGGGCGTATCCCAATCACTTCCTTCTGGAAGGAACGTGGGGGTAAGTTCACACAGGTACCCCACGTAAAACAACCTTGACATTTCATGTCTGGCCTAGACGAATGGAGGAGATTCAAGTGAGGTTTATCTCGGTTAGGGAGTTCGCTCGCTAACCCATGAGAAACTGAAAATGAGAAATCGTCTAGAGACCTACACTTAAAGAATGCTGATGCGAAGATGCATAGCCTCTCACGTTCAAGACAACTTCACCTTAACGGTCACACACCGGGGTGCTACTTTGATGGGCCCTATAAAGTAGCCTCGAAACGAAGCTCTATCGGGGGCATACCAGGCCTATAACTGGGAGATCGGGGTGGCAAACCCATTTAAAAACCAAGTCATGCCACACTTGAGGTTGGATTCGATCGGGCAGTGGCCCCAACTCTGGCTCGGTTGTACTGAACTGACTTAAGTTGGGGGAATAGTCCTATTGCTGGACTAGGTACTTAGCCCCGTATGAAAGGGGACGGGAAGATGCCGGCGCATGAGCACGTATATGTTAATCGCTCCGGTACTAGCCTGGTTAGCTAATAGAGGGTGGATAGGCAACCTCGCTCTGACCAGCGAGTAACTGGGAGCAATTGCTGTGCGATTGCGCGCTGATTGAGCGTATCTCAATTGCTTCCTCCTTTGGAAGGAACGTGGAGGTATGTTTATATGGGAACCCCACGTAAAACAACAAACTCAAATTATCTCAAAATTATTTTACTAGAACATTACCATAATTTTATTTCAGCCCAACATTGTATTAGAATTGCTATTAATTAAATGTGTATTGTAATTATGTAGACTTTTAAAATTATGCTTTAGCGTTAAATTTTAAATTGCATTGACGGTATAGGAAGCTCTAGATCTACAAAAAAGAGGTAATTTACGAATATCTCAAAAGTTTTGGCACAATGTTTAGGACTTTGTAATTTATTTTTAACAGGTTGTTATCGGAAACGAAACAAGCTTGTTACGTCATTTCAGTTTTGGGGTTTAGATTTGTCATTAAATTTTATAACTGTGATTTTATAAGATAGAAGTTTTATCTATAATCTTGTTGGACGGATGCCCAAACCTCAAACTATACTACTCTCTGCGAATTAATATATTACGAAGAACCTGTAGTAAACAGAATGATAAATAGAGCCAAAGGCAGGATCGTCATCTCAAGTCGTAAATGATTTCACCAATTCAACGTTTCAAGATCAACAATTTGTCCAGATGTCCAGACATGGTCAAAAATACAGAAAAAGGAAAAATGTCCAAATAAGTACATCCAAATCCAGCTGCAACGGATACCTGTATGCTATTGTTCACTGAGCAGAAACTACTTTTCGGAAAATAGAGTCATTATTAAGAATGATGAGCCATTTTTTACTCTTGGTAATTCCTGAATAAAAGGAAATTAAGGTTTCTTTGATAACATCTGATAACATCAATGAACTACCAGATAATGTAAACTATAAGGCAAAAGCTATTCCGGATAAAATGTTGGTGTGGTGTGCGATATCCGAAGCAGGGATTTCTGGGCCGATGTCGGACAAGAAAGAAGAGAAACGGTAGCTACCACATACCTGGCGATTAGCTTATACCCATAAGTTTTCTTAAAATTTATTGGATGGAATTAAGCCTATTCTTTGAAACTTGCCATTCAGGGTGGATATTTGCCTAATCTCTAAAGATTAGATCATCTAAGTGACCCTCACCAACATTCGTTACCCAGTGGAGTGAACCTTCATTTATTACAGCGACTTCTCTATAAATGCATGCTGTTAGTTCCTCAATGGTTCTAAGACGACTCTTTCGCTTTCAAATAGATTAGATTCTAATTAGATCGATCGACCACACGTGCCACGGTAAATATTCAAAAGGTGAATTGATTTGGTCATTAAAATATTGCCTGAGGATCTTCATTGAATTTCCAGCTGTATGAGTTGTCACATTCTGCTGGAACAACAGGCCATTATTTAGTAGTCCCCGGCGTCTTAATCCGGGAACAGCATAGGTTTTTAACATATGTGAGTCGAGTTGGAAGGTTACTGTAACGGAATGTCATTTTCGTGTTTGAAAAAGTATTGACCTATAATTCCAAACGATCCTACACTGTACCAAACAATGACTTTCGGGCTATGTAGGTTTTTTGTTAACGCTTGCCAATATTTTCACCTGTCCAATGACTAAAATTTTGTTTGTTGATTACACCATTCTGCATAAATTCTGTGACGCCCAAGTCGGATATTTCTATGACAATGGCACGATTATTCAAGACAAAAAGATGCTTTAGAAAATAATTAAATTCAACAGAATCTCTGACAGGTACCTACTGGATGACTGCATGTGAATATAAATCTCAAAGGTATACAAGATATCCATACATAAGGTTGTGGGGAAAAATCTGCAAAATTTGGTTGCAACTCTAATTTGCTTGCATTCATCTAGAATGCTATGATACTTTCTGGGTTTTTTTATTTACAGTGTAGTTTACTTAGCTAGTAGAATTAATTTCTAATGCATAAATAATCAAGAATTTAAACAAGAATTAACTCGAAGATAAAATTGACAAATTTTATACTTGGCATGGAATTTTGAAAAACTTTTCTGCTGTAAACATGCAGGTTCTGGAAAGCTTGCTCAAACAATACAAATCCTCGGTCAAAGATTCAGTATTGCAATAAAGCATGGTAGGATTTACAACAAGAAAGGTTTGTCATTAGCAACTCCAAAATATATACCAAATTACAATCAAATACCTACTAAAAGGTTTGTAAATATACTCTTATAAACCGGTACAACTTTTTGACAATTCCAGGAATCAACCAATAGCATGAATACTGTAAACGAGAAATTGGCAGTAAAGATTAGGAGACCACAAGACAGGGATTGTTAAAAATAAAAAGTAACTAAAAACTCCGGCAAACTCCAAATTTGCCATTTGTAAATCTAGTGAATCAGCAAAGACAAAACATCGTATAGGAATTGACAATTTAAAATATAAAAGATTTACTAAGACTATTTAAGACTATTAACCCAGAAAAATAATGAAATGTGTGGAATTCACAAGTGATACTCTAGGACAGACTGTTTTGAGTTTGTTGCACTCTCATCAGCTGGAGCTAATCACTTGTGAAACCCACACACAGCATCCTGGCTTATATACAAGCTAATGACTAATATTAGTACCAAATGCTAACCGATGCGACACCTATAAAATTACGGTCTCTATAGGTTGTCAAAGAGAAGATAACCGAAAGTTTCTAAGGTGCTGATTCTGTTGTATGAACATCTCGTCATCTGTTTAAAAATGCAGCTTATCTAAACTCAATAGTAAAGGAATTATTCATATTTCAAATTTGTACAGATTCTTTCTCCCCACACACTTAGAAAAAATATTCTTGTACCCTACTAGATGCAACGACGATAGAAATATATTTCTAGTCGTATCTGTAGCGAATGTACATGTTTGGTAAGGTTTGTCATTAGCAACTCCAAAATATATACCAAATTACAATCAAATACCTACTAAAAGGTTTGTTACTCTTATAAACCGGTACAACTTTTTGACAATTCCATAAATCAACCAATAGCATGAATATTGTAAACAAGAAATTCGCTGTACAAATAAGGAGACTACAAGACAGGGATTGTTAAAAAGAAAAAGTAGGGGAGGGTCTGGAACATTGGTCATGCAGGAACAGTGGCCACCTTCCCGCCATTTTCTTATTTATTAGGTGCTGCTCAAGATTAGGTGCTATCATCTAGCACAGAATGTACCAATAGGACACTAAGTATATTAACAAAGTATTTCCATTTAAATCTCGAAATTTTTATTTTAAAACAAACAACCTGAAATTTTGTACTTGAAGTAAAATACAACAGGCAAGTGAAATAAATGTTAGTGGCTAAATAAATAAACGTCGAAAGGAACTAGCGTTGGACGCTTATCCCCACTTCATGTAAATATTTATTGGTATAATAATATTTTGATTGTGTTGGATAGTTTTTGTTTTTCCCTACTTTTTAAAAAACATGAAGTTGATGTTAAAAACATTTTATTATTAAATGATTAAAAACATGTAGTTGGTACATAAGTGTAGGTACAGTGGCCACTTCTTTGTTATGTAGGTCCCTGTACTATTATTTAGTACAATATTTTATTTATTTCAGATATTATTTCCTAGATGTTCCTGATGATTTGTACATTATTTATATCAACCTGTAAAAATAGGCGGCACTACTAGAACAGCAAATCTGTTTTTTCCATTAATTTATCTATGTATAATGTTTGTTAGCTTTTGCCTGGTTTTTTAAATTTAAGTTGCCTTTTTTTCAATAGAAACTATTTTTTACAAAATAAATCATTATTCTGTAAATGTCTGTGTACTGGTTTTTACTATTCCCATCTTCTACACAGTAGTTGCTACAGTACCATACTCTAATGGCCACTGTACCATCACTGTAGGTACAGTGGCCACTTTTATCTTAAATTCTTCCAACTCCAAAATGTTTGTTATAATTTTATTTTTTTCAGTTCTAGAATGCAATGGTGTAGAAGTAAAAACAGTATTTGTTATCTAATGGTAACAGATTCTATAAAAAAGGGTTAATTGTGGTTGTTATTGATGTTATTAAAAAAGGTGGCCAATGTTCCAGACTCTCCCGGCTCCTGATTCTAACTAAAAACTCCGGAAAACTCCAAAATTGCAATTTATAAATCTAGTGAATCAGCAAAGGCAAAACATCGTATAGGAATTGACAATTTAAAATATAAAAGATTTACTAAGACTATTTAAGACGATTAACCCAGAGTAAAAATGAAATGTGTGGAATTCACAAGTGATACTCTAGGACAGACTGTTTTGAGTTTGTTGCATTCTCATCAGCTGGAGCTAATCACCTGTGACCCCCACACACAGATTCCTGGCTTACAAGCTAATGACTAACATTAGTACCAAATGCTAACCGATGCGACACCTATAAAATTACGGTCTTTATAGGTTGCCAAAGAGAAGATAACCGAAAGTTTCTAAGGTGCTGATTCTGTTGTATGAACATCTAGTTATCTGTTTAAAAATCGCAGCTTATCTAAACTCAATAGTAAAAGAATTATTCATATTTCAAATTTGCGCAGATTTCTTTCTCCCCAGACACTTAGAAAAAATATTCTTGTACCCTACTAGATGCAACGACGATAGAAATACATTTATAGTCATATCTGTAGCGAATGTACCTGTTCAATGATGTCAAACGAATGCGTTTTCAAAACGAAAAAGATTTTATAGTGCATGCTCCCACAAGGTGCAAAATAGCATAATCGGACAAACAGTCGAGGTTTAAAAAGTAACATCTCCCTACTACGCTTGTACAAACACCGAGTCAGGTCTTTAAAAATTGTGGTATATGCTTTGTTTCCTGAAATGAACTGGTTTCTTGTAAATCTACAAGACAAGATTCAACAATGAAACTTTCATTAGACATTTACAACTTTTTCCGGAATGTGAACGACTGCACATAGATAAATATTATTATAGTTTTTGGATAGCAATACATCGCATCGTTCTCGACAAGCTTAAAGGTTCTCATAATTAATTTACTAAAACGTTGTCCTAATTTTATTTCAGCCAAACATTGGCCTTCAAATTCGCCAGACCTTAATTCTTTTGATTACTAAGTTAAAGCTTTACAGAGAAAAGTGAGCAGTATCCTGAAACCGTTTAAAAATAGGGAAGAATTGAAAGGGAGAGATTTAGATTTTCAAGAAACTATTCCGTGAGCTATTGTGCAGTGGAAAGCACGATTGAGAATGATCGTAACTGAAAATAGGGAAAATAGTGTCATTTTATTGGTGAAACTAGTATATATAAACTCTAATACAATATATCGTATTAGAAGTGCTATTAATTAAATATGTATTGTAATTATGTAGACTTTTAAAATTATACTTTAACGAACGCGCAGCTATTTTGAAGTTGGTAACAATCGTCATTGAACTCCAAAGTATAAAGCGTTTTATCTAGGCCATCCGGTATATTTTTAAAAATTTTAAATTCTATTGATGGTATAGGAAGATATAGATCTACCAAAAAGAAGTACTTAACGAATGTCTCAAGTTTTGACACAATCTTTAGGTCTTTGGAATTTATTATTAGCAAGTTATTATTGGAAACGAAACAAGCTTGTTGTTACGTCATTCTAATATCTTCTGAATTTTGGGATATAAATTTGTCATTATGTTTTATTAGATAGAAATTTTCAAGAGTTTCTTCAATCTTGTTGATCGGTTCCAAAACCTCAAATTGTATTATTCTTTGCGAATTAGTTTATTAAGTTTTTAAGTAGTAGTTTCAACAACTCTTGTATTATTCAAACAATTATTTAAAAAAGTTAATAAAACTATACGTTGTTTTCTTGTAAATTGGAAAATCGCCAAAAAGTTTTATTTTGTTTTTTGATAATTTTAATATTTTTCAAAAATACCTACACCATTCAATATTATTAGAAAATATGCTCTGCAATTGTTGCCTTCCTACTCCTTTAAAGCATTTTTAATGATTTCAAAATAATCAGTAACGGGGGTGTATCAAAAAATGTTAAAAAAGGAATTTTTCATGTCGGGATATTTCTTCAAGCCCGGTTTGTGAACGTAAAATGTCATTAGCAATATTTTTTCTTAATAAGATTTTTCTATATTTTAACAAATAAGGTCATCTCGATTTAAACACCTATTGTCACTTGTAAACTTTGACATGGCGTATTTCAAGTATTTTTGGAAGCAGAAGTGATTGAACAACAAAGTTTTTTCCTTTAAACAAAGAATATTAAAATGTTTTCCCATATGGATCGAACTTTATGGCACACACTGTATAGTTGACCACCTGCAAAATCTGCCGTTTCTCTTCATAATCATCAATTTTCTTAATTTGTAAGAGAATCATTTAAAATAAGATATTTTGTTAATTTCGTTTGCTGTAAAAATTTGTGTATCCTATTATTGTTTATAAAAATATCATATTTGATAAAAACATTTGCTTCGTATTGTATATTTCTTTATACAGAGATTTGCCGAAAAACATTGATTTTAATGTTAGAGTATCTTAAAAACGAATGTTTTCCTGAATCGTTGTGTAGAAACGTTACTGTTCATAACTCTCAATAAATCAATAATTTTATAAAATCACTAAGCATTAGCTGTTGTTAAATTGGGTCCACTTCACGAATTTTGTCCCAAATCTAAGATTTATGCATTAAAAATAAATTCTTATTACTGTATTAAGTCATAATTTCGTAATCATTTGCAAGAATTTCAAATAAGAGTTCAGTTTTAATATAATATAATCATTCTTTCCATTTAAAAAGATGTAATTATATTTACTAAGAAATACAGACAGAAATGTGATACCTTAGATAAGGAAATGACGCGTTATTAAACGGGCTTCAGCAAAACAAATCACGAATATAAACTAAAAATATGCTAGGCAGTGTTGCCGCGAATTCGGAGGCGAAAACAACCTTTGAATGCTTTTATACATGCGGAGGTAAACACAACCGCGTGGCGTATACATGTATATCTCGCAGCGACTCTGCGGCAATCGCTGGAACTAAAATGTATATAAGTATACGTAAATAGGTCCCGTTTGACTCCGGCTGAAAATAGGTGGAAAATGATCCTGGAGGTGTCCTGATGCCGAATAACATGGTTAGCGCGTTCGACTCCGATACCGACGAGTTGCCTCCGGATTTTGAGTCCGACTCGTACGCTGTATATAGCGTTCGGAGGTGTATAAGTACTAAAAGCATATATATATATATATATATATATATATATATATATATATATATATATATATATATATATGTATATATATATATATATATATATATATATATATATATATATATATATATATATATATTTGTCAAACCGCTTATACACACCCGTTTCTCTATATTCTACCGACTTGTCGGACCATTTTCGACGTTCTCAGACCCGGGCTTGGGTCTGGCAAAGCTCTCCTATGTTTTCGAGGTCTACAGGATAAGGTTTACCTAAAACTGCAATAAAAAAATATACAATTTGGGTGTGGAAAAGTAGGGTCTGTAAAAAGTTTTATACAACCGTAGTTCATCACAATGAACTATAGGGGGCGTCGCGCCTTTCTCAAGTGTATATCATATATTTTTATACAAGACGCTATCAAACCCGCTATGTTCTACAGACTTCCTAAGCCCTGGATCTGGCAACATTGCCATGACGCATATGTTAAGCTTTGTTTTATAAACGTTTGGTTATAATAGCTCGCATTTAATATTTGATGGAGAAAAGTGACGTAAGAATTACATCAGCTCGTATGCGAGTTCTCTTTGTTTTGTAAATTATTCTCTGTCTTTGAAAAATTGAAGGTTTTAATATTTATTAATAATAATAATATACTTCATTTATAGCATATAACTAGATAAATTCCATATAATACATTATAATTTCTTAAATATTAATGTAATTTATTACACATTTTTTACACTGTTTCTTAAATAATGTTAAAGATGTACAGTTTTTTACATTAGCTGGAAGTGAATTATATTCAACTAAACCTTTATGAAACAGATTATTTTGTCCTATATTTGTTGTTACTGTATGAACATAAAGATTATTTCTACTTCTAGTATTATGATCATGAACATCTTCTACGAATAGTAATTCATTTAAAATGTGCTCTGGATATATTCGGTTTTTTATTTTAAATATTATTATCATCGTATTATAAAATATATTTTGCTTAACACTTAACGAAGATGTAACTTGCAACATTCTTCTTATGCTAGTATACGTACTACATTTTAATATTATTTTTAACGCACAATTTTGTTTTTTTGAAGATTGTTAATTTCAGTATTATTTAGGAGGTAAGGTATACTAGAACAATAATTAAAATGGGGAAGTATTATTGTTTTATATAGTAATAATTTAGACCACTTGCTAAGATTTTGGCTTATTCTACCCATGAAATTTACTATTTTTGCAACTTTACTGATAACATAGTTTGAATGACTAGAAAATGTTAAGTGACAATTTATTATTACGCCTAAGTACTTCCACTCATAAACTTGTTCTATTTTTTGACTATTAATTTGTATTCCCACGTGACTAGATGTATCAATTTCGTTAAACTTATTTTTTATTATCATGAATTTTGTTTTATTTACATTTAAAAAATACTATTTTTACTTAACCAGTTATATACATTTAGTAATTCATTATTGATGATATTTATTATTTTTTCACCATGATCTCCTATAAAATATATTAAAGTGTCATCTGCAAATATTTGAATGTTACATTTTTTAATTACATTAACAATATCATTTATGTATAGTACAAATAAATCAGGGCCTAATACAGTTCCTTGTGGAACGCCAAAGGCACTTTTTTTAGCTGAAGATGTACTATTAAAGTATCTAGTTTTTTGAAATCTGTTTTTGAGATATTCACTAAACCATTTTATAACTATTAGGTCGAACCTATATCTTTTTAATTTCAATAATAATAGATCTCTATTAATAGTCTCAAAAGCACGTCTAAAGTCTAGAAAAACTACACCTATCACCTTCTTATAAATAGCATTTTTCCATTTCAAAAGAACTGATTGTATTGCACTTATATGTTCACATGAATTATTTTTCCAAAACCCTGATTGAAACGGTGTTAACAGTTTGTTCACTTCAATGTAGTCACGAAACTGGATATTTACGACGGTCTCTAATAATTTTTCATAAGTTGGCACCATCTTGATCGGTCTGTATTCTTCACATTTGTTAGCGTTGGTTATCTTCTCAATGGGGATAATATGGGATGTCTTCAAGGTTTCTGGGAAGGATCCACTTTCTAGACTCATTTGAATTAGATGCAAAAATGTTTGTCCTATTACATTGAAAGCTAATTTAAGAATCTTTACTGTAATACCATCGACACTACTATTCTTATTAGGTAAATTGTTTATAATTTTTTTAACTCCAAAAACTCTATTGGTAAAAATTTTTCGAACTTGCATTGATGTACTATTGATTTCATAATGATCTAGGACAACAAGACTAATGTGATGCTAGTTTTTATTATTTTATCCTATGCATTTACATTGAAAAAAAAGAATAAATAGCATCATATTAGCCTTGCTAGATCATTATGAAACCAATCGTACATTAATGTGGCTTAAATCAGTTTCGATTTGGGTTAAATTTGTTAATGTAATAATTTGTTGTAAGCTGTTAATAAAGTAAATATTGAATTTTTCTGCAATTTGAATTTCCTTTTTTTTTAACTCATTGTCAAAAATAATACCTTCCTTTTTTTGCCGGTTATGGCCTCCTTTAATTAATTCTTTAACTGTTTTCCACATTTCTGTTGAGTTATTTTTCTTATCATCTATTTTTTCTTGATAATAACTTCTCAATGGTTTTTTCATTAGATACAAGAAGATCTATGAGTGTAGCACTGTCCTTAGTGATTCTTGTATGTTGGTCGATAATCAGATGTCCATTATTTTTAATTAAAGTTCTCAGCCTATTTTCATAATATGAATCCTTTAATAGGTCAATATTAAAGTCTCCGATAATTAGTAAGGTCTCTGATCTACTAGCATATACATTAAACAAATTTTCAAGTTTCATTAGAAATTGAGCATCACTAGAGTTTGGAGAGTGATATAAATTTATAAAGTATGATTGAAAGCATGTATTAATACCTACAATCCATGTGTTCATATCAATGATATCTTTAAGTAGGACTTTATAACTGAATTCATTTTTTATATAAATGATTAGAGTAAGGTTAACAGGATTTTCGAACAAGTGAGACAACGCAACATAATACGAAAAAGTTAATTTCTGGGGAAAGTGGATGGTTTCCAAATAAGGTGGAAAAGTACATGTCATTTTCCGTGTAATCAAACGATAAATTTCAAGAACTTGATTAAATTTTTTAGTATAAAAGTACTGTAATATCTTCTTTGTATGTTTGTTTGAAGGATTGTTTGTGGTTAATTAAAGCTTTATTCTTTTCCTGTTAAGATGAGAGAATGAATGCTTGAACTATTTGGTTTCTGAATTATTTTCTGATCCCTCGTTTACATTCGTTTCCTTGGATACTACAAAGTATCCAAGGCAACGGTGATCATTACATTTATTGCTCCCTTGTTTTTTAGAATTTTTCCAGCAGAAAAAGTCTCCATCAGTTTGCTTGAGGACAGGATTGGGAAGAACTAGTGAATGTACGCATAAGATACGGTTGTGATTGTAAAGCAACTTGATAGATACGTAAAAAACGACGTTTTTTTCTTTGGCTGGTTTTACAATTGATTAAAGTTAGTACAGGGCTCTTCATGTTAATGTTCGTTACAATGATAAGAACTTAACCTATAGAAATGAGCTAATAAGAATAACGTGAGAATCGAATAAGATAATTGAAAACAGTTAAAATTAAGACAGCAGATTCTAAATTTTAGGGCTCGTTGCAAAATGTAAATAACTAAAAACTACAAAACTTAACCTAAGAGGAACGTGTGAGGATTCTGTTGGACTTGTAGGTTGTTGGTTGGATAATAATCGTATATGCAACATAAAAGGAAAATAGTAAATGTATGTACACAAATATGTCTAACAGGTAACAAAAAGTAATTGCGAACGTTCTATACATAACCGGCACAAAAAAAGATAAGAAGGATTTGTAATGGGCTGCATCCGAGTTTATCTGCTATGTATTCCCTGTGTTCCCGATCACACGAAGTAACGAATTTTTGGTACGACCGTTTATTGAAGTTCACAACAACCGATTTGTAATTATACGTTTTGCGACACACTGTTGTGTGGGTTTCTTGTAGTGTTCTGAAACTTTTTCTGGAATAAATAGGTTTAGCTCAGGTTTAAATCGACAATCTATGCCAACGAAATGGCATAATTCTTGTTGCATTCTAAGGATTGGAATGTTATGAATAGCTTTTCCTTTTGAAATTTGCGCCGTAACTCCATCACTGTTCACTGTGTGGTCGAGACAAGTTAGTTCTTTGGCTTCAAAGATTGTTTTTTTTAATTTGATGGTAAACCGTAATGGTATAGGCGTTGAAATACTTTCTTTAAATGCTGTAGATAGTCTGCTTTGATGGCAGAAAAATTTAGAACAGAAAAAAGCTTTATACAACCGTGACTTCAGATAGATTATGACTTCAACGATGGAACTGCTCCATGTACTTGTAGTGGTGCTGCTGAGAGAGTATTGATTCTCTACTGGAATTATGCTAATTGATTTCTCGACATCTGCTTCATAAATAGGATCCTGGTATCTTGAATGGTATGCTTGCAAGAGTAAGTTTCTTGACAGATTGTTGCTTGTTCAATTAAAGTCGGCGGTCGCCACATGTAATATCTTTCGTGTTTGTTTGTTTGAAAGGCTGTTTGTGGTTAATGAATGCTTTATTCTTTTACTGTTAAGATGAGAGAATGAATGCTTGAACTATTTGGTTTCTGAATTATTTTCTGACTCCTTGTTTATATTCGTTGCATTGGATACTACACTCACTCATACATATTTATCACTGGATCACAGTACTCATTCATACATACGAGGGTAGATTGAAAAGTTTCCGGAATGGGCAAGAGATGGCGCGCGTATCGTGAAATTGTTATGATGGTTGTCAAGGCTAACCTATTTTAGGAAAGCTGTCAAATTTTCAGACACGTGCGTCGTTCCGTTTATGTTTACTAGGATATCTTGTGAAGCAATTCAGGCACTTTTGCAAAAATGGATAAAAACGAATTTCGTGCAGTCATCAAACATTTCTGGATGGACGGGAAAACGGCGACGGAGATACGAGATATTTTGCAGAAAGTTCATGGCACATCCACACCTTCATTTTCGACTATTAGTTTCTGGGTGAGCGAGTTCAAACGTGGCCGTACGAGCACCAAGGATGAACCACGCAGTGGACGTCCAAAAACGGCCACAAATGAAGAAATGGTCGATAAAGTCCATGATCTCGTGTTAGCCGATCGACGAGTGAAGTTGCGCGAAATAGTAGAGACCACGGGCATCTCATATGAACGTGTGCAAAATATCGTGCACGAACATTTGGGCATGAGGAAGCTCTCGGCGCGATGGGTGCCGCGTTTGCTGACTATGGACAACAAGCGAAATCGTGTGACCACTTCGAAAGAGTGTTTGGCCTTGTTAAATCGTAATCCAACGGATTTTTTTCGCCGATTCGTGACCGTGGACGAAACATGGATCCACCACTACACACCAGAAACCAAGCAGCAGTCGAAACAGTGGATTTCTCCAGGCGAATCTGCTCCGAAGAAGGCAAAGACTGTCCCATCTGCTGGAAAGGTCATGGCCACCGTTTTTTGGGATTCGCAAGGTGTGATACACATCGACTTTTTGCAGAAGGGAAGAACTATCACGGGACAATACTACAGCGATTTATTGGATCAATTCAACGGCATTTTGAAGGAGAAACGGCCTCATTTGCAGCGAAAAAAAGTGCTCTTCCACCACGACAACGCGCCGGCCCATTCATCCCGAATCGCCAATGCTAAATTGGTTGAATTGGGCTACGAGGTGGTGCCGCATCCCCCGTACTCTCCAGACCTGGCCCCGTGCGACTTCTTTTTGTTCACAAACATGAAGACTTGGCTCGGAGGCAAGCGCTTTACGTCAAATGAGGAGGTCATCGCCGCCACTAAAGCTTATTTTGCAGAGTTCCCGAAATCATATTTTTCTGAAGGCTTAAAAAAGTTGGAGCACCGCTGGGAAAAGTGTATCGCCCTGCAAGGATATTATGTTGAAAAATAAAAACAAAAACCTGTTCAATTACTGCGTTTTCTTGCCCATTCCGGAAACTTTTCAATCTACCCTCGTATCGTCGACGTTAATGCATACTAGCGGAACTATTTTCTAGCAATTTTCCAGGAGCGCGGTTTAAATGCTTATAAAAACTTTGTTACAGATGGCATGATGAATTCTTTGAAATCGCAACTAGCAACATAGCTAGTTACAACATTTCAAAGAATTAAGTTCATATGCATTAACGGCGACGATATGTACTATATACCACCAATAAATAACAACGTCGTAGACCATTCAGGGTAAAAATCGTGAGGTGTTCTTTATCAAAAATTAAAATGGGCGAACTAAGTTGAGCATCATTAGTGACTTTTTGCTAAAACGCTGAAGGAAAACTTTCTCGTCTGTAATTTGTAAGATTACTTAATGGAATTTTTAATGGAAACAGAGCACTCAAAAGGTTCGGAGGGGCAGTGTATGTTGCAACCCCCAATTGAATTCCATGAACATTGGTATGGGGCAGATGCAGTAGCAGAGCACTTCACTATAGCAACAAGAAACGGCCACCTCATAGAACAAAAGATAAACGGAATAAATTCTGTGGGTTGTTCTTTAACAAAAATGAAACAGAGTGGACTAATATGATTTGCGCCTGGTATATTTAGACCTACATATATTTCAAATGTAATCAGAAAATCTCTGGTGTACAATTTGTCACTAAGAATATAATACATATTCTAATTTACAAATAGCTATTTCAGAATACAATAAAAATTGATCTTTAACTTAGTACAAGTGCAATATAACGGAATTGAGCAAGGTTTGAAAAAACTTCTTCTCTTCTTCGTTACCTTTCGACGTTTCTGTTAAAGGCACTTAACCACCATATAGTGTATTATAATAATAATTACTACAACCCATAACCTTAACCAAGGCCCCAGAAGCTATAAGCTTGTGCGGGAGGGAGGGGGCGATTATTATTATTATGTAGGCCCAATGTGCGGCTGCAGCCGACTTATAGATGAAACAGCGCAAATCCCACATTTGTGTTACAGCTAAGGGAAACTGCAGAAAACCTTAACCAGATCTGCCAGCGCCGGGAGTCGAACCCGGGCCGCTTGGGTGAAAGTCCGGCACGCCAGACATTACACTACCAAGGCTTCTATTCTGTCTTGTACCTTCAAATTCATTAAACAGAAAGTAGGGATCGAACATTCCATAATTTTCTTGTAACTGTACAAACGCACAGTAAAAATAGAAACTGCTATTTTTTTAATCTAGGTTAAACTAATCAAATGTAGTGTATTTTGGTCAGCTAAACTTGAAAATGACTTTATGCTTGATTTGTTCATGTTTACGAGTAGATAATATCCTGAACTTTATAAAATATCAATATTAAACCACGCCCCCAGATGGATTTTGTCGTTTTATTTTCAAAAACTGTTAGGTTTATGGACTGGTTGTTAAGTGGGTTAGATAAAATAAAGCTTATTTAATTGGCGCATGAATATATATCATACAGGATGTTTCACTTAAGATTCGTATCCTCTGAATAGGTGGTAGTACACATAAAATGCAACAAAAAAGCTGAAAATCATTAGTGTCTATCTTTCATAATAACCGAAAAAAGAATGGTTTTTGAAAAGTGGGTAGCAGGTCACTGGTCTAAGAATCACACTTGGAGCTAGATGTGCCTATCTGATACATTGACGCAGCTGCTGCTAGGTGATGTCGCAGTTTGTTTTGACTATAATTTCCAGCAGTTCCCAAAAGTTGATATTTTTAGCAAATTTTTGTCGATTTGCGTAAAAACAAAAAGAGCTTTTTGTTCCTATTGATGAATACTATCACACATGCAATTTATACGAAAGTTGAATAAAAAATGTAGACCAACAATTTCTACCAATACATTTGACGGAGCAACTTTAGAACATAATTTATTGCGATCTTGTATTCGTTATCAACTACTTAGCTAAGAAAAAAAATGTTGAGTTCGCAGTGCAACCTTAGCATCACTTCTGCAAAATTCATGAAGCGATGTTGTTGTTATTGTTGGTTGTAGTATTATGATAATTTTGCAATAAAAAAAATATCTTTAGGAGAATACCCTGTACTGGACAATTATTTTATAGAAACCAAAATGTATAGGGCATTTCACCTTGCTTTGAAATCTTTCTTACTTTGTTTGTACGTCATACTGCATGACGTTTTACCTTTATTTTCTTTCTGCATTTTATAGAGCCTTATTTGACTTGTCACTATTCGACTTGGGTCAAGTATACCTGTTTTGTGAAGAATTAAATTTTGCATTCAATGGTGTATTCATTAAACATATCACTAGCACAGAATTCAGTATCTAGCGGTAGCGGGTACGCTACAGCTACCACAAGCACAAAATAACACTAATGTATGTATGTATGTATGTCCTTGAACACAAAATTTTATCCAAATTGCATTTTTGACTTTTTTATTTTGAAGGTCTATAGCTTTGTAACATTTCATTTTTGAGCATAGATATGTTGTGCTTAATGGCCTATTTTGATCAAAGGCATTGACCCTCAGGAATAGGCATCGTCTGCTCGAGATATCCTACATGTAAAATGGGTGAAGTCCCATTTAATGTTAAATATCTAGCTACATTTTAAAGCAGGCGTGGAATTAAGTCGTGAACTTAGAATTCCAAAACAAAAACCACTCAAGAAAAAAATTACTCGATACGAATATCAATATAAAGAACGAAGTAAGAGAGATCCAAAAACCCTGAAGTACCCTGTACGTTTTAGGTTGACTAAAAAAATCGATTAGTACAGGGTATACCCCTAAAATGTATCTTGCCAATACGAGAATTACTATATGACTAGCCCCAATAATAATGATAATATCGCCTCGTAGATTTTGCTGGAGATGCTGAGATAGAAGAAGACTGAACCAGGATCGCGTTCGATGCTCAACGAGATTTCCATAGTTATTTCATGATGAACATCAAATCACACAAAGTTATGCTCGAAGGTATAATATGTACCGATACAAATTATTTGTCTGTGTGACATATGGTCGTTTTTCGATTACACAGAAATAAGACAACATGCACAAAGTTTTCTTAGCTTTTTGGTATGAAAGTTAAATAAAATCCTATTTTACCTAACTGGCTCCATTTTGATGAAACTAATAGTTTCTGAAAAAACAGTAAAAATCGACTGGGAGCATGGCTTACCCTCATCAGCTTCTCTGGTTCACCACTTTGGAGTAGTAACCTTTAAGGGGTTATTTAACATATCACAAAGAAGGCCTATCAAAAATCCAAGGATCTACCTCAATTCCCCTCTATTTTTACTAATTTGACTGCACTGTTACCGTGGCATTAAAATATACATATCTTAGAAACTGTTCATTTGTGCTAAAATCATAACAGTAAAATGTTCAGGAGGTCAAAAGATTTGGTTATAACATTTATTTTTTCAAAACACATATACATGACGTGTCTTCGAAACTTTTAATTGTATTATTTTAAACAAAAATAATCATGTTAAAATAAATGATTTAAAAACAAATTATTAAAAAACAATTATTTGCATAAACCTTATGTATTTTAGAACAAAAGAGGCTCAAAGCTATTTTCTCATGTTAATAATAATTTTCAGAGTTACATCGTTTTACGGAAAACGTAAATTTTTCTGCGTTTAAGGTTATTTATGGAATTTACGAACAAATCAACAAAAATAAAGGTGCTTAGCATCCCGAAATCATTACGTCAATCGCAATTTTATCTCTGATACATTCGGCAACGTTGCTGGGTTCGGTAGGGTAGATAGGCTTGCTTAAAATTATACAAATGGGTCTGTAAACACTGTAATATGTATCGGGTTCAAGAACGACTGTCAAATATCACCAATATTCTTTTTTCATATAGTTTTACCCGTCGAGCATCTTAAATATTGCTTATCAGAAATAGATCAATATTATGTAAAATATACACATTTTAAAAATCAAAAAATGCGGGTCTACTAACGACCCTACCATATAGCGGGTCCGACAACGTCGATTAAACCAATATATATATATATATATATATATATATATATATATATATATATATATATATATATATATATATATATATATATATATATGTGCTTTTGTATCGTGTTCGCCTCCGTATACTGAACAGACGACCACAACTCCGCCATTAATAATGATTGTATATTAATTATTCTAGTGTCACAGACTTTTTCTTGAACTAACACTCCTAAATCCACCAAGAGGGGTAATTTTATTTAATTTTTTAGATATACATGCTTCTGTATAGTGCGCGTTCGTGTCAGCCTCCGTACATAGACCGCTCGTATTCACCTCCGTGTATATAATTTTGGCAAATCAAGCGTTCGAATACGCCTCCATCAACGTTGTCAAGTTTACAAGGTATAAAACTATGGTACTTATCACTATTCAGCAGATTCTGTTTATCAAGTCCGTGTTTATGTCTGCTATAATTGCTGAGTTCGAGGACACCTGCTGAAAATATGCCGTTAAACAAAACGGACCTTTAAATTTATACATATAAGATATTTCGAGATATAGTTCTGTTAGAAACGAATTTTCAGATTATAATAATGTAAATTTGTTTCGTTTATATTCTAATGGAAGAAAATCATATATGTTTAATATTTTATTAAATAATATAATGTCACGCCTACAATTTTTTTGTATTTTTAAATAATTAACAAAGGATGACATTCCTTACTGTATAAGATCTGTGCGATGTGGTAAGTAGCTAGAATCATTTCAGAACTACATTTCTAACAACAAAGTGGTTGAAAACAATTAAAGTTTATTCTTTAAACCCATTTCTTTGCTTTTGCTTTCTCACAATATATGTACAAGTCCACAGAATGAGAACGAGTTTTTGTAAAAAATACCTTTTTTCATTTCTCGACGTTATATGACCTAAATAACACGACAGACATCCCTGGAGGAAAAAAATCCTGTTGTTTTTGTCTTTGTCTGTACACCTGTTAAGTTTTGAAATTATTGCAAATATCAATGTCAAGTTTGAACCAAAACTATTTGGTCTGAAAATACAGATTCAGCTTGTAAATAACCAAAATATAAACAGTGTAGCGTCAGGGTTTTTTAAGGCGTTTACAGCATTAAAAAGTCTGTTGCAATTTAATTTTAAAAACGACAATCAAATTTAATCGAAAAATTACATCAACCATTACCATTACATCAATCATTATCGTTGAAATACATATATTAAAAATAAAAACAAACAAACATGGACGAAGTTTCAAAAGGTTTTAAATCTAGATAGATAAACACATTCTCGTTTCAAACACATAAAGTATACCAGGGTTCAATCTTTCAAAGAAATATTGATCATTTATTTGTTAGTATTCCCTGAGTTATCTGTTTTGGGATGGTATTTTGAAATCTACGCCAAACAAAAAGTTACATATTGAAAGACTGTGTAAAGTTTTTGAAATTTTAGGAAAAAATAGGTATCGATAAAAGCATAATTCATGGGAAATCGAGAAAAAAGGCGATTCTGGAAGTGCCACTACCAAGTAATGTTACCTAACTCAAGTTGTTTTCCGCTATAATAAATCATTATCATCTATTTATTCCGAATGTACGAAATACTACATACATGAGCATTAGCTTATACCCATAAGTACTATTAAAATTTATTGGATGAAATTAAGCCTAATCTTTGAAACTTGGCAAACAGGGTGGATATTTGCTTAATCTT
The DNA here is from genome assembly GCA_929113105.1 of Agrypnus murinus. Lineage (NCBI taxonomy): Eukaryota > Metazoa > Arthropoda > Insecta > Coleoptera > Elateridae > Agrypnus > Agrypnus murinus. Next base: position 139,123,095 of record OV816027.1, on the reverse strand, counting down.
TAAAGATTAGACCACCTAAGTGACCCTCGCCAACTTCAATACACTTTTTACGTCTGGATATAAAATTGTTCATTACCCAGTGGAGTGAACCTTCATTTATTGCAGCGACTTCTCTATTGTAAATTTTTTCTGAAATTGAAATTCTGGAAACAACATTTATTATGTTATATTTGTATTGTATTAGAAAAAGATACGTACTAGAAAAGATGAGATTTTGAAAGACATATAACCTCTTTCCAAAAAAAGATGAGGTATTGGCGAATGCAGCTTCTGGGAAGCTCGATCAAACAATACAAATCCTAGGTCAAAGATTCAATATTGCAATAAAGTATGGTAGCATTTACTACAAAAAAGGTTTGTCATTAGCAACTTAAAGATTTATATTAAATTACAATCAAATACCTACTAAAAGGTTTGTAAAAATACTCTTATAAACTGGTACAACTTTTTGACAATTCCATAAATCAACCAATAGCGTGAATATTATAAAAATCTCAAACGAAAATTGGCTGTAAAGATTAGAAGACCTCAAGACAGGGATTTTTAAAAAGAAAAAGTAACTAAAAACTCCGACAAACTCAACAAATTTGCCATTTGTAAGACTAGTAGGGAGCAAAGACAAAACATCGCAAAGAAATTGAAAATTTAAACTATAAAAGATTTATAACACCATTAACCCACAGTAATAATAAAATATCTAGAATTCACAAGTGATACTTCAGGGTAGACTGTTTCAAGTTTGTTGTACTCTCATCAGCTGGAGCTAATCATCTGTGAAACCTAAGCACATCATCCTGGCTTATTTACAAACCAATGACTAACATTAGCACCAAATGGTACCCGATGAAAATAAAATACAGTCTCTTTTGGTTGTGAAAAAGACGATAACCGAAAGTTTCTAAGGTTTTCATTCTGTTGTATGAACATCTCATCAGTTTAAAAATTTCAACTTATCTAAACTCAATAGTAAAGAAATTAGTTATCTTTCAAATTTGTGCAGATTTCTTTCTCTCCACACACAATATGAAAAAATATTCTTGTACCCTGCTAAATGTATCGACAATAGAAATATATTTATAGTCATATCTTTAACGAATCTACGCTGAATGATGATGTCAAACGAATGCGTTTTCAAAACAGAATAGATTTTACATTGCATGCCCCCACGAATTGGCAAAATGATAGAATCAGGTAAACAGTCGAGGTTTAAAAAGTAACGTCGCCTCACTACACTAGTACAGACAGTGTTCCAGATTTTCTTTTAAAATGTGGTATATGCTTTGTTTCGACTGCATGCAGATAAATCTGGGTGAACGGTCAAGCAGTCGTTTGAGATGTCGGACTTCATTCCTAGTATCCGAGACTAGCCCGAAGACAGAGGGAGGGCAGTTGTTAGAGGTGTCGGGAAGCACTAGGATTCGAGACTAGCTTGAGGGCAGACCACACGGCGTTCACCCTTAGAACTGGTCGTTGTCTACCCCATCCCAGGCTTGTCTGGGTAACGGATGAAGCGATCAGAATCAAATGTGTGGAAGAGTTATGCCGAGGTGTTGCGTTTACGTTTCACCGGAGTGTTTCTCGACGATGACCCTAAAACGTTGCAGGGGGAGCTTTGTTAACAAGGGGGTCCGGTGTGGGTGGATTGAATCTTACCTGACGTCAGGGTCTTTTAAGGAGCTAAGTATCCCGCTGTGTTCTACCCTATCCTTGCTTCCTTGGAAACTGGGTAATGGATGAAGCTGTCAGGTCAAGTGTGTGGTAGAGAAATTCGTGAGAATTCTCGACGGTAACTCTGACTGATCAGTGGGAGCCCTGGTAGATGAGACCGGTGTGGGCGGATTCGAATCTCGCCTAAGGGACAAGGTCATTTATGGTCACCAATGGAACCCACTGTTTGACCGAGGTCATTTATGGTCACCAAGGACCCCGCTGCATGACCGAGGTCATGTATGGTCACCAAAGGAACCCGGTGCTTGACTGAATCTCTAGTGCGGTGACTAGAAGTGAGGTTATCGCGCTATTGGGCAAAGTGAAACTGCAAGCCGCCAGGTAAATGTGCTTAGGAGCTATGCTGACCACCCTATGATCCGGACTGCAGCCGGGTACAGTGATTGGGGGAAGCTCTGAAAGCCATTACACTTAAGAATAGTTGAAGCGAATACATAGCCTCTCACTATCAAGACAACTTCACCAAATTCGGGTACGCACCGGGAGTCTATAACGTGTAGACTTAAAAGAAGCTTTGTCGAGGGCCCACCAAGCCTAAAATTGGTAGATCGGGGTGGCAAAACCGCTTAAAAACCAGGTCCTGTTACATTTGAGGTTGGATTCGATCGGGCAGTGGTCCCTCTTGATAACAGCGTCAAGTTGGGGAATAGTCCTATTGCTGGAGGAGGTACTTCACCCCGCATGAAAGAGGACGGGAGTGTGCTGGCGGGTGAGCAGCGTGTTAAGTCAACTACTCGGTCACTATGCGCGACTTAGCTAGTAGAGGGTGGATAGGCAACCTCGCTCCTACCAGTGAGTCAATCTGGTAGCAATTGCACGACTGCCGGTTATGCAACTTGCGCGCTGATTGGGCGTATCCCAATCACTTCCTTCTGGAAGGAACGTGGGGGTAAGTTCACACAGGTACCCCACGTAAAACAACCTTGACATTTCATGTCTGGCCTAGACGAATGGAGGAGATTCAAGTGAGGTTTATCTCGGTTAGGGAGTTCGCTCGCTAACCCATGAGAAACTGAAAATGAGAAATCGTCTAGAGACCTACACTTAAAGGATGCTGATGCGAAGATACATAGCCTCTCACGTTCAAGACAACTTCACCTTAACGGGCACACACCGGGGTGCTACTTTGATGGGCCCTATAAACTAGCCTCGAAACGAAGCTCTATCGGGGGCATACCAGGCCTATAACTGGGAGATCGGGGTGGCAAACCCATTTAAAAACCAAGTCATGCCACACTTGAGGTTGGATTCGATCGGGCAGTGGCCCCAACTCTGGCTCGGTTGTACTGAACTGACTTAAGTTGGGGGAATAGTCCTATTGCTGGACTAGGTACTTAGCCCCGTATGAAAGGGGACGGGAAGATGCCGGCGCATGAGCACGTATATGTTAATCGCTCCGGTACTAGCCTGGTTAGCTAATAGAGGGTGGATAGGCAACCTCGCTCTGACCAGCGAGTAACTGGGAGCAATTGCTGTGCGATTGCGCGCTGATTGAGCGTATCTCAATTGCTTCCTCCTTTGGAAGGAACGTGGGGGTATGTTGATATGGGAACCCCACGTAAAACACATGCAAATCATGCATCCAGATAAATCTTATTTTAGTTTTTGGATGGCAATTCATCGCATCGTCTTTACAAACTCAAATTATCTCAAAATTATTTTACTAGAACATTATCATAATTTTATTTCAGCCCAACATTGTATTAGAATTGTTATTAATTAAATGTGTATTGTAATTATGTAGACTTTTAAAATTATGCTTTAGCGTTAAATTTTAAATTGCATTGGCGGTATAGGAAGCTCTAGATCTACAAAAAAGAGGTAATTTACGAATGTCTCAAAAGTTTTGGCACAATGTTTAGGACTTTGTAATTTATTTTTAACAGGTTGTTATCGGAAACGAAACAAGCTTGTTGTTGCGTCATTTCAGTTTTGGGGTTTAAATTTGTCATTAAATTTTATAACTGTGATTTTATAAGATAGAAGTTTTATCTATAATCTTGTTGGACGAAAATTTTGTTTGTTGATTACACCATTCTGCATAAATTCTGTGACGCCCAAGTCGGATATTTCTATGACAATGGCACGATTATTCAAGACAAAAAGATGCTTTAGAAAATAATTAAATTCAACAGAATCTCTGACAGGTACCTACTGGATGACTGCATGTGAATATAAATCTCAAAGGTATACAAGATATCCATACATAAGGTTGTGGGGAAAAATCTGCATAATTTGGTTGCAACTCTAATTTGCTTGCATTCATCTAGAATGCTATGATACTTTCTGGGTTTTTTTTATTTAAAGTGTAGTTTACTTAGCTAGTAGTATTAATTTCTAATGCATAAATAATCAAGAATTTAAACAAGAATTAACTCGAAGATAAAATTGACAAATTTTATACTTGGCATGGAATTTTGAAAAACTTTTCTGCTGTAAACATGCAGCTTCTGGAAAGCTTGCTCAAACAATACAAATCCTCGGTCAAAGATTCAGTATTGCAATAAAGCATGTTAGGATTTACAACAAGAAAGGTTTGTCATTAGCAACTCCAAAATATATACCAAATTACAATCAAATACCTACTAAAAGGTTTGTAAAAATACTCTTATAAACCGGTACAACTTTTTGACAATTCCAGAAATCAACCAATAGCATGAATACTGTAAACGAGAAATTGGCAGTAAAGATTAGGAGACCACAAGACAGGGATTGTTAAAAAGAAAAAGTAACTAAAAACTCCGGAAAACTCCAAATTTGCCATTTGTAAATCTAGTGAATCAGCAAAGACAAAACATCGTATAGGAATTGACAATTTAAAATATAAAAGACTTACTAAGACTATTTAAGACTATTAACCCAGAAAAATAATGAAATGTGTGGAATTCACAAGTGATACTCTAGGACAGACTGTTTTGAGTTTGTTGCATTGTCATCAGCTGGAGCTAATCACTTGTGAAACCCACACACAGCATCCTGGCTTATATACAAGCTAATGACTAATATTAGTACCAAATGCTAACCGATGCGACACCTATAAAATTACGGTCTCTATAGGTTGTCAAAGAGAAGATAACCGAAAGTTTCTAAGGTGCTGATTCTGTTGTATGAACATCTCGTCATCTGTTTAAAAATGCAGCTTATCTAAACTCAATAGTAAAGGAATTATTCATATTTCAAATTTGTGCAGATTCTTTCTCCCCACACACTTAGAAAAAATATTATTGTACCCTACTAGATGCAACGACGATAGAAATATATTTCTAGTCGTATCTGTAGCGAATGTACATGTTTGGTAAGGTTTGTCATTAGCAACTCCAAAATATATACCAAATTACAATCAAATACCTACTAAACGGTTTGTTACTCTTATAAACCGGTACAACTTTTTGACAATTCCATAAATCAACCAATAGCATGAATATTGTATACAAGAAATTCGCTGTACAGATAAGGAGACTACAAGACAGGGATTGTTAAAAAGAAAAAGTAGGGGAGAGTCTGGAACATTGGCCATGCAGGAACAGTGGCCACCTTCCCGCCATTTTCTTATTTATTAGGTGCTGCTCAAGATTAGGTGTCATCTAGCACAGAATGTACCAATAGGACACTAAGTATATTAACAAAGTAATTCCATTTAAATCTCAAGATTTTTATTTTAAAACAAACTCAACCTGAAATTTTGTACTTGAAGTAAACTACAACATAACAGGCAAGTGAAATAATAATTGTTAGTGGCTAAATAAATAAACGTCGAAAGGAACTAGCGTTGGCCGCTTATACCTACTTCATGTAAATATTTATTGGTATAATAATATTTTGATTGTGTTGGATAGTTTTTGTTTTTCCCTACTTTTTAAAAAACATGAAGTTGATGTTAAAAACATTTTATTATTAAATGATTAGAAACATGTAGTTGATTAGTGGCCATGTTAAATGTAGGTACAGTGGCCACTTCTTTGTTATGTAGGTCCCTGTACTATTATTTAGTACAATATTTTATTTATTTCAGATATTATTTCCTAGATGTTCCTGATGATTTTTACATTATTTATATCAACCTGTAAATATAGGCGGCACTACTAGAACAGCAAATCTGTTTTTTTTTCATTAATTTATCTATGTATAATGTTTGTTAGCTTTTGCCTGGTTTTTTAAATTTAAGTTGCCTTTTTTTAATGCAAACTATTTTTTACAAAATAAATCATTATTCTGTAAATGGCTGTGTACTTGTCTTTACTATTCCCATCTTCCACACAGTAGTGGTCACAGTACCATACTCTAATGGCCACTGTACCATCACTGTAGATACAGTGGCCACTTTTATCTTAAATTCTTCCAACTCCAAAATCTTTGTTATAATTTTATTTTTTTCAGTTTTAGAATGCAATGGTGTAGAAGTAAAAATAGTATTTGTTATCTAATGGTAACAGATTCTATAAAAAGGGTTAATTTTGATTGTTGTTGATGTTATTAAAAAAGGTGGCCAATGTTCCAGACTCTCCCGGCTCCTGACTCTAACTAAAAACTCCGGAAAACTCCAAAATTGCCATTTATAAATCTAGTGAATCAGCAAAGACAAAACATCGTATAGGAATTGACAATTTAAAATATAAAAGATTTACTAAGACTATTTAAGACGATTAACCCAGAGTAAAAATGAAATGTGTGGAATTCACAAGTGATACTCTAGGACAGACTGTTTTGAGTTTGTTGCATTCTCATCAGCTGGAGCTAATCACCTGTGAACCCCACACACAGATTCCTGGCTTATATACAAGCTAATGACTAACATTAGTACCAAATGCTAACCTATGCGACACCTATAAAATTACGGTCTTTATAGGTTGCCAAAGAGAAGATAACCGAAAGTTTCTGAGGTGCTGATTCTGTTGTATGAACATCTAGTTATCTGTTTAAAAATCGCAGCTTATCTAAACTCAATAGTAAAAGAATTATTCATATTTCAAGTTTGTGAAGATTTCTTTCTCCCCAGACACTTAGAAAAAATATTCTTGTACCCTACTAGATGCAACGACGATAGAAATACATTTATAGTCATATCTGTAGCGAATGTACATGTTCAATGATGTCAAACGAATGCGTTTTCAAAACGAAAAAGATTTTATAGTGCATGCTCCCACAAGTTGCAAAATAGCATAATCGGACAAACAGTCGAGGTTTAAAAAGTAACATCTCCCTACTACGCTTGTACAAACACCGAGTCAGGTTTTCTTTAAAAATTGTGGTATATACTTTGTTTCCTGAAATGAACTGGTTTCTTGTAAATCTACAAGACAAGATTCAACAATGAAACTTTCATTAGACATTTACAACTATTTCCGGAATGTGAACCACTGCACCTAGATAAATATTATTATAGTTTTTGGATAGCAATCCCTCGCATCGTTCTCGACAAGCTTAAAGGTTCTCATAATTAATTTACTAAAACGTTGTCCTAATTTTATTTCAGCCAAACATTGGCCTTCAAATTCGCCAGACCTTAATTCTTTTGATTACTAAGTTGAGACGCTTTACAGAGAAAAGTGAGCAGTATCCTGAAACCGTTTAAAAATAGGGAAGAATTAAAAGGGAGAGATTTAGATTTTCAAGAAACTATTCCGTGAGCTATTGTCCAGTGGAAAGCACGATTGAAAATGATCATAACTGAAAATAGGAAAAATAGTGTCATTTTATTGGTGAAACTAGTATATATAAACTCTAATACAATATATTGTATTAGAAGTGCTATTAATTAAATATGTATTGTAATTATGTAGACTTTTAAAATTATACTTTAACGAACGCGCAGCTATTTTGAGGTTGGTAACAATCGTCATTGAACTCCAAAGTATGAAGCGTTTTATCTAGGCCATCCGGTATATTTTTAAAAATTTTAAATTTTATTGATGGTATAGGAAGATATAGATCTACCAAAAAAGAAATACTTAACAAATGTCTCAAAAGTTTTGACACAATCTTTAGGTCTTTGGAATTTATTATTAGCAAGTTATTATTGGAAACGAAACAAGCTTGTTGTTACGTCATTCTAATATCTTCTCAATTTTGAGATATAAATTTGTCATTATGTTTTATTAGATAGAAATTTTCAAGAGTTTCTTCAATCTTGTTGATCGGTTCCAAAACCTCAAATTGTACTATTCTTTTCGAATTAGTTTATTAAGTTTTTAAGTAGTAATTTCAACAACTCTTGTATTATTCAAACAATTATTTTAAAAAGTTAATAAAACTATACGTTGTTTTCTTGTAAATTGGAAAATCGCCAAAAAGTTTTATTTTGTTTTTTGATAATTTTAATATTTGTCAAAAATACCTACACCATTCAATATTATTAGAAAATATGCTCTGCAATTGTTGCCTTCCTACTCCTTTAAAGCATTTTTAATGATTTTAAAATAATCAGTAACGGGGGTGTATCAAAAAATGTTAAAAAAGGAATTTTTCATGTCGGGATATTTCTTCAAGCCCGGTTTGTGAACGTAAAATGTCATTAGGAATATTTTTTCTTAATAAGATTTTTCTATATTTTAACAAATAAGGTAATCTCGATTTAAACACCTATTGTCACTTGTAAACTTTGACATGGCGTATTTCAAGTATTTTTGGAAGCAGAAGTGATTGAACAACAAAGTTTTTTCCTTTAAACAAAGAATATTAAAATGTTTTCCCATATGGATCGAACTTTATGGCACACACTGTATAGCTGACCACCTGCAAAATTTGCCGTTTCTCTTCATAATAATCAATTTTCTTAATTTGTAAGAGAATCCTTTAAAATAAGATATTTTGTTAATTTTGTTTGCTGTAAAAATTTGTGTATCCTATTATTGTTTATAAAAATATCATATTTGATAAAAACATTTGCTTCGTATTGTATATTTCTTTATACAGAGATTTGCCGAAAAACATTGATTTTAATGTTTGAGTATCTTAAAAACGAATGTTTTCCTGAATCGTTGTGTAGAAACGTTACTGCTCATAACTCTCAATAAATCAATAATTTTATAAAATCACTAAGCATTAGCTGTTGTTAAATTGGGTCCACTTCACGAATTTTGTCCCAAATCTAAGATTTATCCATTAAAAATAAATTCTTATTACTGTAATAAGTCATAATTTCGTAATCATTTGCAAGAATTTTAAATAAGAGTATAGTTTTAATATAATATAATCATTCTTTCCATTTAAAAAGATGTAATTATATTTACTAAGAAATACAGACAGAAACGTGATACCTTAGATAAGGAAATGACGCGTTTTTAAACGGGCTTCAGCAAAACAAATCACGAATATAAACTAAAAATATGCTAGGCAGTGTTGCCGCGAATTCGGAGGCAAAAACATCCTTTGAATGCTTTTATACATGCGGAGGTAAACACAACCGCGTGGCGTATACATGTATATCTCGCAGCGACTCTGCGGCAATCGCTGGAACTAAAATGTATATAAGTATACGTAAATAGGTCCCGTTTGACTCCGGCTGAAAATAGGTGGAAAATGATCCTGGAGGTGTCCTGATGCCGAATAACATGGTTAGCGCGTTCGACTCCGATACCGACGAGTTGCCACCGGATTTTGAGTCCGACTCGTACGCTGTATATAGCGTTCGGAGGTGTATAAGTACTAAAAGCATATATATATATATATATATATATATATATATATATATATATATATATATATATATATATATATATATATGTTACATTTTAAGTTTCCGCGGATATTATATGATACTTCACTACTTTTCCGGGTTTCACTCCGCGTATTCACTATTCGGCTCCTAGAGGAACCAGACAATGGTTGACGACGTTTCGGCAAGATCACACTTGCCATCTTCAGGTCACTTCTAACTTCCTTCTGCTTCGCGTGGTTACACGATGTAGACTATGCAGAAGGAAGTTAGAAGTGACCTGAAGATGGCAAGTGTGATCTTGCCGAAACGTCGTCAACCATTGTCTGGTTCCTCTAGGAGCCGAATAGTGAATACGCGGAGTGAAACCCGGAAAAGTAGTGAAGTATCATATATATATATATATATATATATATATATATATATATATATATATATATAAATATATATATATATATATATATATATATATATATATATATATAAATATATATATATATATATATATATATATATATATATATATATATATATATATATATATGTTACATTTTAAATTTCCGCGGATATTATATGATACTTCACTACTTTTCCGGGTTTCACTCCGCGTATTCACTATTCGGCTCCTAGAGGAACCAGACAATGGTTGACGACGTTTCGGCAAGATCACACTTGCCATCTTCAGGTCACTTTTAACTTCCTTCTGCTTCGCGTGGTTACACGATGTAGACTGACGTCTTGTTGCAGCGGTTGGTCTTTATATACGGTTACGGTGTTGCGCATGGTTGCGGTCGGCTGGTTTTTGGCGCGGCTGCGTGTCATTGGTCTCGCTTGATCCGGTGGCTTTCTCTCGCTTTCCCTTTTATCGTTCTGCTGTGCTGGTTTTCGCTTCTTGACGGTGATGCTGGTTATAGCTGGTTTCCAAGCTGATGGTAGTCGCTGTGTATCGTCCCTGGTATTAAGATTGTTCGGACGTTTCTCGATCTCAATGGCTTCTCTTATGGTTCGTCGGGTCTTATGTTGTATATTCGCTAAAACTTTTGTATTTTCGAAATCTATGTTATGAGATGTACCACTTACATGTTGTGCTAATGAAGACGTTCTCTCATTTTTGTTGACTGCATTTCGGTGTTCTTCTCTCCTTACTTGAATTCTTCTGTTGGTCTGCCCTATGTAGGATTCCCCGCAGTCTTTACATGGGATCTCGTATACTCCTTGGCTTTCTAGTGGTATTTTTGTTTTTGCGGATGTTAGCATGTTTCCAATCTTTTTGTCGGTGTTGAAGATGGTGTCGATGTTGTGTTTTCTCAGCACTCTACTTATTTTGTCCGTGGTCCCTTTGATGTACGGTAAGTACGCTTTGGATACCGATGTTTCTTCTTCCTTTGGCTTTGGGTCCCTTGGTGTTAACGCTTTCTTGATATTTCTGGACGAGAAACCATTTTGTTTTAATGCCAACTTCACCTGTTCTAGTTCTTGATGTTTATTATCGTCATCAGTCAGAACGCGCAGTCACATCACCACCCAGCGCAACTACAGTCAGTAGTCAAGACATTAATAACCAGATCACAACGATTGACTAATGACGATAATAAACATCAAGAACTAGAACAGGTGAAGTTGGCATTAAAACAAAATGGTTTCTCGTCCAGAAATATCAAGAAAGCGTTAACACCAAGGGACCCAAAGCCAAAGGAAGAAGAAACTTCGGTATCCAAAGCGCACTTACCGTACATCAAAGGGACCACGGACAAAATAAGTAGAGTGCTGAGAAAACACAACATCGACACCATCTTCAACAGATGGCGAAAATGTAAAAATTAGCTGTGCGCAGTTTGACACCCATTCCTGATTCGTGTATAAAATCGTAGTTCGAGCGTTTGCCACACGCAGCGCTAATAGCGCGGGATTTGTATACATTTGTATACAAATTTATGGCATAGGTTTACCCTGCGTCCGCATATTTAACAAGAATTGTGTTGGTAACACTGATTCCTTTGTGGCTAGACAGTGACGTCATTTCAACGGGACTTCACTTTATGCATTGTATTTCTTAGTAAAGATTGCGTCATTTAAGGTGACAAAAATTCGTACATATTATATTTTGTTAAAGCTATTTAAGAAACACTTTTAATACGTTTCATTTATTCGTCATGTAAATTTCGTTTAAACCGGTTTTAATTGCTCCTACAAATGGGCGATAATTTTAATAAAATCGTAAGATTTAATTCAAAGCTCTATTGATTTAAGTGAAACAAACGTAACCATTATTATATTATCATTCAGTATTTAATCAATCACTGATGCTGTTAGCTAGTAATAAATCTGGCTGTTTAATCTTATCCCATATTATATTTTAAAATTTTTAAAACTAATATGTTTGTGAGGCAGACAGTGACATCATTTCAAACGGGACTTCTTATGCATTAAAATATTGAAATTAAATAACTTTTACAACTTCTAATTTGTTAGATGACATACAAACTTGAGATTTGGCACAATTATAGGAATTGGGATTCTTGTAAGTAGGAAAATAAAAAAATATATTTATGTCAACCCCTGCACCCCGTTCTGGGGTTGCAAAACTTCTAGATGACATACAAACTTGAAATTTGGTATAGCGATGGAATTTAGGACTCTCCTAAAGAAAAATTTTAAAAAAATTATTAAATCAACCCCCATATTCCATTTGGGGGGTTGTAAAAGTTCTAGATGACATACAAACTTGAAATTTAGTATAGCGATGGAATTTAGGACTCTCCTAAAGAAAAATTTAAAAAAATTATTAAATCAACCCCCATATTCCATTTGGGAGTTGCAAAACTTCTAGATGACATACAAACTTGAAATTTGGTATAGTGATAGGGTTTAAGACTCTCGTAAAGAAAAACATAAAAAATTTTATTAAGTCAACCCCCGCACTTTATTTGGAGGTTGTAATACTTCTAGATCACACACAAACTTGAAATTTGGTATATTTATAGGGTTTAGGATTCTAGTAAATAAAAATTTAAAAAATGTTATTATGTCAACCCCGCATCCCCTTTTAGGGTTGTAAAACGTCTAGATGACATACAAACTTGAAATTTGGTATAGCGATGGAATTTAGGACTCTCCTAAAGAAAAATTTAAAAAAAATTATTAAATCAACCCCCATATTCCATTATAGCGATGGAATTTAGGACTCTCCTAAAGAAAAATTTAAAAAAAATTATTAAATCAACCCCCATATTCCATTTGGGGGTTGTAAAAGTTCTAGATGACATACAAACTTGAAATTTAGTATAGCGATGGAATTTAGGACTCTCCTAAAGAAAAATTTAAAAAAATTATTAAATCAACCCCCATATTCCATTTGGGGGTTGCAAAACTTCTAGATGACATACAAACTTGAAATTTGGTATAGTGATAGGGTTTAAGACTCTCGTAAAGAAAAACAAAAAATTTTATTAAGTCAACCCCCGCACTTTATTTGGGGGTTGTAATACTTCTAGATCACACACAAACTTGAAATTTGGTATATTTATAGGGTTTAGGATTCTAGTAAATAAAAATTAAAAAAAATGTTATTATGTCAACCCCGCATCCCCTTTTAGGGTTGTAAAACTTCTAGATGACATACAAATTTGAAATTTGGTATAGCGATGGAATTTAGGACTCTCCTAAAGAAAAATTTAAAAAAAATTATTAAATCAACCCCCATATTCCATTTTGGGGATGTAAAACTTCTAGATCACATACAAACTTGAAATTTGGTATAGCGATGGAATTTAGGACTCTCCTAAATAAAAATTTAAAAAAAATTATTAAATCAACCCCCATATTCCATTTGGGGGTTGTAAAACTTCTAGATCACATACAAACTTGAAATTTGGTATAGCGATGTAATTTAGGACTCTCCTAAAGAAAAATTTAAAAAAATTATTAAATCAATCCCCATATTCCATTTGGGGGTTGTAAAACTTCTAGATGACATACAAACTTGAAATTTGGTATAGCGATGGAATTTAGGACTCTCCTAAAGAAAAATTTTAAAAAAATTATTAAATCAACCACCATATTCCATTTGGGGGTTGTAAAAGTTCTAGATGACATACAAACTTGAAATTTAGTATAGCGATGGAATTTAGGACTCTCCTAAAGAAAAATTTAAAAAAATTATTAAATCAACCCCCATATTCTATTTGGGGGTTGTAAAACTTCTAGATGACATACAAACTTGAAATTTGGTATAGTGATAGGGTTTAAGACTCTCGTAAAGAAAAACATAAAAAATCTTATTAAGTCAACCCCTGCAATTTATTTGGGGGTTGTAATACTTCTAGATCACACACAAACTTGAAATTTGGTATATTTATAGGGTTTAGGATTCTAGTAAATAAAAATTAAAAAAACTGTTATTATGTCAACCCCGCATCCCCTTTTAGGGTTGTAAAACTTCTAGATGACATACAAACTTGAAACTTGGTATAGCGATAGAATTTAGGACTCTCCTAAAGAAAAATTTAAAAAAATTATTAAATCAACCCCCGTATTCCATTTGGGGGTTGTAAAACTTCTAGATGACATAAAAACTTAGAATTTGGTTTAGTTATAGGGTTTAGAGTTCTCGTAAAGAAAAATATAAAAAATTGTTATTATGTTAACCCTCCGCTACCCCTTTAGGGGTTGTAAAACGGGACTTCACTTTATGTATTTAAGTAATGAAATTAAATAGTCTTTATAACTTCCGAATTTCTAGAGTACATACAAACTTGAAATTTGGTATATTTACAGAGTTTCGGATTTTCGTCTAGCGAAAAATTAAAAAAACGTTAAAAAAACCCATATTTATATTTTCAAAATTTTGTTCTGTTTTGGGTAGCAGCCACCTCTTAGAATTTCTACACACGGGAAAAATAGTAAACAATCTTTGCGTTTCATTTTCGAACGGGTGCCGTGAAAGAACATAAAAAGTCACCTATTTTATAGATTTTGCGAAGTTGAGGGTCTAAGGGGGTAGCAACCAACCCCTAGAATTTTGAAATACGGGAAAAATAGTAAATAATCTTTGTTGCGGTTCATATTTGAATGGGTGACGTGAAAGAACATAAAAAGTTACATACTTTACGGATTTTGCGACATTAAGGGTCTAAGGGGTAGCCAGCCATCCCTTAGAATTTGCAAATGTGGAGAAAATAGTAAAGCAGTTTATTTGCGTTTCATTGTTGAATGGGTTGCGTGAAAGAACATAAAAACGCACATGCTTCACCGATTTTGCGAAATTCAGGATATAAGGGGGTAGCAGCCAACCCTTAGAATTTCTAAATGTGAAAAAATAGCAACGATTTTTGTTGCGCTTCATTTTCATGGTTATCATGAAAAAACATAAGAAGTCGCATATTTTATGGTTAATAATATACAAGATACTTTTTAGATTTTGCAAAATTCAGATTTCAAAGGTGTACGAGTCACCACTTCAAATGTTTAAATGTGAAAAAAATAGTAAACACTTAGCCACTTAACGGGTTCTGGCCTATTTAACAGTCTACACTCAATCATCCGGACAAGCTTTTGGTTATAGTAATGGAATTAAAAGAACTTCGTAGATTTCGGCTTCTTGTTTACGAAAACAGTATTAGAATACATTCACTTTATTATTTCATTATCATTCACATTAAACCTGTAGTACCTTATTACTTTTTTATTCAGAATCCCACTTGCTATCGATTTCCATACTTCAAATCTAATCGTTCCATTTACAAAAATCCTGATGATGATATCCAGCAGCAGCACAAGTTCTAAGATGTGTTCTGATTTCGTAAACTAGAGGTCAAAGTATACAAAGTTCTTTTAATTCCACTGCTATAGTCACAAGCTTGTTGGAATGATTCAGTGTAGACTGTTAAACAGGACACCCTGTATAGTCTTCAATATCATCCTCTGAATCGCAGAAAAATTAATTTAGTGACAAGCGGTTTGGACAAAAAATTGGTTATTGCACTGTTATTGTTAAAATTAGGAACATTTCTTTGAGAAAAATAATGCCTACATGAAAAGTGTTCATTTAACCAAAACGAAACCAAAAAATTAATAAACAAGAAAACATAATTCCCTATTTTTTATATAAATCTTAAATGAATTGCTTTTTGGTCTGAAAATTAGAACCCAAGGTTTCTTTCTATAACCCCTACAAAAATTTCATAGATATATGGCATGTACTTTCTGAGATAAAAACTAATTTGTTTTTAATAAAATTGTCCCTAAAAATGGGTAACTTTTATTACCTATTGTCTGATAAAAACAAAAGTAGCTATAGCATTTAGAAATATAATATTTTACTAAAGTTAAGCTTTATTAAAGTCAGAGGACTCGAGAAAAAAATGGATATTAGATAATCAGGAATATAACTCAATATTATAGTTTGAAAGACGTCCTTATAAAAATTTAATGTTGTTAGCAAGACAATATTTCCTTGTAAGCATGGATTAAATTTCATTGCAGGTGTGCAAGTCTATAAAGTGACGTAATTTTGTGTATGCTATAACGCATATGCTCAGCACACGTAAAAAACAAAAGCTAATTATTGTGTAAAATGACACTTAATAATTCTAGTTAGCGAATAGATTCTGATATTGGGCTATTGCCAGAAATTCCATTTTTTTCAAATTATGCACGATGGTACATTTTATATACTAGAATGATTGCTTGAAGCTGGAAAAAGAACTTAAAATTGTCTGCTAATAGACCCAACCTGTGTATTCTTGTATATAACTTTTTTCGGTCAGTTGTGTTTACAAATTTTTAATCGTGTTCCTTTTAACACTCGTTTTTCGGGGATTTTCCAAGGAGTAGAGGTTCTCTTTTGCAATTATGAATTTGATAACGGTTACAGCTGTACATATAAGTAAATGTAAAAAACAATTCATTTATGCAGCATTCATTCGGAGCATTTAAGAATTAAAGTAAACATTTTAGGTTCTCAGAATTGTATGATGAACAATTTGACGTCGCGTCATCAAACATCGTATCAAATATCATGTTACTGAAGATTTTAGTTGCCCATGCAAATTAAAATCTTAATTATTTATGCTGCCAGATTTTAAATTTTTCTTTATATTCTTGAATCTGAAATTTTTTGAAAATATTTTAAATGTTTACACTTGAAACCACCAAAACAAATTTTGGTTAAAAAGTCTTGAATAATTATTGTTTTAAATGCGTTAATAGGATTGAATTAAGATTATTATTTTTTGTTTAAAAGAGTGACATGGAATTATAAATTATAGGACCTTCGTCCAGCTTCAAGCAATCATTGTAGTATAAAATGTACCATCGTGAATAATTTTTTCTATCAAAGAAGAAGGAAAGTGGCAAACACTGTCTTATACTGCATGCACGCAGGCCCCAGTTTTTTTCTGCCTGTCATTTTCTACGAGTTTCTCAAAATACTTTTTTATGTCACTATGTGTAGTTTATAGCAATTTAAATTTGTCCAACAAGCGTTGATCTTCGTACACTGGTATAACACCGTAAGCGTTTCAAAATGGAAAACAGCATTCCAATTATACTGTCTCAACAAGGATTTTCGAAGCTCCACTGTCTTTGAGGTACAGCCCAATGCATGAGAGTACCACTTTTAGGAGATGAATCCCTCCAAGACCAAGCAATAGGTTGGGATTTTTGTTAGACACACTGAATTTATTTGAGCATGTGATGTACTTCTTCATTGCATTACAATGAACCCTTTAGTTCAGTTACATTTGATTTTCTAAGAAATAGAGAAACCATACAAGATCCTTGGGAAGGTTTTTACTTCATTTTCTTCGTTAACGTCACTATTTCCTTTTGTTTTGATAGTACAGTAGCTTTTGAGCAGTACAGTAGCTTTTTCTTTTCCTTTGTGTCATAATTTTTTGCAGTTTTCAATTTTCCAACACCATAGTGTGTTATTGTCGAATAATTTATATGAAGAAAAGAAGTTGTCAAGGAAAATATTATGATTAGGGTTATTCTCTACAATAGATAGTAGATAAAAAACAAAGTCACCTCCCAACCCAAGTCTGGAGTTTTTATTATTTGGAGGATAACTTGTATAAGTACCCTTCATCTGAACAGATATACCATAATTTGAAACCGAATCTTACCGGTTTCACTTTTAGAAGCATTTTGTTGCGAGTGCCGTTCAAAATATGGAACTATCTGTTCATCTAGTAATATAAGTTGCACGAGAATACTCCATACTGCATGAGTTTTTCATTCATGATGTAAAAATTACCTACTAAGATTTACCAAAAAGAATGAAGTGAATATAATCATGGGTGACTTCAACGGAAAGATAGGTAAAGGAAGAGTGCAATATATTGTTGAAGACCATGGTATTTGCAAACGAAACGATAGGGGGGATATCTGGTACAGTTCTGTAATGAAGAAAACTTAATGGTAGCAAACACCTGGTTCCAACTTCCAGAAAGCCGATTGTACACTTAGAAGTGTACTTAGGACCAGGAGACAATGAAGGAAATATCATAAAAAATCAAATAGATTATATACTGATTGATAAACGATATAGAAACGGAATTAAAGTTGTAAGAACTTATCCTGGATCAGACATATGATCTGATCAGAACCCCGTAGCTGAAAAACGTGAAATTAAATTGAAGAAAATCCGGAAGAGAAATAAAACAAGACCTAACTTTGAGAAACTGGGGGAACCACAAATAAAAGAGGAAATAACACGAGTTTTGAATAGTAAGTTTAGGGAAACGGTATAATTGGAAACAGAAACAATGGAAAACTTTTGGCAGTCTGTTAAAAATGTAAACATGAAGTACAAGAAAATGAATTGGAAAACCAAGAGCAGAGAGCAAAACAGAGATGGATGACGGAAGAAATCCTTTTATTGATGAACGAAAGAAGGAAGTACAAACATAAAGACTATAATAAATATAAAGAAATCCATAAAAAGATTACAAGGCTTATAAGAGAGGCAAAGGAGACCTGGATGGAGAAACGTTGTCAAGTACTCGAAGAGCTGCCAAGAAAGCATGATTTCTTTAACACACAAAAAAGAAGATAAAAGAAATAACTGGAGATAAAACCCATCAACACGATATCTTAGTCACAGATAGTAACAAAAAAACAATAGACCCAAACGAGTTAGAAGAGATTTTGACAAGCTATATACAAGAGCTTTTTGATGATATCAGAATGTAACCAGAACCAAGAGAAATAGATCAAGAAGATTAGCCATTAAGAATTATTATAGCAGAAGTGAAACACGCAATAAAACTATCAAAACACGTAGAGTCTCAGGTGAAGATAACATCTATACTGAGATGCGTAAAGTATTAGACGATGAAAGCCTCAACATCTTAACATCTTTCTTAAATAGAATATACTATACAGGAATCGTACCACACGACTGGACCCAACTTACTTTTATTCCGATACCTAAAAAGAGCGGAGTAAAACAGTGCTCACAGTACCGATTGATTAGCCTGATGAGCCATGTACAGTAGATAATGCTAAGAACATGCATCAACGAGTACACACAAAATGCGGACAATATGTAGGAAAAGAACAATTTGGTTTTCGCTTAGGCATTGGAACTAGAGAAGCAGTTCAAGGTCCTAGGACTAGCAGAAATACATAAAACAAAATTAAATAGCTTATCGGTATCTCCAGTGTAAGTGACTCCTGCGTACAATGTTGCTTCCTCACGGCTTGCTCCAAAATTATAAGTCTGGATTTCTTCAGCTAGTTTGCAAGCATAATTTTCAGAGAAGTCTATATGTAGTAACCCTTCATTTTTACTAAGACTGTTTTTCAGTGTGTTGTAAGCAGCATTTTCATTTTTAATGTTAAATTTATATTTATTTTTAAAGTTTTCATTTCTTCTTGAACCTCTCCCTGCAACTCTCGGACAGGTTTAGTAACATTGATTTTAGCTGCAATCTTAACATTAAATTGAACCTTTTCTTCATTTTATTTTGACATTTCAGAGGCCTGCCATACATATGCAATGCGGAAGCCTTACTACATGTTACAGGAGTTCATATGAATTTTCATTATCTACAAGTTTTAGTGGCTTTAGTTTTTGTGGTTTGAAGCTTATGTTTGCACGTTGTTTGTACAAACAGGTATCTCTGTTTATTTCATTAGGTTTGCATACATAATATAGACGGTAATAACATAGGGATGGCATCGAGAGAATGTACTGTAGGATATTTTTGTTTTGTGTGCAAGGCCAATTGTTTTATTTGCTAAACTATAAAGACGGTAGTGTCCTATATCAATGTACATCAACAAAGCATTTAAAAATCTTTTCCGTTGGTTTTTTGACCTCCAGAAACTCTCCAAGGTTTCACCAGCGAGTCATGCAGAACTAGAGTACGGATTGCTTATTCCTCATTGCTTTTTCCTTTTCCAGGTCCAAGTCCAACAAAACGTTTCCCTGCAGTTTTTTTTTATTCAGAGATGGGCATTAGTTTTTCTTCAGGTGTTTTCATAACTGTATTGTTTTCAGTTTTTTTCTACTTAAATGCTTTCTTCTTCTTTTCACATTCTCAAGTTTGCTCAAAACAAATAGCCAGAAACCCAAGTGCAGAGAGGTTTCTTTTTGTATCTGAACTTGCCCGACGAAGAGAACACAAAAAAATTGAACAGCTAAAAAATCATTTGGCAGGTCAATCACCGCTGGATATTTTTCTAAAACTTTTTGATGATGAAGTTCAAGATATAGTATTGCGATTTTTTGTAAAGTAGGCTCATGATAAATGAACTCGCTAAATGCAAAACTTTGTAATTATTTACAAAAATAATTATAACAATTTAGATATCGATATTATTGGTTGTCTTGTTTTATGGACTTGCAGTACTGATAAATGTATGAGATGCACTTTGGTGTTTTATAAATGTAAAACTTCACGCTTATAAAATATAATCATGTCAAAGTCATCATCAGATGCAAAACTCACGGGAAATGTGAGATTGTTAGGTGCAAGACTCAAGTTCACTAACAATGTAAACGCAGAGTTTTGTATTTAGTGGGCTCAAATAATACACACGATTTTATA
Organism: Agrypnus murinus; assembly: GCA_929113105.1. Lineage (NCBI taxonomy): Eukaryota > Metazoa > Arthropoda > Insecta > Coleoptera > Elateridae > Agrypnus > Agrypnus murinus. The sequence continues at coordinate 139,102,656 of OV816027.1, read as the reverse complement.
TTTACAAGGGAAAAACTTTTCAGTTTTATTGGCATCCTGTTTTTATTAGGCTATCATACGTTGCCCCAAGCTAATTTGTGTTGGTATGTTGAAGAAGGCAAAGGAGTCGATATTGCATAGAACTGCATGACGAGAAACAAATTCAGAAATATTCAGTAAGCTCGATAAAACTGTTACATTTTCTAACTTTGCGGCCTTTTTTACATCTTCTTTTTCTTAAGGTGCTGTCTTCTTATAGAAGGTTAACAACAACTTCGGCAAATCGTTCACTATCTTTTGCTATTCTTAGTAATAACTGTGAGTTTAGGCCAGTGCAGTCTCTCACATTTCTCAACCATGAGCCTTGTCTCCTGCCAGTTCTCTTCTACCCTCAATCTTGCCCTCCATTATCAGTCTTAGGTATGGCTCAGCAGAAGTTCAAGAGTTGCAGGGAGAGATTCAAGAAGAAATGAAAACTTTAAAAATAAATATAAATTTAACATTAGAAATAAAAATGCTGCTTACAACACACTGAAAAAGAGTCTTAGTAAGAGTGAAGGGTTACTCCATATAGTCTTCTCTGAAAATTATCCTTGCAAACTAGCTGAAGAAATCCAGACTCATCATTTAGGAGCAAGCCGTGAAGAAGCAGTCATTTACGTTGGACATACCGATAAGCTATTTAATTTTGTTCTATGTATTTCTGCAAGTCCAGATCATGTCCTGCAGCTATTTGGGCACACTTAATCCTGTCTTTACCTTTCTGTCGCAACAATTGCCAAGAATCCAAACAGTTTATTTGTTTTCAGATAGACTCTCCATTCTTTAATAAGGTAGTTAGTTATCTTTAAACTTTGATGCATTGAGTATTCCTTAACTATCTTTGTAACATAAACGGTTTTTGTATTTAGTCAAAGTAAAACTTCTAACCGAGAAACAAGAACAACGACGAGTGACATGGACTAAATATGTAGTTGTCCTAGACAATGTTCCAGATAATGACTGGTATAAGGTCATATTCAGCGACTAGTCAAAGTCTGGTGTTTTCGTTGGTTACTCTCGCAAAAGAGTGATCGGAGCTAAACATGAAGCATTCCATAAGTACTGCTTAAAACTTACGGTTAGGTTTCCTCAAGGTGCAATAGTTTAGAGCTATATGTCAGCTGGAGGGTTAGAATGATTTCAGTCCATAGACGGCACAGTTAATGTTGAAAAGTATCAGCAAATTCTTAACGCAAACTTGTTACCAATCGTTAAAAATCGATCTTGACCGCGATTTAATCTTTCAACAAGATGGTGCTTCTTACCACACATCAAAAACGACCAAAAAATTGTTTGAAAATCATAATTTCAAAGTTGTTGAATGATCCTCAAGCAGTTCGGATCTTTAGTGTTATTGAATTTGAAATTATCAGCAAGTGGGGCATTATCCAATTTAGATAATTGTAATCCCCAAGTTAGAAGTATGTCAGCCAAAATTTAAGAGGCGAATAAAGCAAAGCGAGATGTTAAATCTTATTGAATTGTATTTATAAACTGCTATCTGAATATTTAGTTGTCAGCGAGTTTTATTGAATTTTTGAAAATTGTTTTCTGCAGATCTTTTTTTACAGAAGTTAATGGTTATTGTTTGAAAATGGTGTAATTTGGAACACTAGTAGGAAAAATAAACACAGAATTCATGAAACTGTCCAAATACATATTTAGTTGTTAGGGCTCGTACATGTTTTGTAAATTTCACAGAGGAACATCGATAACTTAATACCAGAATGTATATTTAAAAGGTAAATAAAATAAATAAAGGTTGCTCATGAAACTAAAATTTGCAAGTAATAAAAATTTCTTTCTCAAAATATTATTCCAAACACAAATGAAAATGATCCGAAATAAACAATTATATATAACAAGGTTACAAGAAATGTGTTTAATACCAAAAATAGGTGAATAGATTAGCATGATCTTACATTTTAGATATGATATTATTTACTACGTATTATGAATGCACAGCTGTTTTCTTCTGAAACTAATAATGGTTTCAATTTATAAAAAATCAGTAATTGATTAAAATAAAGTAAGCACTAATAACGAAAACAAAAACGTCATTTTAAGAGATTGCTAGTCAATAATATTTTTGTTGCATCTTTATTTAAATATTTTTAAATTACATAAAAATACATCTGCACTGACCGCTGGACCTTGAAATTCCCTTCTAAACTACCTTTATCACTACCCAAACTTTTTTTGTCAAATTTCTCTTTAGGCAATATTTGATAATATTGTTGCATGCGCTCATTTTTAAGGTTTAATTTAAAAAAAGAATCAGCTTTCTAGCTCAAATATGTTTGGAGATATAACGATTTAAACCACTGGAAAAACTTAAAAAACTGGAAGCTCTAATTAACACATTAAATCGCTCGGCTCTATAAAATATAGAACGAGAAAATGTACTACAGAATGTCAATAAGAAATAAAACAACGAATCTGATATTTTTAATTAGGTATTGAAATTAAAATGCGTTCCCAATAAAAATTAACAAGTCAATCAAAAATCAATATATTTCATTATTTCATAAAATCAATTATTAGTCGTTATAAATAACCAATAAGTTTTACCTTGTGCGATCGAATAGTAACTGTTTTGTAAAACAGTAACAGAAAGAAGATAATTTAAGAAGAACTACAAATTCCTTTTTATAGTTTGCTTTAATAGACATGTAAAACGTAGTTTCTAGTACATAAACAAACATAAATACAAAACAATACATCTGCACTGACCGCTGGACCTTGAAATTCCCTTCTAAACTATCTTTATCACTACCCAAACTTTTTTTGCCAAATTTCTCTTTAGGCAATATTTGATAATATTGTTGCATGCGCTCATTTTTAAGGTTTAATTTAAAAAAAGAATCAGCTTTCTAGCTCAAATATGTTTGGAGATATAACGATTTAAACCACTGGAAGAACTTAAAAAACTGGAAGCTCTAATTAACACATTAAATCGCTTGGCTCTTTAAAATATAGAACTAGGTATTAGTAGCAATAAGTATCATCACAATTTTTTATATGCATTTAACCTATAATAATAAATTAACCTACACAATTTAAATAGTTTTCATCTAGAAAATACATATTAAAATCAACTAAATTCAACTGAATTAAATACAATTCAGACACAAATGAATGGAAGTGAAAGATTTATTAAGTAGCTTTAATAAAATTATTTTTGTCACTTTAAATGACGCAATCCTTACTGAGAAACACACATAGTATTTTGGCAACGCAGAGAGTTTCGAATATACTCCCAGATGTTAAGTTTTATGCAAATAAATCAAATTTTAATTATTATGGCCGCCATATTTCATCCGCGCTTTAAAATTTGCAAACGTTGACATCAAATTTGAAATCAGCGACCTGAAAAACCCCTTTGTAGAAAATTTCATACAAATCCAATAATATTTCGAGTTTTATGATGTTTTTATGCATATAATATTTTAAATCTGAAAGCCTTTGAAATAAAATTCATACACATACAGAAACGAAACTAAAAGTATTTATTACATAGCGTTAATAAAATAGAATTATTTTTGCTAGTTGAGATGACGCAATCTTTACTCAGAAATGCAGAGAGTAACTCGACACCGCAGACAGGCAAAGGAATTCAAGCAGGCTGGCCAATACTGAAAAAATAAATGGACGCTGTATAAACCTATAGGTTGCATAAAATAAACAGACGCTGAATAAACCTATAGCTTGCAAAAGACGCTGACTGATACCATCATTTATATACACTTATATACGCCGGACGCTGGGCGCTACGCTTTTGGTCCGGACGCATGGTAGGCCTCTATAGATATATATATATATATATATATATATATATATATATATATATATATATATATATATATATATATATATATTAGGGTGTATCGAAAAATTTCTTTTTCGCCGGCTTAGCAAGAAAATAATAGTTTTTGATGAAAAACAAGCCTTCATGATAATAATTCGTAATTTAAATTATGTTTAGGGGTGCCACCAGTGGCTCAAAAACCCCATTTTTGACTGTTTTTGTGGTTAGCCTCTTCCAACTTCTACCAGTTCAATCAGATAAACACTGATTTTGGATATTTTGTGCCTAGATCACTACTCTATAATTCCACAATACAAACCACTTAAGACTATTATTCCCTAGTATGAAAAAAATCCCCTAAAAGTTACTATTTTTGCGATTTTCTGATATTCTTTAGCTAACTTTTGTTAATTCCATCATATAACAATGCACGTTGGAGGTTTTGTGCTAAAACGAATACCCCATAATCCCACAATACAAAAAACTTAATACTGTTACTCCCTAGTGAGAAAAAAATCCCCTAAAAGTCACTATTTTAGCGATTTTCTGATATTCTTTAGCTAACTTCTGTTAATTCCATCACATAACAATGCGCGTTGGATATTTTGTGCTAAGACGAATACCCTATAATCCCACAATACAAAAAGCTTAATACTGTTACTTTCTAGTGAGAAAAAATCCCCTAAAAGTCACTATCTTAGCGATTTTCTGATATTCTTTAGCTAAACTTCTGTTAATTCCATCACATAACAATGCGCGTTGGAGGTTTTGTGCTAAGACGAATACCCCATAATCCCACAATACAAAAAACTTAATACTGTTACTCCCTAGTGAGAGAAAAATCCCCTAAAAGTCACTATTTTAGCGATTTTCTGATATTCTTTAGCTAACTTCTGTTAATTCCATCACATAACAATGCGCGTTGGATATTTTGTGCTAAGACGAATACCCTATAAACCCACAATACAAAAAACTTTATACTGTTACTCCCTAGTGAGAAAGAAATTACCTAAAAGTCACTATTTTAGCGATTTTCTGATATTTTTTATCTAACTTCTACCAATTCCAACAGATAACCATGTGCGTTGGAGATTTAGTACAAAGACCAATACTCTACTTTCCAATATACAAATAACGTAATACAGTTATGTTAATTACAATAAACTTAATTATCTGGGAATACAATCCGAGCGCGGACTTAGATTCAACTAAAGGGGTCAAGTGTTGTATGGAATTCTATTAGTCAAAAAACACTTTGTAATAAAGATCCAATCTGGAAGCATCTAAAAGATACTAATAGGACAATTGGAAAATACTTGTCCATGTAGAAATAACAATATTTAGAACTGAAAGAAGGTCTTAAATCTTGCACTTCTTTCTTTAGTTTAGTTTTTTGTTACAACGCAAACGTAGTCTTTTGTTTTGAAGTCAAAATGGCGACTATTGCTACTTTCTCTCTCTAAAGGAACACTACCTTGCGTTAGAGTCACTACATCTAGTCACCTAAGCGCTGGCCGATCAGAGTACCGCAAAACGCCTCCTTATTGGAACAAAAAAAGAGGAAATTGTTCGTTATTTTTACCTGCATAGAATTTATTCAAATCTACGTTTAGCTTAATAGGTTTTTTCTTATTCTGAAGGTTCAAACTTCTAACAAGTCAAATACGTAAAATGTAGTTTTAGTTTGCTCATTATTAAAGATTACCTGACTCTTCCCCAATATGACGGCGGTTTGCGGTATTCTGATCGACCAGTGCGGCCTAGGTGACTAGATATAGTGACTCTACCTGGCTTTATAACCCCTCTATTTTAAACAGTAGCGACATCGTGGAGCAAAACTGACAAACTTTAATAAAGAAAAAAATACTACATGCCATGGTGTTCGGAAATTCAATAAAAAATTGTTCAAAAATTGCAATTACGGAAGTATATATCATATTAAAAATCGGGGGTCCGAGCGCCTACGACGCGCGATAATTTAATTATAAAATAGGTTATCTAATAATCATTTTCGATTCACCATGTTTGAGATGCCAGATTAACGCAGTTAATTTAAAAAAAATCCAAACTCTAAAAAAGGGCTGGGCGGGAGGGGAAAAATAGTTTTTTTGACGATCATCCCAATCAGACAAAAACCATACAAAAGCCTCTAATATTAAAATAATTCTGTATCTCAGAAACCATAAAAGTAGGAACCATAATTTTGGTGTTATTTTGCTTCTCTCGTTGCCCCTAGCTTATATCTAGGTCGCCGCGTAAATTTGATCTTTCGTTCCCGAGATCACAATAACCAACAGACAGACATTGGCGTTTTAATATATGTAGATATGGTAGGTTTTACAGAACATGAATGTGAAAATCGTGAATATTTTTGTGCATGATTATTGTTAAACGTAAGATTTGTTGTAAGACGGAATGCCAAATTTGGTAACATTCAATGTCGCTAACATTGTTCTGATACTTTTGCTCAAGCGGTGAGATCAATCGTTGTCGCTACTATTTGAAAATAAAGGGAAGAAAATAAAATATACCTTTATAGCCCATTTATCTTCAAATAGTAGCGACAACGATTGATTTCGCGGCTGGAGCAAAAGCACCAGAACGATGTTGGCGACATTGATTGTAACCAGATTTGACATTCCGTCTTACAATAAACCTTACATTAAATAATAGTCATGCACAAAAATATTCACAATTTAACTTGATTAATTTGATAATGCCCATTCATGTTATGTAAAAACGACCACATCAATATTATATAAATTTAATCCTGTTAAGACAGAAACTGATTTACGTGAAATCGACGCAAACAGTTTAAGAAGATCAACAATATTTATTAGAGATCAGCAGAGCAGTAATAAGTGGTACTTACCCAAACGCTTTATTAAATAAAAATCCGGGACCCATTTCGCATTCAAGATGGCTCACGACAGCTAACCGTATTTTGTGATTATACATAGGGTCTTCAAAGCCCTGCAAGAAATTACAAAATATGGTTAATCTTATTATTAAAGTCTACGTTCCAGTGTGGTTCTCTATAAAAAAAGAACCTAAATATTTTAGTGGTTCGCATCACTTATGGAAAACCATTTCTCTTTCTCGATGCCTTGAAGAAGATGTGAAAAAGGTTATTGATCCTGTGATACAAAGAAATGGGTATTTCCCACACCCAGAAAATTTATTATTAGCAATGATGGTTGATGATCGACTAGAAGTCCGAATTGATGCAATGCAGAAATTATTACAGTGCAGACAATCAAATAATCCTGAATTGCGTATTTTCCAAATACCGGAAATAAATTTTAATGCTCAAGACTACACGGATTTAATAGAATGGGATCAAATAGCGGAACCACCTTTAACTAAAGATATACCCGATGATTTAATAACTAAAATGATCATGAACAAAACATGTGATTTAAAGGAATACCTTAATTATCCATGTCATACACAAGCGGTAGAAAGACATGTCAAAATGGTGACCGAAGCTTCAAAATCTGTTTGCGGTTATGAGGCAAGACATACTCGTATACTTAGTATACTTCAATCACGTGCTATTATGCCTGTTTTTGAAACAAAGAAAGACTACGTTTGCGTTGTAACAAAAAACTAAATTAAAGAAAGAAGTGCAAGATTTTAGACGTTCTTTGTGTTCTAAATATTGTTGTTTCTACACGGACAAGTATTTTCCAATTGAATCGGTCAATGCAGAAACTGAATATGTCCACTTTTTGTGTAAATTGAGTTATACATGAATTCACCATAATTCAAGGGTGCCCAATCGAATGGTGCAAAAATATAACATGTTCTGCTTTTCTATAATGTAGAAAAGCGATGGTATAGTACAGAAACTGAAGAAACATAGGATGTGTTCAATCTCTGTAGCGGTATGTCTTATATATCTAGGATGCGCTGAAGTAAAAACAGCTTAGCTGATATCAAATGAAGCCATGGTCGCGTCGTTTTGACATATGCAAGTGATATTTGGTTGAGGGAAGTCTCTATGAAAAATTTCTAAGTCAACTAGTAACAGTGTTTACGAAGAAGAAAGTAAAACTGAACAACCTAGGAAACAGTTGAAGGTATTTCCCACTGACTCCACAACCTCTCCAAAACTGAAAGATTTATGAAGTACATTCAGAAAGAATTTGACGAATTTTACCAGCAATTTTATCCTAATATGGCCTATGAAAGAGAAAGAGGAAGACAGCACAGTAAAAGCAGACAATGTTTAAAAATATTTTTATTTGTATTTAGGATTTTCAGATTTCTTTTGTTAATATTAAGTTCAGTTGTGGTTTTGTCACAAACAGTGGTGGTCTTAGGCCTCTCGGCACCCTCGGGAAGAGTCGTTCAGAGCGCCCTTATTTACTTTAAAAAGTAACTGTTATTGAAGGATTTTAATGATTTTACCAACTTCGGCGCCCCAAACAGCCTAGCGCCCTCGTGCTGCGCCCGACCTCGAACCCCCTCAAAGGTCGGCACTGGCCACAAAATAGTTTCTTGCGTATTCTTTGCAATCAACGCAGAAACTGAACATGTCCACGTCTTATATGAATTTTTTTCTCTTAGAATACAAAACTTTAAGTAAATTGAACCATGTGATCTTACCTAATAGATACCCTTCTTTCATATCCCAAAAAGTCACGAAAGTCCATAAAAGCAACATTGAGTAATTCAGTTTTTCTTGTTTTTCTCCAAACAAGTTTTTTGACTAATAGAATTCCATACAACACTTGACCCCTTTAGTTGAATCTAAGTCCGCGCTCGGATTGTATTCCCAGATAATTAAGTTTATTGTAATTAAAGTAACTGTATTATGTTAGTTGTATTTTGGAAAGTAGAGTATTGGTCTCTGTACTAAATCTCCAACGCACATGGTTATCTGTTGGAATTGGTAGAAGTTAGAAAAAATATCAGAAAATCGCTAAAATAGTGACTTTGGGTGATTTTTTTCTCACTAGGGAGTAACAGTATTAAGTTTTTTGTATTGTGGTATTATAGGGTATAAGTCTTAGCACAAAACCTCTAACGCGCATTGTTATGTGATGGAATTAACAGAAGTTAGCTAAAGAATATCAGAAAATCGCAAAAATAGTAACTTTTAGGGGATTTTTTTCTTACTAGGGAATAATAGCATTAAGTGGTTTGTATTGTGGAATTATGGAGTAGTGGTCTGGGCACAAAATATCCAAAATCAGTGTTTATCTGATTGAACTGGTAGAAGTTGGAAGAGGCTAACCACAAAAACAGTCAAAAATGGGGTTTTTGAGCCACTGGTGGCACCCCTAAACATAATTTAATTTACGAATTATTATCATGAAGGCTTCTTTTTCATCAAAAACTATCATTTTTTTGCTAAGCCGGCGAAAAAAAAATTTTTCGATACACCCTAATATATATATATATATATATATATATATATATATATATATATATATATATATATATTCATAGCATACAAGTGCTGATATCGAAAATAGATCGGTTGTATCGTTATCTAAGATACAGCACCGGAATTGTCGTTGCAATTCTTGTTTATTCATGCATAATCCTGTATCTTCGAATGTGTAATCATCACTGTCTAGCGAGGACACTGAAGTGGTGCGGAATAACGGCATACTTTCGTCTTAAACACGACAAACAAGTTACAATTTTAACGGGTCGGTTTCTATTCAGAGGCTGAAACAATCGAAATAGTTATATATAATAACATTCACTTAATCAGTTAGAATAAGGTTAACCTTTCAAGTTTCAATTTAGAAAATAACTGAGCTAAAGACGATGTAAGAAAACAGAATACTAATAAATAGGAACTACATTAGCATAAAAGGTTAACATTCAGTCGATCAATTTAAAAACTTATGATAATATAATCGAAAACTCACCTATTGATCTTGAAGCTGTAAAACACAGTCGTCTTACAGTAATGAAGAATCGTTGGATTTCATGAAACTGATTTAAAATGAGGCTTATATATGTACGTATATCTATTTGCTGACTTTTAGATATTCTCACGCATTTCTTAATAGTACTGCATACATCTGATTGATAAAAATAACATTTCTCTGATTAGAAATATAGTAAACACTAATTATAATTTATCGAAACTATTTGCGTTTCACAGGCTTGAAATAAAAATCTGTTAAAATGTGTTTATTGTATAATTACTGAAGATTATGCTTTTATTTATTAATCATATAACTAGTATACTGTATTCGTTATCTTAGCTAAGCCAAACAAATGAATGGAACACACACACACGCTCGCGCGCCCGCGCGCGCATGATGTATTGACTCTATCGTACGTAATTATGTAGATCTCCGATAGGTAATCAAATTAGATGTCCTTTTTAACTGAAGTGAAACAATAAGTAAAGACAAATTAAGATAAAATTTAAATAAATGTTTTGATTTCGCACGCTTGTTGAGACAGTATATCCCGTTATCAGTTGACACAGATCAAATCTTAATTTGTCTTTACTTATTGTATAATTAAAGATTACATGAAAGGTAAATCGAAGTTTTCACTTCAAATAGGTATATAATTAACATCGTATTATTGTTGTTTTAAAGATTGTGTTTCTTAATTTTATGTTTAGATTTAAAATTAATTTTGTTCTATAAATACGACATGTAAACACAATTGTTTATTGTTTCCAGCCTTATATGACGAAATTCCATAATCATGAAATAAATAAAACGGATTAGTAAAAGTTTCACGAGTTTATTATAATCTATAATAATATATATTTATTTACAAAATGTTACATAGTAAATAGTACCTAAATACATGATTAAAAAAGTTACTTTTGTTAATGATGACTATTGAATTAGGTCTGACACTAGGTTAACCTTCTATTTTCCACTTTTGATCAAATTATAGTTAATCAGATCAAATATTGCTTTCAAAATGGAAAGGATGTAAAAATAGCAAAATTTTATTTAATCCTTCAGTTTTGTAGGTCTATCCTCACATATAATCGTATTTATTTATAATATATAAAATATAATATATAAAATATAAAATCTTATTTATTTATAAAATGTCACATAGTAAATAGTACCTAAATACATAGCTGAAAAAGTTACTTTTGTTAATGATCACTTTTGAATTAGGTCTGACTAGGTTAACCTTCTATTTTCCACTTTTGATCAAATTATAGTTAATCAAATATTGCTTTCAAAATGGAAAGTATATCTGTTAAGCTGGTGCTGATTAATTATTGGAACCTGAACGTGTAACGGCATCCGTAGCTAATAAAACTACTAGCTAATGCATCAACAGTCTCCCGCATAGCATTTACTTTACATTAGCGAGTAGAGTATTATTTATATAGTTTACGGAGAAAAGAACGAATGTAATAACTGTATCTGTATAAACACTCGTTAAGATATGTCAGTTTGATAAGACTACATCTCGACCTTTGGAATTTAAATATCAAAAAAAATTCGAATATAGACAAAGCAATGAACTGTGCGCATGTTCACCTGTCAAGGTATAAAATAAAATATCGAGTATTTAAATTAGTATTAAGCAATACGCTCTGTTGTCTTCAAGATTATCATCAACATGGTCCCTTATAGTAATACCGTAATCAAACCGCTTTGTTACGCAGATATACTACCTGATCTCCTCGATTATAACGAAAGCTTGGATGACTCAAGTTCACTCGAAGACGGAGGTATGTACTACCTATGCTTTAAAATGTACATATTATCATTGATGCTAAAACTTAATTTTTAGAAATTTTCGACATTGACGCTAGCAGTAGTGAGAAAAATGTATCATTTGCTTACGATGATATTACTGAATCTTATTATGCTGATGATGATAAGGGTACGTATTTTAAATGTTAAAAACAATAATATATAACTTATTTTTAAATTTTAGAACTGTGTTACGAAGCAGTAAACAACACAGACCAATATGTAAACCTGACATCAATTGATGTTGTCGGTGTGTCTTCGTATGGTGAAGAGGAAGGTTGTCTTCAACTACTCTGCTCTATGCAATATCCCTTGTATACCACAAGACGCAACTCCGATCATGTTCACTACATACACGCAGGGCTTGATCCGAAACATGATGACTTTGAACCGGTGATAAAAATCGTATGCTCAAATAATTTGTGTGCCGATGACGAGATAGTGTTGTCTCGAGATTTGTGGTTTAATCTGTATGACATCGACGTAGAAATGAAATTTAGAAATTTCTTTAGTGTTCAGGGTGCCGATTACCGAAAATTGAAAGTGGGAATAACCGAAGATCTAGATATAGAATTTAGATCAGACTGTATTGGTTACAGTGTAACAATTAGAAATGATAAAAAGTACATACACATGAAAGATCATGAATTTCAGCGAATATTATACATGGTTCCAATAATTAATCAGCACATCATATGCCTATATAATTTATATTTCTCTATGTTTTACTATGCTAGTACGGAAGCTGTTGCAGAGGGTTTAAGACGTGAGCTGGTATATAAAAGCAGACCTATAGAGAACGATTCAATTTTATTTGCTGCTGAATGTTTATGTATTCATTTGGTTTTAAATTCAGCTTCCTCGGCCTCTGGACGTAATTCACATATTCTACTAGAAATTTTAAAATTTTATCCGTCCAAGTTCATCAATGACGTTCAAACATAACTTTTACAATCGCCAGCTCAAACTAATGGAAACGAAGAGAGAACTTAGAATTAGGCTAGATAAATATATAAGAGCATTACGTTTGTTAAGGTCTGATATAATAATGTACTGCGTCATCAATGATGTATCCAAAGAAATGTTATTTTTATCTATAAACGATGTATGATAAAAAATAAAATAATTGTAATGTACTGTGTCATCAATGATGTATTCAAAGAAATGTTATTTTTATCTCAATTCGTCTTTACTTTTTGTATAATTAAAGATCACGTAAAAGGTAAAATGAAGCTTTTATTTTTCTTTCACTTCAGTTAAAAAAGGACATTTGATTTGATTACGTGCATATACTTCAAATTGCGCGTGTATCTGTTTGGAATTGTGCGTGAATATGCTTGATAATGTATGTGTGTGCGTGTATATACTTCAAATTGCGCATGTGTCTGTTTGAAATTGTGTATATACTTTAAATTGTACGTGTATATACTTTATAATGTACGTCTGTGCGTGTATATACTACAAATTGTGCGTGTATATGCTTTATAACGTACGTCTGTGCGTGTATATACTTCAAATTGCGTGTGCATCTGTTTGAAATTGTGCGTGAATATACTTCAAATTGCGCGTGTATCTGTTTGGAATTGTGCGTGAATATGCTTGATAATGAATGTGTGTGCTTGTATATACTTCAAATTGCGCGTGTATCTGTTTGAAATTGTGTATATACTTTAGATAAAGTAGAAGCTAACAATATGAATTTACTAAAGAAGGTAGAAGAAACGGATGTCTTAGTAATCGACAATTCTAAAACTTCACTAAATAAAATAGAATTTCTCACAGATAAACTAAAAGTTATGCGTTGAAACGGTTGAAGCATTAGCTACGGATGCCGTTACACGTTCAGGTTCCAATAATTAATCAGCACCAGCTTAATAGATATCCTTTCCATTTTGAAAGCGATATTTGATCTGATTAACTATAATTTGATCAAAAGTGGAAAATAGAAGGTTAACCTAGTGTCAGACCTAATTCAATAGTGATCATTAACAAAAGTAACTTTTTCAGCTATGTATTTAGGTACTATTTACTATATAACATTTTACAAATAAATAAGATTTTGCTATTTTTAGATCCTTTCCATTTGAAAGCAATATTTGATCTGATTAACTGTAATTTGATGAAAAGTGGAAAATAGAAGGTTAACCTAGTGTCAGACCTAATTCAATAATCATCACTAACAAAAGTAACTTTTTCAGCCTAGAAGGTCAACCTAGTGTCAGACCTAATTCAACAGTCATCATTGACAAAAATAACTTTTTTCAATCATGTATTTAGGTACTATTTACTATGTAACATTTTGTAAATAAATAATATATTATTATAGATTATAATAAACTCGCGAAACTTTTACTAATCTGTTTTATTTATTTCATGATTCTGAAATTTCGTCATATAAGGTTGGAAACAATAAACAATTGAAAATAATTCAGGTATACAATGATTTTGCTATTTTTACAAGTAATGTATTAGGATGTAAACAGGTAAACGAATCTAGTACAATTAGCTGTAATTGTCTATTTCTTCAACGTCTCGCTTATTTAGTATTTTCTAACTGTGCGTCCAATGGCTGTAAATCTAAACAGAAAAATAATTAAATAGTGTTTTATTACACCATTAAATGTTCATACCTGATTCATATCAATAATAGAGCAGTGGTCAAAAGGTGGAAAACCGCCAATTTTGATTTTTCCTAGGTAGATCAATCCCAGAGACATTGTTTTTTGGATAATCATGTCGTTCAGTTCGACTACCTTTTCATCTGTCAATTTTTTGGAGAAGCGTCTTGGTAGAACAGTTATATATTCTTGAGAGATTATGTAAACAGCACGTCTGTTGTCTTTACATTTGACTACTTTAAATTCCTGAATTTCTACCGGCTCTCTAAAGGCGTATTCGTACAGCTTTTTCACTGGCTTTTGACCAGCTCCCGGTGTCTGATTGAGTTGCTTTAAAAAGTTATGACCTACAGAAACACAAAGGCTATTTTTATATAAAGAAATACTTAACCAACCAAAATGTAGCTGTGCTGGAAGTATCAGCTTGATCCAAATAACACTGCTTTAGTTTTTGCCAGCTAGCCCCCAATAAGTCGGAGAGGGGCGGGGTAATACAAAATATAAAAGATAAAAAAACAAGCGCCACTTCGTTTAAAAACAATGCTTATTACTAAAGCTTCAAGCTTATCAGACAAACGAAGAAATAGATCTTCTACTAAAATATGGGCAACTTCCAATATTTTGGTCGTACCGTACATATATACTTACAAATGACGAACTGAAAAGCAATATTAAAATCACACAAACAAATGAATAATAAATAAATAAAACACACGTAGTGAAATGTAAACTTTCTAAGTAGGGCTTTATTTAAACTATTGGCAGATTTTAAAAGTTAACTTTAAATGCAATTTTAATGCTTAATAGAGAGAAAAAAAAAAGGTGAATGGTGATCTGTATCACAGTTGGTTGTACTTAAATCTACCCTACAATTCCACTGGTCGAGATCTCGTTTCTTAACATTAACATGCATGAATAAATTGTTGTTTCTTAAAATTAACATGCATGACAAAATTGTAAATACATTAAATAAATATAGATATATATAACTAAAACACAGACATATAATACATACAAATTTTCACAAACGTCCCACCATTCGAAGATCCACGGATGTATGTTTAAAACCCTGCTTAGGGGTTATTACTTCACCCTTCGATGTTGGTTGTTTAATTCCGTCCCGATACCTGTATAGATGTAGGTACGGACCTCCTCAATGGAACCCACGATCAGGGAGCAGGAACACAAATACGACAACGAACAACAAAACCCAAAAGAAAGAAAAAAAAGACCTTTCTATAAACTGAAAGGTCTTTTACAAAACAATTCCCTCAAGGTGACTACTAGGGAAATATTACCTAAAATGGTTAGCACCAGAACGTAATCCGTCCAATTTGACGATTGATCGCACACAAATAACCAAGCGATCGTTCTGTTGAATGTGAGATTTATTCCGCTAAAGCGAATTAATATTTAAAACCAATTTCTTAATATCTCGTCCATCCAACTTCTAGTACCAAAACCCAGCCATTTTGTTACTTCACTCTACTATTGAGCAGGGAGCCCAAACGCGCAGGAGCGACTTCACGATAAACCGAAGGAAAGGGAAAACCAGTGACAACCAAACAACGGAGAAGCTTGGTTTTAAACAGTGACCATCAAACAAATAATGGGTTGTGAATTTCAACGTTATAAAGTTCATCCTTTGACAGAAAAAGAAATGTTATTCAGAAAGAAAATTAGTCGATCAATTTAAAACTTATGATAATATTATCGAAAACTCACCTATTAATCTCGAAGCTGTAAAACACAGTCGTCTTACAGTAATGAAGAATCGCTGGATTTAATGAAACTGTTTAAAAACGGGGCTTTATATATGTATGTGTACCTATTTGCTTTCTTTTAGATATTCTCAAGCATTTCTTAATATTATTGTATATAAATAATTACTCCTTGTGATAAATATCATGCTCAAGTATATCGTATGTTTACATGTCGTATTTATAGAACAGAATCGTTAAATATACAATAAAAATCAATATCCGCATGTCTTGAACAAAATTAATTTTAAATCTAAACATAAAATTAAAAAACACAATCTTTAAAACAATAATACGATGTTAATTATATACCTATTTGAAGTGAAAACTTCGATTTACCTTTCATATAATCTTTAATTATACAATAAGTAAAGACAAATTAAGATTTTATCTGTGTTAACTGATAACGGGATATACTGTCTCAACAAGCGTGCGAAATGAAAACATTTATTTAAATTTTATCTTAATTTGTCTTTACTTATTGTATAATTAAAGATCACGTAAAAGATAAAATGAAGTTTTTATTTTTCTTTCACTTCAGTTAAAAAGGACATTTAATTTGATTACCTATCGGAAATCTACATAATTACGTACGACAGAGTCAATACATTATGCGCGCGCGCGCGCGCGTGTGTGTGTGTGTGTGTGCGCGCCCGCGTGTGTGTGTGTGTTCCATTCATTTGTTTGGCTTAGCTAAGATAACGAATACAGTATAATAGTTATATTTTTAATAAATAAAAGCATAATCTTCAGTAACTATACAATAAACACATTTTAACAGATTTTTATTTCAAGCCTGTGAAACAAAAGATTAAATAAGATTTTGCTATTTTTACATCCTTTCCATTTGAAAGCAATATTTGATCTGATTAACTGTAATTTGATCAAAAGTGGAAAATAGAAGGTCAACCTAGTGTCAGACCTAATTCAACAGTCATCATTAACAAAAGTAATTTTTTCAGCCATGTATTATCCTTTCCATTTTGAAAGCAATATTTGATCTTATTAACTATAATTTGATCAAAAGTGGAAAATAGAAGGTTAACCTAGTGTCAGACCTAATTCAATAGGCATCATTAACAAAAGTAACTTTTCCAATCATGTATTTAGGTACTATTTACTATGTAACATTTTGTAAATAAATATATATTATTATAGATTATAATAAACTCGTGAAACTTTTACTAATCCGTTTTATTTATTTCATGATTATGGAATTTCGTCATATAAGGCTGGAAACAATAAACAATTGTGTTTACATTTCGTATTTATAGAACAAAATTAATTTTAAATCTAAACATAAAATTAAAAAACACAATCTTTAAAACAACAATAATACGATGTTAATTACATACCTATTTGAAGTGAAAACTTCGATTTACCTTTCATGTAATCTTTAATTATACAATAAGTAAAGACAAATTAAGATTTGATCTGTGTCAACTGATAACGGGATATACTGTCTCAACAAGCGTGCGAAATCAAAACATTTATTTAAATTTTATCTTAATTTGTCTTTACTTATTGTTTCACTTCAGTTAAAAAGGACATCTAATTTGATTACCTATCGGAGATCTACATAATTACGTACGATAGAGTCAATACATCATGCGCGCGCGCGCGCGCGTGTGTGTGTGTGTGTTCCATTCATTTGTTTGGCTTAGCTAAGATAACGAATACAGTATAATAGTTATATGATTAATAAATAAAAGCATAATCTTCAGTAATTATACAATAAACACATTTTAACAGATTTTTATTTCAAGCCTGTGAAACGCAAATAGTTTCGATAAATTATAATTAGTGTTTACTATATTTCTAATCAGAGAAATGTTATTTTTATCAATCAGATGTATGCAGTACTATTAAGAAATGCGTGAGAATATCTAAAAGTCAGCAAATAGATATACGTACATATATAAGCCTCATTTTAAATCAGTTTCATGAAATCCAACGATTCTTCATTACTGTAAGACGACTGTGTTTTACAGCTTCAAGATCAATAGGTGAGTTTTCGATTATATTATCATAAGTTTTTAAATTGATCGACTGAATGTTAACCTTTTATGCTAATGTAGTTCCTATTTATTAGTATTCTGTATTCTTACATCGTCTTTAGCTCAGTTATTTTCTAAATTGAAACTTGAAAGGTTAACCTTATTCTAACTGATTAAGTGAATGTTATTATATATACCTATTTCGATTGTTTCAGCCTCTGAATAGAAACCGACCCGTTACAATTGTAACTTGTTTGTCGTGTTTAAGACGAAAGTATGCCGTTATTCCGCACCACTTCAGTGTCCTCGCTAGACAGTGATGATTACACATTCGAAAATACAGGATTATGCATGAATAAACAAGAATTGCAACGACAATTCCGGTGCTGTATCTTAGATAACGATACAACCGATCTATTTTCGATATCAGCACTTGTATGCTATGAATACGAGTTAATATTATCTGGAAATGAAATCTTACTAGATCCTCGACGATATACAACGGTACCAGTTCACATCCATAAAGGTATCAATGAGGAACAAGTGGAAAGAGCGTTTGCTGAACTTTACCATGAAATAGAAAAGACGAACATTCGTTTAGGAGTGTGTTACCTTCATAAAGCTTATTCATGTATAATTGGTATTAATATTCGTAAACTTAGATTTTTGATTTTGTAATATCGAAATTATGAATAATAAAACGTATAAAATATAAAACGATTAACTAACTAATTTGTCTTTACTTTATTGTGTAATAAATATCAGCCACATTCATCATGCTATTAGCCTATTAAATACAATAAGACAGCAGCATATGATGGGCGTTATCGCTAGGGACAGACAGGCAATCAGTAATTAGTTCACCCTAAGCGAAGTTACAATTAAACATATTTTGTTCATCGATTACTTTACCTCCTCTAATCATATCAAATCCCTACCTTTCATCAGATCACAGGTATACACTAATCAATTCTTATTTTTAATCATACCCTTAATCAGGTCATCGATATCCACTAATCATATCAAATCCTTATCTTTAATTAGATCACCCTTTCTAATCAGGTCACAGGTATCCGCAAATCATATCAAATTAATCATAACACAGATTACCTCACCCTTTCTAATCATTTCAAATCCTTTAATCATCACCTTTGCTAATCATCACCTTTAATCATGTAACCACTAATCATTTCACAAGTGACCGCTAATTCTCACCTAATTATTTCAAATCAATACCTTTTAAGCAGATCACTCTATCAAATCCTTACCTTTAATTAGATCACCCTATCAAATCCCTACCTTTATTCAGATCACCCTTTCAAATCCACACCTTTAAGCAGATCACCCTATCCAAGACGTACCTTTATTCAGATCACACGTTACCTCACCCCTTATAATCACATCAAATTCTTTAATTAGATCACATATTACCTTATTCCTTCTAATCATATCAAATCCTTTAATCGCTAATCAGGTCGCAGGTATCCGCGAATCATATCAATTTCATCATGTCATAGGTACCCGTAAACCATATCAATTTAATTAGATCACAGATTACCTCATCCCTTCTAATTATTTCAAATCCTTTAATTTTCACCTTTGCTAATCATCACCTTTAATTCTATCACAAGCTATCTCTAACCAATTCTCACCTCACACCTTTTATCATATTATAGGTATCCGCTTCATAGGTAGCCGTAAACCATATCAATTTAATTAGATCACAGGGTACCTCACCCCTTCTAATCATATTAAATCATTAATATTAATTATCACCTTTGCTAATCTACACTTCTGCTAATCCTCACCTTTGCTAATCATCAACTTTTGCTAATCATCACCTTTGCTAATCATCACCTTTAATCATGTAACCGCTAATCATTTCACAGGTAACTGCTAATAATTCTCACCTCAATCATCACCTGTCAGTCAGGTGTCATGACGTCATCAGGCGTGATGTCGTCAGGTAGTAGGAGTGGGATGGACTCAATAGCCCTAATACCTACTACTATTGTAAATAAAATTTGAATCCTGATCAAAGAAAACCAATAAAAGACCCTAATATCCTGTATAATGTTGATATTAAAGATTTTCTAGGAAATAATTTTCTACATTAAAATCTATCAACTGCAATAATTTTTTTACATTTTCATCATATTTCTCTACAGCCACAACTCCCTTAAATGCTCAAAGTTTGCGAAATAAAATTGATCAGATCGAAATAAGCGTAGTATGTTATGCTCCTAAATTAATTCTGGTAAGTGAAGCAAGAATAGCTAATGAAATTGAAAATTCTGAAATTACAATTGACGGATACACTGTGATTCGATGCAACACGCCAAATGTACATACAGGAGGTATCATACTTTATATAAAAGACAATCTAAAGTATTCAAGTGCTAAAACATTTGTTGTTGAAGATAATTATTGGTGCACAGTGATAAAAGTCAATATAGGTAGTTATCAGCTGTTAGTAGGATGTCTTTATCATTCTTCATCAAGCTCAGATGCTTTATTTTTGGATAATCTTGAAAATATTTTGGATAGTCTTTTTACTAGAAATGTACAATCTATTTTAGTGGGTAATTTATTAAAAGACACTTTTTATTCACGTAAAATTAAAGCAATGTTTCTTCAGTATGGAATCGATCAATTAGTAGCCGAACCTACACGTGTTACAAATGACTGTGAAACTTTAATCGACTATGTATTAGTTAATCATAAGGTTTATGCTAAATGTTATGTTCATTCTACTCCTAAATTAAGTAACCATTCTATAATATCTATAAATATTAGTAATTGTGATAAAATTGTAAGCATGCCAACTAGAAGGTATAGAAATCTTAGTGAACATAACTTAGATAAAATTTAAAAAGATTTGATTTCATGCGATTGGAATTTAAATTCAACTGATGTTAACTCTATATATCAAAAATTTGTATCAAACTCTCAAGTAGTTATTAACAATGTAGCACCAATACAAATGTATCACCTTAAATGTAGTATACCATGCTTTGACAATGAAATTTGTAGTAAAATAAAAGAACGTGATAAAATGTATAAACTCTTTAAGATCTCTACTGGAGATGAAAGAAATGTTAAATGGGAAGCTTTTAAAAAACTTAGAAACGTGGTTGTGAACTTGTTAAAACAGATAAAAGAGCACTACTACTGTACTCAAATGTAAATAATTTTAATAATTACTTTAAAATGAGTGTTCTTGAAATAATGGATAATGTTGAAGATGATGAATCATAGAATTTTTGCAATTATAATTTATATCCCAGTATTTCAAATTTTATCGATGAGTGAATTGCATGCTATTATACGTTCTTGAGATAATAAGAGTAGTACTTCTGAAATTCTCAATCTAAAAAATTCTCAATCTAAAAATGTTAAAGCAAATTTTTGAAGGTTGTGGTCATATTATTTTAAATTTCATAAATACTTCTCTTCAGACTGCTAAAGTTCCTAACGCCTTGAAGGTCAGTACCATAGGCCTATTCCAAAAGTTAATAATACAATTAAAGCCAGTGAATTTCGGCCATTAATACTTTACCACCTATAGAGAAAGTTCTACAACTAGCCGTCTATAATCAGATTATAGATCATGTTGAAAAAAATGAGATTTTGATAAATAACCAATAAGGCTTTCGTAAAAAGTATTCATGTGAAGCAGCGCTGCAACTGTCGTTGTGCAAATTCAAAACAGAGTTAGAGTTAGAGTCTTCCTTGATCTGAAAAGGGCTTTTGAAACCATTGACCACAATATATTTATAACTAAGCTTAGGGGATATGACCTTACTGAAGGTGTGTTGAACTGCTTATCTGATTATTTATCAGAGAGAAAACAAAAAGTTAGAATTGGTAATGTTACCTTAGTTGAATCCAACATTGATGTTGGTGTACCTCAAGGTAGTATTTTAGGACCTCTTCTTTTCATATTATGTATAAATGATTTAAATCTGTTTGTAAATTGCGACTTTATTAACTTATTTGCAGACGGTACCTTATTAGCATGTTATGATTCAAACCTAGGAAATGCTATACAAAAGATGAATTCTACACGAAATTCTGTTAATAAATATCTGATAATTAATAAATTAAAATTAAATGTGTCAAAAACTAAACCTATGATTATAATAACTAAATATAAATACAAAAATATTGATATAAATGCAACTAATCTTAAAATTAATACGAGAAAATTGAGTTTGTAACATCAATTAAATATCTTGGATTTCAGCTAGATAACTTTTTATCATTTAGAGAACATTTCGATTATATTTTTAAAAAGATTTCAAAAATGACAAACGTCTAGTCGCCACCGGTAACAAACTACCCTGAGAGCCGAGCGATGCCGAACGAAGGAGACGCGCGGCGCAGTGGGTGCGGTGACTCGGTGACAGCGTGAGACGGCACGAACAATGCCCGAATATTAATAACATTATTGGGGAAGTGTTTTTCGTTGTAAAAATTATTATAAACCGCAGACCTAGTTATTAGCATATGAATGTAAGTACAAATCTAATATTGTAAAGCACTCAAATATTTATTATTTTCAAAGTTTTACATTCACCGTGAAAACCTAACCTAAAACACTATAATATTTATATTTTCAGAAATAAAACAATGGAAACAGTACCAAAACCTACTTATTTAAAATGTGGTTCAAGCTTCAGCAATCCATTTCATTTAAGAAGACATGTAAAGAAGTTTCATCCTGAAAATGCAGATGTTTTAACACCTATGAAATACAAGAAACCTGAAAATTTCTTGTTTTCGTGTGACATTTGTACCAAAAATTTTAGTTACAAGAAAAATTTGACTTTTCATATGAAGACTCACCAAGAAGCAAATAGTACTAGGACAAGTACTAATGAGAGTAAAAGTCAAAAGAAAACTGAAAACTTGACAAAAAGAAAATCAACAAACTGTCCACTGTGCAGTTTTTCCAATGCATTGAAGAAAGAGCTTTTACAACATTTTAAAGAGTGTCACCAGATAGATGTTTGTTGTAAACAGATAGAGTTTTCATCACTACAAAAATTCAGTGAATGGAAGAAGAGTGTAGAATGCAACAGCAACTCAAAATTTGTGATTAAAAAAAATGAAAATTATAGAGAAAAGAAAGTCACGTCTTACGTATGCCATAGGTCAGGAAATTACGTCCCAGAGGGGAAACAACTTCGACATCTTAAAACTCAGGGCCCCAGTAAAATAAATGCTTATTGCCCTGCTGGATTAAAGAAAATTGAATACTTTAGTAACGAAAAATTGGAAAAAATTGAAGTTTTTTATACTGAGACACACGTTGGACATAAAAATGAAATCGAATTCTTACTTCTTACTAAAGAAGAACGTCAATTAATAGCAGCAAAAATTGCTTCAAAGGTGCCATTTGATAGCATACTAGATGAAATTTATGATTCAATTTCAAATGGAGAGCTAAAAAGGATTCATCTTGCTATGAAGAAAGACCTTTTCAATATTGAACAGTGTTTCAATTTATCTAATTCTGCTGTTAGACATTCAAATGATGCAATAAGTGTCGACGCTTTTGTAAAGCAAATGCGAACTGATGGAGACCTTGTCTTGTTCTATAAACCACAAGGAGTAACTCTTGAAACTAAACCTCAGTTGAAAAAAGACGATTTCTTATTGATGCTTATGAATACTGCTCAAGCTGAACTGTTAACTAAGTATGGATCTGACTGTGTATGTTTGGATGGCACACACGGTCTCAATAATTATGATTTCGAGTTAAATACTTTACTTGTACTTGATGATATGAGAGAGGGTTTTCCAGCAGCATTTATGATTTCTAACAGATCTGACAGTGAAGTTTTCAAACTTTTTTTTTCTGAAATAAAAGTTAGGAAATATTACTCCGAAAATTTTTATGTCCGATCTTGCAAACTCATTTTATAATGCATGGATTAGTGTTATGGGCATTCCAGAGAAACGGTTTGATGAAAATTTAATATATAGGCAGTTGATCTAAGTAAATATTTTGTGTTTTAGACTTTTCTGCACGTGGCATGTTGATCACGCATGGAGAAAAAATTTGCCTTTGATTAAAGGAAAAGAAAATCAAGTAAGTCTTAAGGTAGAATTTGGATTGTTTTAACCATATGTAATTAATTACAGGTCATCATCTATAAACAGTTGAGAGCGCTTTTACAAGAACGAGACGCCACTGCGTTTGAAGTTATGCTTAAAAACTTTTGTGAAAGTGCTGATCAACAGTTTAAAGATTTCCTTGAATATTTCACCAAGAACTATTCAAATACCAAGTTGTATTGGGCATATTGCTACCGGATTCATGCTGGTATTAATACTAATATGCATTTGGAGAGATTACATCGTACAATAAAATATGCTTATTTGAAAGGTAGTTATAACTTTGCTAACTTATTATATATAGATAAAGGGTGATCAAATAAAAAATACCTCTAGTTACCAGTCGATGCTTGATTGTCTTTTGAATGCACGTCTTAAATAAAGTCAGATATCTACTGGCAACGATAAGTGAGAGAGAGATAGGCGACATGCGTTCAAAAAGCAATTGAGCATCGACTACTAACTAGAGGTATTTTTTATTTGATCGCCCGTTATTATTATCACTACTGTTTTTTAAAGGGAAGAAAGTTAAGAGATTGGACAAAGGAATTGATGCTCTAATGAAGTTGACCAGAAACAAATTGATTAATCGACTAATATCAATGAAAAAGGGGAAAATCGCTGACAAGTTGAAAAATATTCGTACAAGACACAAAAACTTCGAAAAATTAGATTCTACTTTACTTACCAAAGTTGAGTATGGTTGGGAAATCCCATCTGCTTCCACTTTTGAAATTTATGTAATTCAAGAAAATCAGAAGTTGTGCGACTGTAAATTGATATGTTCTGAATGTAGAATTTGCATTCACCGATATCGTTGTTCTTGTCTAGATTCTTCAATAAAATTTAATATGTGCAAACACATCCATTTGGTGGCACAAAATTTTCCAGACGAACAAATAAACAGTGATATGAATGAAGCTGTTGCTGTAGGTATGTAATTTGATTTTTTTAATAATAATTTTAAATGTCGAAGTTTAGTTTTACATCATAAAGTAAAAACAAATACTCATATTAATTTGTATTTACTTTCAACAGGAAAGGTTTTCTTGGAGAAAAAAGAAAGCAGCCTTCTCAACATTTACTATTATAATTAATTTTTTAGAATGATTATACAGGTATTTAGGTATACAGGGGTTTAGGATTGCTGAAGGTGTCGGTGTAAAAATTGCTATTAGGGCTATTGCATATGCATGTTGTGAACTGATTGTGAAAAACACTACTATTAATTTTAGTGCCTTTTTTTCTACGACCGTGCAAGAAATGACCAGTTAGTTTATCGCGATATTATGTATTTCAAAAACATTCAATCTTTCGTTGTTCATTCATACTGTCAACTGATACATATTTTGTATTTTTTGCACGACCGTAGAAAAAATGTTGTGTGCAACGCAGGCAAAAGTTACTTTTTGCACTTGTTGCACAAATAACTATTAATATTTTTATTCTAAAGTTAAGGGTGTGTTGCAGCTACCAATGCCACTGATGAAGATCAATTGTTTATTGATGATAGTGAAAACAACAATGCTAATGAAGTTGAAGCTATCATCAAGCAAGTCAGCAAGAAGAGACCGTCATCGCATTCCTTTGAAGAGGACAAAGAGAGAACTAAACAAAAATTCCTTAATTATTTTGATAATTTAAAGTCCCCCTCGAAGTTGGAAATTATAAAAAAAGCCATAGCCCCAATTTCACCCATTTTAGCAGCGACAACAGCTTCAAATTTAAGTGACAAAAGTTTTCCAAAGTCTTCACAAAATAGAGACAGCCCTGCAAATGCTAACATTACAGCACAAAGAAGATTGTTTTCTACAAAAAAGAAAAAAAGTTCATCTCAGAAAAATTCACTAGCACTGAAGGAACCGGCTCCTAAAAAGAAAGAACAAATCGTCTTTGGGCTTCTACAGAGTCGTGGGTCAGCAGTAGACTAGTTACTGCCCCTACAGGAATAATTTTAAATACATAATAATTTTTTTTTTGTTTATTATATGTACATATTAATACTTATGTAATTAAATTAAGAGTTTAATACATATTTTGAATTTTTTAAAGTTGGTAGATAATATTAAGATATATACTCGAAGTCATTACTATCTGGCTACTTTGCAGTGTAACTTGGGTCAAAATCATATTCATCATGAACCGTTTTACACAGCAAAATGGCCTAGTAATGATTTCGGGTATAAGTACGTAAGAAAAGACGTAAGGTGGATGATATGCAGCCTATTTTAAACGTTCAAGCCATTCATTATCTAAAATTTTGATTAGAATGAGTGAGAAAATACGATAAAAGAATCTATCAGACAAAGACAAAAACTTTAAGGAATGTCTAAATAGGAGTATTAAGGGAAATCATACTGCCCATTAAAAGTAAAATTTATATAACCGTTTTAGTATTTCGCCTCCTCTTCGTATTTCGCCTCCTCCAACAATGTGAATTATCATAGTACCTAACAATTATTATTGTTGGACGTTTCGTGATTTTTCGCGGAAAACGTCTCGTTGTTCGGGAAGTAAAATAATCGATTATTTTTTATGCTCTTGTGATATTATATCCGATTATTTTTAATTATTCGTTAAATTTAACTGATGTTGGTGAAATCGGCCCTTCAATTTTCAAACTAGAAGTTTTTTCCGACCAGTCGGCTCATTCGGTTTCGTTCGGCTCTCAGGGTAATGTGTTACCGGTAGCGACTAGACGTTTTTTCAAAAATGTACTTTTTTGGTTAACAACACAGCCTTGGTAGTGTAATGGCTGGTGTGCCGGACTTTCACCCAAGCGGCCCGGGTTCGACTCCCGGCGCTGGCAGATCTGGTTAAGGTTTTCTGCAGTTTTCCTTAGCTGTAACACAAATGTGGGATTTGCGCTGTTCCATCTATAAGTCTGCTGCAGCCGCACATTGGGCCTACATAATAATAATAATCGCCCCCTCCCTCCCGCACAAGCTTATAGCTTCTGGGGCCTTGGTTAAGGTTATGGGTTGTAGTAATTTTTATTATTATTATTATTATTATTGGTGGTTTCTAAGAATTTATCCACTAAGACTAAAGTTACAGTTTATCATTCAATTATACAACCACATTTTGATTACTGTTCATCAATTATCTTTCTTTTTAATTTAAATCAAACTGCTCAATTACAGAAACTTCAAAATCGTGGTATGATAATCTATATACAGGGTGCCCATTATGTATGGAATATAGTATATATCTCGGTAAATATCGACTTTATAAAAAAATTTGTTATATAAAAGTTGTTTAACATTTTATTTTCCATAATAAGATAGCATTCAATTGTTTTTATTTCAGAAAACAAATGAGTATTGGGTAATACCCTTTCATTAGGCTCATTTGATAGACTTTTTTCTCTTTTCGATGACCTAAAATCTTAGTACCCTTATATCAGAAAATTTTTGAAAAAAATGTAAAAAATGTTTATTAATTTCACCAATAACATGAATCTAGATATCCGAAATCGTAAAGTATCTCGAATTATTACCCTAAAATAAACAGATGTGCATCTACATAATGTACAAAACAAAACAAATGAACAAAAAACAAAATAAAACAAATGAACAGAAAATTAAGTACGTCTCTTATAAAGCTTGAAGACAAAACGAAATTAGCAATAAAATGGTTTTCGTGGTAATAAGTGTTCAAAATGTGCACCATTAACTGCAAGGCAGTGGCCCAACCTATCACGAAAAGCTTGAAAAGAATTTTTGAGCGATCTGGGAGAAATTGCTGCAGCTTCATTTTGTATTCGTTGCTCTAATTCGGCCAGATTCTGGGGTCGGTTTGTATACACTTTTGATTTAAAATATCCCCAGAAGAAGAAATCGCAAGGTGTAAGATCCGGAGATCGGGGAGGCCACTCCACAGACCCTCTTCTGCCTATCCAACGGGCCGGAAATACCACATTTAAATATCGGCGTACATCTAAATGATAGTGGGACGGTGCTCCATCTTGTTGAAACCAAAGATCATCAAGATTTGCTTGGCAAGCTGGATTAATTTGCTGTTGCAATAATTGCAAATAACGGTCACCAGTTAGAGTACCACGAATAAAGAAAGGTGCAATTATGTGATTTGCACAAATTCCCACCCATACGTTTAATTTTTGTGGTGTTTGGGTATGATTTTGGATCATCCAATGGGGATTTTCAGCGGTCCAATATCGACAATTATGCCTATTTACATTTCCATTTAAACAAAACGTAGCCTCGTCAGAAAAAAACAATATTATTAAGAAAATTTGGATTGTTGTTTATGCGCTCCATCATAAATTCACAAAATTCAACACGTCGATCGTAGTCATCTTCGGATAATTTTTGCAATAAAGTCGGTTTGTACGGATGTAATTTTTTGAATGTAATATTTTCTGTATTGAACTTTACTTACGGCATGGTTTAAACTTAACTGAGGAGTTGAAATGTTTGGATTTTCTTCGATTTCTATTAAAACATCGAGCTTTTTATCTTCATTTGTCGCAGACCTCTGCGGACTAGTCTTCACCAGATCTTTAACATTGCCCGTTTCCCTAAACCGTTTCAAGGTTTTGCTAACTACTGACTGGGCGATTCGTTCTCGATGTGGATAACGCTCATTAAAAATTTCACATACTTCTAATTGTATTCGTTTGCGATCCCCGTAACCGACCATAATTAAAATTTCTATACGTTTAGTTTCTTTTAAATGAAACATTTTTATTTTTCCATGTACCAACAACTTAATTAAATAAACAAACTTCTGTCACAATAAAAGCCTACAATCAATTGTTGAGACAAATGAAAGAGATCTCGGATATCTAGATTCATGTTATTGGTGAAATTAACTTAATAAACATTTTTTACGTTTTTTTTTCAAAGATTTTCTGATATAAGGGTACTAAGATTTTAGGTCATCGAAAAGAGAAAAAAATCTCTATCAAATGAGCCTAATGAATGGGTACATTGCTATTTAAAAAAATTAAAGTGTTATTCATTACTCATTTGTTTTCTGAAATAAAAACAATTGAATGCTATCTAATTATGGAAAATAAAATGTTAAACAACTTTTATATAACAAATTTTTTTATAAAGTCATAATGGGCACCCTGTATTTAAAACACAAGGCTTATTTTTGTTCCAGTTCGTTTGAGAGTTCCACCGGGCCGATCTAAGCGAGTTTTTTTAAATTGAAGCTTTCGCTGTGTAGATCAGTCAACACTATTTAATTTTTGTATTTTTCTAATGTTTATAGTTTTTATTTAAACAAATATAAAATGTTTAATTTGAGACGGGCGAATCGGACATTCACTAGGGGCGCCCTCTCACTTTTTACGGTAGTGCGTTTCGTAAGTACTCCCGCTTATAAATATAAAAGGGTGATGCAGCAGTCCACTTCAAACATTAATAATCGGTTAATATGCAGTTAATGTTTAAAGAATTGTTAGGTTACGTAGACAAAACCCGTATAGTTGAAAATTATGGACAACAGACGAATTATTATACAAATAATAACTAATGGCAATTGCTTATTCAGAGGAGCTTCATATTGTTTGTATGACACGTAGGAAATTTGCCAACACTATGTTTATGTCATGTTTTTGAAATATGTACTAATAGACGTTTTCAAGAATGTTTTAAACAAGGTCGATTTTTAATTTTATTCATATCATTTCGTAAGGTAGAATTTCCGTATGTATGTATGTAGAATAAACTGGCTGGGAGAGATAAGTCAAAGAGGAATATATGTCTGAAGAGAGGAGGGTAAGCTGGGAGAGAGTATTGCTAAGCTTAAAAATTTTCAACTGGTTATGTTTGGTTGCGTTTTTTTAAATAATCACTCACAAAAATCCGAGGGATTGTAATCACACATATTCATATTGCACGAACAAATAAAAGAAACTCAATGAACTCTTTGTTTTTTAAAGGCTTCGACCAATACAATAAATTGCCAAATAAGATTAAGACTAGTTGTTCACTTCAAGTTTTCAAGAAAAACTTAATAAATCATATTAAAAATCAATAATTTCATGACAGGTTGTACTTTTTCTTGTATTAACTAGTTGTAACGTTCTTTTTAAAATAATAACACAAGTGCTGTTTAAATCGTCTATTAATAAGAAATATTTATTTACAAACACTAATGAATACACTATAATTAACGCTATGATTATAAACCATTAAAACTATTATTTACAGACTATAGTAGGGGTATATGGCGGGTTCTGGAACCACACCTCCACACCTCGGGTAGGCAATCATATATACACGCTAATATATAGACTAATATACAGCTATCGTTCTCCGACAGGAAGTGACGTCATAAGCACATGTGTTATAGGTAATATGTAAACAAACATGGCCGCCAGATGTAAACAAACATGGCCGCCGGATGTAAACAATATGGCCGCCGGAAGTGACGTCATACGTAAACAAAGCAGCTGATTGAAATAGCGGTATGCATGTAAATGCTCTTATTGGTTATGCCCGCCAAGCATATGTAAACATACAGGGTAACCAAATGCTATTTAGTTAAATAAAAAATTACTAAATAATTCCCCAAAAAATGTAAACAAAGCAGCTGATTGGTTGATTTAAATGGCGGTATGCTCTTATTAGATAAGCCCGCAAAGCATATGTAAACATACAGGTAACCAAATGATATTTAGTTAAATAAAAAATTACTAAATAATTCCCCAAATGTAAACAAAAGCAGCTGATTTAAATGGCGGCATGCTCTTATTGGTTATGCCCACCAACTCTCGTTAATTGGAATGTATGTGTAGGAGAGAGATAGTAAGATCCTTCTTAAATAATACAACATAGTATAAAGGTTTATATCATATATTTATGCATACTACATATGTAATTTATAGACTAAAAATAAAAAATTACAGAGGTAAAGATATACAGACTTATATAATACAAGTTATACATGAGCACTTAACTAGTTTCTAAATTATCATCGTTAGAAATCCTATAATTTCCCCAAGCTTATTTATACATATCACATACACAATTTATTATAGACTAATTACTTTCAAAGAACAATTACATAGGTAGAGGGTTTATATACAGGCTTATATAATACAAGTTATACACAAACACTTAACTAGTTTCTAAATTATCATGTTAGAAATCCTATAATTTCCCCAGGCCAAGGTATCACCGTTCCCACCAGGGATAATATATCGTTTATCATCTTTCCATGATAACGCTACTTTATTTTTTAATTCTGTATAAAGTTGGTGGTTATATGAACGGAAAGATTGAACATGTTTATAAATATCTATATTGCGTAATACCACATTTCTATAATCCTTCAAACCCAGTTCGTTCTTGATAACTTCCTTCTGGACACCTTTAGCTGTTTTGGTGAGCAGTCCCTCAACATCTACAGCATAAGCTTTTGCCCCCGTTTCCAGAAATTCCCAGAGAATTCTACCCGCATACTCGTCTTTCATTCTACCAATTATGGACTCATTCTGCGGAATTCCAAATTGATTATCGACCTTAAAGTTTGATGTGTCATACTTGTACAAATATTTCTTCATATCTTCATAAAAATCATCTGTATACGTCAGTAGAATTAATGAGTCGGTGTCTGTGTACAGCAGCTGGACCTTGCCCCCGTATATTTTTTTAAAATGATTATAATAAAAGTCATACATAATCTGTTTAGCCAGATCTAGCACGCAGAAACCAATATATATCGGCTTATCGTAGTGAACTTGTAGTTTCTCCATGTGAATAGCTACCAGATTCTCTGTAAAGATAGCGCACTCTTTAAATTGCGGTTTTGAGATCAACTTTTTTTAACTTCCATTATTTTTCCAGTGCGTAACTAAAATAACTAAAATACAGAAAATAGATCAAATATACGGTATTTGATCTATTTTCTGTATTTTCCATCGTTTTACCGAAGACTGAGTTATTTAATAGTTTATAAAACATTTTCCCGATCTCACTCTTATCTGCATTTCGCATATCTGTGTTTAGGTCAATATACTTTTTTAACCACGGAGATTGTTTAAAAGATAAAACACGGTGGATCTTTGTAACTTTCAATCCTGCTGCTATACACTGCTGTAAATTTCGGTAATGAATTACATACATGCTCTTGTCAAATAAGTTGGGAATTAGTTTTGACTGCTTCGAATTTTGCGGGGTAATATTTTCCGGGCAGAATGGTAGCTGATCGTGATCATCGTGAAGTTCTTTCGGATAGTGCAAATCTACTTGTAAAATGTACCCAGTCTCAGATTTTTTCGGAATTTTTAAAACATCGAAATTTTCAACTTCGCTATCTGTCAACCATGTAAACCCCGAATGTGGCAAATATTCAGACATCGCAGCACCATAGAGATTGGTAGCATCTAGGTAATTTATAAACGTTGTAGGTTTTGTTCTATCATATAATAATAATAATAATAATTACTACAACCCATAACCCAAACCAAGGCCCCAGAAGCTATAAGCTTGTGCGGGAGGGAGGGGGCGATTATTATTATTATGTAGGCCCAATGTGCGGCTGCAGCCGACTTATAGATGGAACAGCGCAAACCCACATTTGTGTTACAGCTAAGGAAAACTGCAGAAAACCTTAACCAGATCTGCCAGCGCCGGGAGTCGAACCCGGGCCGCTTGGGTGAAAGTCCGGCAAGCCAGACATTACACTACCAAGGCTAAATATGTAGGCATATATTTGTTATTAGCTTGAACACTTCTTTTACTGCATTGACTCACACCGCCTCGAACACCTTTTTTAATAAAGTGAATCATGTCGATATCTGTTAATAATTCTAATTCTGCTCCTGTATATTTAAGCATTGCAGTCCAAGACAGACCCGGAGCTGTGAAGAAATTGGCCGGATCTAAATGATATACTTTTTGACATATACCTCTGAAAGCTTCAAATACATCTGCTAACAGTAGCACATCACTTTTTAAATATATATCGGAATAGTCACCGAGAGTTTTACATTGGAAAGTATTCCACACAACTGAAGCTCTATT
The DNA here is from genome assembly GCA_929113105.1 of Agrypnus murinus. Taxonomy (NCBI): domain Eukaryota; kingdom Metazoa; phylum Arthropoda; class Insecta; order Coleoptera; family Elateridae; genus Agrypnus; species Agrypnus murinus. Next base: position 139,069,618 of record OV816027.1, on the reverse strand, counting down.
ATAATCCTCAACTGATACGTCTTTATTTCGTAATTTATCAAAAAATTCTTCTCGCGTCGGTAATTTATCATAATCTAACTTATCGAATGAATCTACAAATGAATAGGGAAAAACACCTTTTTTTCTCATTAGGCTAAACTTATGGTTTTCCGGAAAATACTCTTTAGTAATCTGGCATTCTTTATCTGTTAAATTTTTTGTTAATTTCTCTAACCCCATAGGCATAAAGCGAAATGAGTCTAAAAATCTTAATTTCAAATATTTGTTTTCCATACTTCCTAAAGTGTTAACTACGGTGTCAACATGCACGTGTTTTGAAAAAGAGATATATTTTTCTTTGTTTACCGCAATAACATCTATTTTAGAACCATCGACACCTAATGATTTTATGAAGAGGTGAGCATCATAATGTGATAAATTGTGAAAAAATACAGGTATAAAACTAGGATTCTTAAAATGTAAATTACATATAGAATGTGCAGGGGCTCGATATTTTCCTGTTAAATGACAATGATCACGCACCCTTTCATCTTCCCGACGGAAGGGTTTTTCGCATATATGACAACATTGAGTGAGTGCGTGTATCAATTTCTCGTTTTCAGTGAGTTCAATCATTGGGACAACACGTTTCAGGTGATCATTATAAATACGTTTGATATCAGCTTCTAACCTATTACAGAAAACGTCAGCACAGTCTTGACCGCGATAAGTAACATATTTTGATAAAGAATCATCGTAGCTACACTTTATATAATACCCAAATGAGTAGGGTTGATGCATATATGTCTTTTCTGTAAATGAATCATCGTTATCGTTCTGACAATATTGGATAGGTTTAAGAATAGTCTCAAAATCTGCATATACTACAAAAGGGTGTTAATTTATGTTCAACTGATTCAAATTTTAAAATGTTACCGGGAACTGTATTTCCAAACTTATCAATACGCGGCTCTGTTGAAGGTAATTTAACACTAATATGCTTACAATCATGTTTTTGATGTTCGAATAACCTGTGTTCAGTATTAAAATTAATTAAACAACCATCGCACAGAAACTTTTGTTGTTTCTTTTTTGATAATTGAGAACTGATTAACCTACTTAAGCTTTTAATTAAGCAATAATGAGAATTACCCGCATTGTCGTCTATCACCAGCAAGTTTACATGCAAACTTACTAGGCGATTTACAATACATTTCTCTATATTTAATTTAAGGCAATAAGCGATTGTGTTTGGTGTAAAAAGATTTACAGCTTCTACTTCTAACTTCAAGTTGCAAGAGGGGTTGTAAATCAAATTGTAAAACGTAATTTATAAAAAAAGGTTAAAGGAATTGTAAATCAAATTGTAAAATATAATTTAAGTTGTGATGATTATTTAAGTTGTTTTAGAAATAATTATGTAAAAATTGTTAAACAGAGTAGTATACAAAGTAAGCAACATAATGTATATAGTGTTGAACAAAAAAAAGAGAGCTCTTTCGAATGAAGATGATAAAAGATATATATTAGATAGTGGTATTGATACTTTACCATGGGGACATTATAGGTAATGTTGAAGTAATGGGTGTAGGCTAAGTTTTATTGTATCTAACAGGGTTAGTAAAAAAAGATTTAAGTAATTACAAAATGTAATTAGTGTTCTGACTGGCGTTTTAAATCTCTAACTAGAGTGAGAGATGTTAGTTACAAATTTGATGTTAATAATCTCAAAGTTGAGTTTTTCATCCAGACCTACTAAACATATGCGAATTTCTCCAGCTAAAGACTAAAACATATCTACACTGAACCACTTTTCAACACCAGTAAATATGAAGTAAACAACATAATGTCTATACTATAGAGCTGAAAAAAGAAAGCTCTTTCAAATGATAAATTAATGGATGTAGACGAAGTTTTATCGTATCTAGCTTGGGGATACGAAATAAAAAATAATATACATATTAAACAGACTTTTATTGATTAATTGTTTCACATATTTACTATATAATATTTATACACAGCACTTCTAACATACCTCATACATTTTGATTATTTACATTTAGCAACTATTCAATATAAACTTTATGTTTTCAAGAGCATCTCCTCTAGCTGGGATCAATGCTGCACTATGGATAATGTTTTTATAATAATTCTGTTCTTTTTAATTTTAGGGGTCATCTTCATAATCAACATATGCAACATCTTCATTCGTTTGATATTATGAAAGTAAGGATACATCGTAGCTAATTAGTTTCGATAAAACATCTCTCAGTTGCTCCATAATGCCTTTATTTGCACAATTAACGTTAAATAAGGATAAATCTTTTTTGCCAGTTCTGCTGAGTATTCCAGAAAATTCATTTAGTTCAAAGAAATTTTCATTATTCATAAAATACAGCATACCATTTATATATCTAAATACTGAATTAACCGATGTCGGCATTTCAGGAAACAAGGATGACATTAAGAAATGTGCTTTTGGTTGTTGCGTAGATCCCTCAAGTTCAAGCAGTTTGTTATGTCCATAAAATATATGTTCAACTTTAACATCACACAGATTTGGTGGTTGCAACACAGTTGGGGTTATTTCTGTTATTGTTTATTGTTTCCACCCTTATTTTGTGGAACTCCATAATCGTAGTAGGTAATGGGACACTTGAGGCAGACGACATGACGTCACAGTGACGCATGACGCATCATGCATGATGCATGATGATGCATGATGCATGCATGACGCATCACATATGCATGCATGATGCATGCATCATGCATCATGCATCATCATGCATCATGCATGATGCGTCATGCGTCACTGTGACGTCATGTCGTCTGCCTCAAGTGTCCCATTACCTACTACGATTATGGAGTTCCACAAAATAAGGGTGGAAACAATAAACAATAACAGAAATAACCCCAACTGTGTTGCAACCACCAAATCTGTGTGATGTTAAAGTTGAACATATATTTTATGGACATAACAAACTGCTTGAACTTGAGGGATCTACGCAACAACCAAAAGCACATTTCTTAATGTCATCCTTGTTTCCTGAAATGCCGACATCGGTTAATTCAGTATTTAGATATATAAATGGTATGCTGTATTTTATGAATAATGAAAATTTCTTTGAACTAAATGAATTTTCTGGAATACTCAGCAGAACTGGCAAAAAAGATTTATCCTTATTTAACGTTAATTGTGCAAATAAAGGCATTATGGAGCAACTGAGAGATGTTTTATCGAAACTAATTAGCTACGATGTATCCTTACTTTCATAATATCAAACGAATGAAGATGTTGCATATGTTGATTATGAAGATGACCCCTAAAATTAAAAAGAACAGAATTATTATAAAAACATTATCCATAGTGCAGCATTGATCCCAGCTAGAGGAGATGCTCTTGAAAACATAAAGTTTATATTGAATAGTTGCTAAATGTAAATAATCAAAATGTATGAGGTATGTTAGAAGTGCTGTGTATAAATATTATATAGTAAATATGTGAAACAATTAATCAATAAAAGTCTGTTTAATATGTATATTATTTTTTATTTCGTATCCCCAAGCTAGATACGATAAAACTTCGTCTACATCCATTAATTTATCATTTGAAAGAGCTTTCTTTTTTCAGCTCTATAGTATAGACATTATGTTGTTTACTTCATATTTACTGGTGTTGAAAAGTGGTTCAGTGTAGATATGTTTTAGTCTTTAGCTGGAGAAATTCGCATATGTTTAGTAGGTCTGGATGAAAAACTCAACTTTGAGATTATTAACATCAAATTTGTAACTAACATCTCTCACTCTAGTTAGAGATTTAAAACGCCAGTCAGAACACTAATTACATTTTGTAATTACTTAAATCTTTTTTTACTAACCCTGTTAGATACAATAAAACTTAGCCTACACCCATTACTTCAACATTACCTATAATGTCCCCATGGTAAAGTATCAATACCACTATCTAATATATATCTTTTATCATCTTCATTCGAAAGAGCTCTCTTTTTTTTGTTCAACACTATATACATTATGTTGCTTACTTTGTATACTACTCTGTTTAACAATTTTTACATAATTATTTCTAAAACAACTTAAATAATCATCACAACTTAAATTATATTTTACAATTTGATTTACAATTCCTTTAACCTTTTTTTATAAATTACGTTTTACAATTTGATTTACAACCCCTCTTGCAACTTGAAGTTAGAAGTAGAAGCTGTAAATCTTTTTACACCAAACACAATCGCTTATTGCCTTAAATTAAATATAGAGAAATGTATTGTAAATCGCCTAGTAAGTTTGCATGTAAACTTGCTGGTGATAGACGACAATGCGGGTAATTCTCATTATTGCTTAATTAAAAGCTTAAGTAGGTTAATCAGTTCTCAATTATCAAAAAAGAAACAACAAAAGTTTCTGTGCGATGGTTGTTTAATTAATTTTAATACTGAACACAGGTTATTCGAACATCAAAAACATGATTGTAAGCATATTAGTGTTAAATTACCTTCAACAGAGCCGCGTATTGATAAGTTTGGAAATACAGTTCCCGGTAACATTTTAAAATTTGAATCAGTTGAACATAAATTAACACCCTTTTGTAGTATATGCAGATTTTGAGACTATTCTTAAACCTATCCAATATTGTCAGAACGATAACGATGATTCATTTACAGAAAAGACATATATGCATCAACCCTACTCATTTGGGTATTATATAAAGTGTAGCTACGATGATTCTTTATCAAAATATGTTACTTATCGCGGTCAAGACTGTGCTGACGTTTTCTGTAATAGGTTAGAAGCTGATATCAAACGTATTTATAATGATCACCTGAAACGTGTTGTCCCAATGATTGAACTCACTGAAAACGAGAAATTGATACACGCACTCACTCAATGTTGTCATATATGCGAAAAACCCTTCCGTCGGGAAGATGAAAGGGTGCGTGATCATTGTCATTTAACAGGAAAATATCGAGCCCCTGCACATTCTATATGTAATTTACATTTTAAGAATCCTAGTTTTATACCTGTATTTTTTCACAATTTATCACATTATGATGCTCACCTCTTCATAAAATCATTAGGTGTCGATGGTTCTAAAATAGATGTTATTGCGGTAAACAAAGAAAAATATATCTCTTTTTCAAAACACGTGCATGTTGACACCGTAGTTAACACTTTAGGAAGTATGGAAAACAAATATTTGAAATTAAGATTTTTAGACTCATTTCGCTTTATGCCTATGGGGTTAGAGAAATTAACAAAAAATTTAACAGATAAAGAATGCCAGATTACTAAAGAGTATTTTCCGGAAAACCATAAGTTTAGCCTAATGAGAAAAAAAGGTGTTTTTCCCTATTCATTTGTAGATTCATTCGATAAGTTAGATTATGATAAATTACCGACGCGAGAAGAATTTTTTGATAAATTACGAAATAAAGACGTATCAGTTGAGGATTATAATAGAGCTTCAGTTGTGTGGAATACTTTCCAATGTAAAACTCTCGGTGACTATTCCGATATATATTTAAAAAGTGATGTGCTACTGTTAGCAGATGTATTTGAAGCTTTCAGAGGTATATGTCAAAAAGTATATCATTTAGATCCGGCCAATTTCTTCACAGCTCCGGGTCTGTCTTGGACTGCAATGCTTAAATATACAGGAGCAGAATTAGAATTATTAACAGATATCGACATGATTCACTTTATTAAAAAAGGTGTTCGAGGCGGTGTGAGTCAATGCAGTAAAAGAAGTGTTCAAGCTAATAACAAATATATGCCTACATATTTAGCCTTGGTAGTGTAATGTCTGGCTTGCCGGACTTTCACCCAAGCGGCCCGGGTTCGACTCCCGGCGCTGGCAGATCTGGTTAAGGTTTTCTGCAGTTTTCCTTAGCTGTAACACAAATGTGGGTTTGCGCTGTTCCATCTATAAGTCGGCTGCAGCCGCACATTGGGCCTACATAATAATAATAATCGCCCCCTCCCTCCCGCACAAGCTTATAGCTTCTGGGGCCTTGGTTTGGGTTATGGGTTGTAGTAATTATTATTATTATTATTATATGATAGAACAAAACCTACAACGTTTATAAATTACCTAGATGCTACCAATCTCTATGGTGCTGCGATGTCTGAATATTTGCCACATTCGGGGTTTACATGGTTGACAGATAGCGAAGTTGAAAATTTCGATGTTTTAAAAATTCCGAAAAAATCTGAGACTGGGTACATTTTACAAGTAGATTTGCACTATCCGAAAGAACTTCACGATGATCACGATCAGCTACCATTCTGCCCGGAAAATATTACCCCGCAAAATTCGAAGCAGTCAAAACTAATTCCCAACTTATTTGACAAGAGCATGTATGTAATTCATTACCGAAATTTACAGCAGTGTATAGCAGCAGGATTGAAAGTTACAAAGATCCACCGTGTTTTATCTTTTAAACAATCTCCGTGGTTAAAAAAGTATATTGACCTAAACACAGATATGCGAAATGCAGATAAGAGTGAGATCGGGAAAATGTTTTATAAACTATTAAATAACTCAGTCTTCGGTAAAACGATGGAAAATACAGAAAATAGATCAAATATACGGTTAGTTACGCACTGGAAAAATAATGGAAGAAGACTAGGAGCTAAAAAGTTGATCTCAAAACCGCAATTTAAAGAGTGCGCTATCTTTACAGAGAATCTGGTAGCTATTCACATGGAGAAACTACAAGTTCACTACGATAAGCCGATATATATTGGTTTCTGCGTGCTAGATCTGGCTAAACAGATTATGTATGACTTTTATTATAATCATTTTAAAAAAATATACGGGGGCAAGGTCCAGCTGCTGTACACAGACACCGACTCATTAATTCTACTGACGTATACAGATGATTTTTATGAAGATATGAAGAAATATTTGTACAAGTATGACACATCAAACTTTAAGGTCGATAATCAATTTGGAATTCCGCAGAATGAGTCCATAATTGGTAGAATGAAAGACGAGTATGCGGGTAGAATTCTCTGGGAATTTCTGGAAACGGGGGCAAAAGCTTATGCTGTAGATGTTGAGGGACTGCTCACCAAAACAGCTAAAGGTGTCCA